>CAJHZI010000448.1:1880000-1895000 GCA_905160935.1 Enchytraeus crypticus | reverse complement strand
GATTGATTGATATATTTGAATGGTAGATTGATTGACGGATTGATCGATAGATGGGTGAATGGATGGATTAATTGACGGATTGGTAGATAGATGGATGGAGGGATGGATGGATTGCTACCGCAGCTATATATAGCCCCGGCTGCCGTGTTTTAGCTGAATTCAAGGAACACTTGGCAAGCGCTGCTCAATAAAATCACAATAGGGCCACTTCTCTATTTCCTGTACCAGCCGCCTGTCAACCCTGCATCCGGCTTTTTCTACAGCTCTGTTTTGTCGCAACATTTCTTTGTATTCGAGCAGATGTCGATGCATCTGCGTAGCCGCTTTTAGACGATCATTCCTATAGTAATGTAACGACCGGTCTTCGAGACTGCTTTTCTAAACGTAAAGGTTTGAGTGATTTGTCCTTTGTAGGATAATCATTGTAATGTAGTATTTGCGGAAAATAGCGATATCCGTCGAAAAATCTATTAATCAATCCGTCAATTAATCTATCAACCAATCAATCCGTCAATCCATGAATCGAGCAATCAATCATTCCATCGAACAGTCAATTAATCAATCCGTCAATCAATCATCAATCAATCTATTAATCAATCAATCAATCAATCTATCCGTCAATCAATCTACACATTAAATTAATTCAACAATCGAAATATAAATTGCTATACACAAGCAACCCGTTGGTCAGTCATTCAATTAATGAATCAATCATTAAACAGTCAAGCAGGCAGCATGCTTGTAATGTCTGGAGCCTAGGCGGTCACCACCCAAATGCCCTTTCTGTCGTTAGTTTGGATCTTAGTGGTTTGTCGCCTTTAACGACAAGTACAGTGACTTCAGTCCATGGCTAGTCTATTCTTCAGCAACCCGGGCACAACATGGGTAACTGTTTCATTTTAGATGCACTTAAATCGAAGAAAAAAACCAAGAAAAAAGGAAACTGAGAGAGAACATTCTGAAAACACGCTGAGGCATGTCAAGTGTGTTATTTAAATAAATAAAAAATAATCAGAAAAATCGTCTAGCTAATGGTATAGAAATGAAAAAAGCTAATGTTAAAGTCAGTTTCCTCACTCAAAAGCGATGTCAGTGATGGGCGAGCCCAGGATTTGAACCCCGCACATATTGATCCGCGATCGAATATCTTACCGATATCGACACTGACTCCAGCCAAAAATAGAGATAAGTCGATGCCACTCGAATGCAGAATCGTAGATGCAGGGTTCGAAATCAACGCTCACCCCGCTATCGAATAAATCTTAAGAAAACAAGAAACTACCAACAATCTAAAGTTGTCAGTTTCTTATTCCTTCAATTTAATCAATTGATTGATTGATAAATATAATTAATCAATCGATCAATCGATATGGCTGATGTTAGGATTAGGCTGATGTTAGGCTTAGGCTGATGTTAGGCTTAGGCTGATGTTAGGCATAGGCTGATGTTAGGCTTAGGCTGATGTTAGGATTAGACTGATGTTAGGCTGAGGCTGATGTTAGGATTAGACTGATGTTAGGCTTAGGCTGATGTTAGGCTGAGGCTGATGTTTGAGGCTGATGTTAGGCTTAGGCTGATGTTAGGCTTAGGTGATGTTAGGCTGAGGCTGATGTTAGGATTAGGCTGATGTTAGGCTTAGGCTGATGTTAGGCTGAGGCTGATGTTAGGATTAGGCTGATGTTAGGCTTAGGCTGATGTTAGGCTTAGGTTGATGTTAGGCTGAGGCTGATGTTAGGCTGAGGCTGTTGTTAGGCCTCGTCATTAAGAAGGAAGAAGCTTGAGCTAGTAGAGACTGCTACATTTTGTTGTGACCGAGCACTTGTGTAGCGACCGAATATTCTCCTAGAAGCGGATCAATACGGGCAGCCATATTTAAGCGAGAGGGGGCGGAGAGGAGGAGGGGGCTAGTGAAGAGTACGGGAAGAGGGAGAGATAGAGGTAAACTTTCTCTCTCCCTCTCTTTCTTTCTTTCTCTCTGTCTCTCTCCCTCTCTCTAACTCTCTCTCTCTTTGTGACCCTCTCTCTCTATTTGTGACCCTCTCTCTCTCTCTCTGTGACTTTCTTTCTCTCTCTCTCTCTCTCTGTCTCTCTCTCTCTCTCTCTCTCTTTGACTATCTCTCTCTCTCTCTCTCTCTCTCTCTTTCTCTCTGTCTAGTGTAGTAAAGTAAAGTTGTAAAGCTCAAGTTACTTTCATGTCTCGAAAGCGATATCAGTAACGGGCGAGCCCAAGATTTGAACCCACATATACTGATCCTCAGTCGGATCTCTTACCGACATCGCCACAGGTTCCAGAAGTAGCCTAGTGTTCTGCCAAGTGGCAGGTCCAGTGTACAAATTCATGCCCGCAGAATTGCTTTCAAGCTCCGTATAGAGCGCTCCAAAGATCAACAAGTTAATCCGTTCACAAGAGCTATCTATACCTTATGCACCTTACTTGGACTATAACTTATGAAGAAACGTGGCTTGAAGTGCAGCACATGATGTTAGTGAGGGATAGACAGGATAGTTTTCTCAGGGATTGACGCCCTTGCCCAGAAAATGTTAGTCGAAGATGGCTAAGGAAGGCATAGGGGCCCAACTCGTCATAAGCAGAATCACCAAGAATAATGGTATGTCAAAAGAAATGTTAGATGATTTAAAGATCCACTCGTATGTGGACATGCAGAGGAAAACGAAAGACAGAGAAGAGTGGAGGCGTTATATACCACGGACCCGCCAGTATATAGTGCAGTAGGAGAGAGAGAGAGAGAGAGAGAGAGAGAGAGAGAGAGAGAGAGGAGAGAGAGAGAGAGAGAGAGAAGCTAATTACGCAGCTCGAACAAACAATATCATTATACAATCACTCAAACATTTGTAAATCAATCAGTAAAACGATCAATTAGTCAATCAGTCAGCCCGTCAATTGATAGACCAATCAATCACACCACTAACTAATAAATTAATCAACCAAATTTAATTAGAAAAACAAAGCACTTGAAACAAACAATCGAATAGAATATCAGTAAATATATGAAATATCGATATAAATAAATATAAATATAAATAAAATGCTAATAA
Organism: Enchytraeus crypticus; assembly: GCA_905160935.1. Classification (NCBI taxonomy): domain Eukaryota; kingdom Metazoa; phylum Annelida; class Clitellata; order Enchytraeida; family Enchytraeidae; genus Enchytraeus; species Enchytraeus crypticus. The sequence goes on along the minus strand of CAJHZI010000448.1, from coordinate 1,891,943 downwards.
AATATATACATAAAAATCGATATAAATAAAATGAAACAAACAATCAAGTAGTCGATCAGACAACGCCTGTAACGGACGTGGCGATGTCGGTTAAATATCCTACCGCGGATTAGTATGTGTGGGTTCAAATAATGGGCTCTCCCGTCACTGATATCTCTTTGGAGAGATTAAATTGACGTTAACAACAGCATTACAGCTTAGTACGTACCTCTCTATACATACTATCCTATCTCTCTCTATATAGACCTACTGTATAATGTATATAGAATCCAAATTTCTATATTATTATTATTATTATTATTTAGTATTAGTATTACTAACAACGAAAACCTATATAGCAGTGTCACGACCGAACTCGGGCTTAGAGACTACTTTACAGAAAGAGTTCAATAGTAATAATAAGCTAAATCACAATTACATTTAAATTAATATCTAAACTAATCAAAAATGTCTACTGTAATAATGTAATACATATCGTCCTATCATACACACAATGCATCTTTCCACATATATTATCCCATCATACATGTATGCGCTTCGTATATATTTTGATCCAGTTACAAATAAATGATCTTGGCTCTCACTCACATGTATACACAATCCATCTTTCTATATACATACATATATTACCCCATCTCTCTGATATCCAAAAAGCCATGTATCAATCATTCTTACATTTCAACATAATTCTCTTCCTCTTTCCTCAACCAACGGCAAATCCTTTCTCCACATTACAAGCAATACAAGGCCGTGAGGACAGATTAAGACGGATACGGACCACAACAAATACTAGTCCCCCACTCCTGACCAAACCACCCTTCTTCCCAAAAGCAGAGCCGCTAGGAACATTAGCGACCTCGCTATTTTGAACCCTCTGAATACTCTGCTGTTATTTTCTAAAGTCGAAACTCCATAGACAGCTTACTAACGTTAAAAAAGCTGATCAAGCTAATGTTAACGTCAGTTTCCTCACTCGAAAGCGATGTCAGTGACGGGAGAGCCCAGGATTTGAACCCCGCACATACTGATCCGCGGTCGAGTATCTGACCGACTTTGCCACTGGCTCCAGCCAGAAGCACCTATCGGAGTAGACCTATCCCAATATCTCAATAAATCTATCACAAATATCTTCTGAGGAAGATTAACTAAAAATCAGTCTTATTATTTTCAAAAACTACACAAATGGAGTGAAAGTTCAAACGTTCCCAAAACGTTTCATTCAGATAATATACCGTCCTTGGTTAATTCTTTACCGCAGTATGACTAAGAATTGTCACGTAAATGTCCGAATAACGTTCCATAAAGACTTTATAATATCCCTGGTACTTCTAACGACAAAGTGACAGGTAAACGTCTGTTTGACGTTCCATACAGACATTATAACATCCCTGGTTCATTCTTTACGATAACGTGACTAGGAAATGTAATGATAACAAACGGAAGCCGGGTTATACGGAAGCAGGACGTTGTGGGACTTTATAGCGAGTATCCATGAGTCCATGGAGACAGTTGGGATGTGTGAATAGAGTGAGAGAGAGAGAGAGAGAGACAGAGAGAGAGAGGGGAGAGAGAGAGCGTGTGGATCATCAAAAGTGTGAGAGAAAAGAGAAAAGTGAGAGATAGATTATATAGGACCGTATTAAAAATTATCCAATGACGAAATGTGGTCTAAAAAATAAAATAAAATAAAAAAGGCAATAAAGATAACTTTATGATAGAGTGAGTTAGGCATACCGAGGGAGAAAGAGAAAGAGCGAGCGATAGAGAGATAGATAGATAGATAGAGAGAAAGATAGATGGATAGACAGATAGATGGATAGACAGATAGATAGATAGATAAATAGATAGATAGATAGATAGATAGATCGACAGACAGACATATAGACAGATAGAGAGACAGACAGATGGAGATGGATATATATATATATATATTAGATAAAGAGAAATAGATTAGCAAGAATCAGACATACAGATATATACACTCTCACACACCATGCTTAAACACTCTCACGCAACCGCACACTATGGCAATAAAACTACTAATTACTTATGTGAAAACAACTCATTAAAATAGTAGAGGCAACGTCGTGATGGTTTAAAAAATGTTCCAATTTTCTTAGGAGAGAGAGAGAGAGGTATGTTTATTATTGAAGTTCAAACTCTAAAACACCAAATGCACTGACACCAAACCAAAAATAGCGAAACATAAGAAAAATAAGATTTTTAAAAAAGCATCAGATAGTTCATATAAACATGAACAACAGCCGTCAGGGAAGATGCTATACATCCTATCTAGCTGACCACTTTCAAAATACTGTATTAATTAGTAAATATTAGTATTTTGAGGGTTAACTGGTATGCCTCTCTAAGTGCGAGAAAGAGCTGACAGTTTTTTATTTTTACTTTTGGATTAAACATTCCCCGTGTTGTGTCCGGGTTGTTTGAAGAATTGACCAAACGGTGACTGCACATGTCGTAGAAGCCGACTAAAGCACTAAGACCCAAACCAGCGTCAGAACGGATATTCGGTTGGTGAGCGACTAGGCTCCAAAAATTGCTACACATAAAAGCAAGCTTTGATTTAATAGATTAAAAGACAAGCTCAAGCCTTAATTTAACAGACTAAAACATAGGTTTTAATTTAACAGACTCAAACTAAAAGAATATTTAGTTGACAGAAGCTCTGGGCTGGTGTAGAGGCTGCGGTGGATGCATGGTACAAATAAGTCCCTCAAGACTATTCCGTCATTTACTGCGGACTGTTCAACACCTAACCCCCCTCCCCCCTATCCACTCGAGAACACCCCCCAGGCAACTCCTCCAGAACACCCACTCACACACCCCGGGTGCTCGTCAGACAATTTCAAGCAGGTCAAATAGAAACGTAAACAATTCTAACAGATACTACAATAGGTATATAATATCGACCTTTAGAAGTTCACAAAGTGATCGGTTTTCTGAGTTTACCCGGATTTAATTTTAGAATTTTAGAGAAAATTGTATGACAGTTGAGAGTTAGGACTCCTTAGTTCTTAGCTAGTTTTTGACAACTCAGCAGTTCGAATCCGACCATGTATTCCCTAATTCGAACTTAGAACTTAGTCCATCTGCAATCAATCGGGTTTAGCAAACTGATGCGAAGAGTCCATGAGAAAGACAGAAAGCAAGATAGGCCACAGGCAGAAACAGAAGATGATGATAGACAGATAACACGTGCTAGAAAATTCTGAACGCGTTGCAAACGCATGAGAGAAGAAGGTAAGCCATACAACAATGAATTACAGTGGTCAAGTTTAGAATGAACTATTGAGTTAGCACGAATTATGGATGAATTTCTATCAAGAGATGACCATATATGTCTCATCTGACAGATCTGGAAGAAATATGAACGACAGACAGATGAGATATAAGATTTGAAGTCAAGATTTTCATCAAATATGACACAAAGGTTTTTACCCTTGGGAGTAGGAGTGAGAGCAAGATTTTGAAAATAGATGGAAGAATTGGCTACTTTGGTTCTTGCTGGATTGTGCCGATCAAAAGATATTCGGTTTTAGAAGGTTTGCAGACAGAGGATTTCAGCAAAACCATAAATACACTTTGTCAAGAACAGATGACAGGTGTTGCAATTTCAAGTCAGAATCTGAGCTAGAAAATGAGATGTACAGCTGAGTATCATCAGCATAGAAATGAAATTTTATTGAAGCATTGTCTAAAACATAACTGAGTGGGGTAGTGTAGAGGGAAAAAAGTAAAGGTCCAAGTACAGATCCTTGGAGCACACCACGAAGAGGTAGTTCAGGGGAGCGTTCATTGTCTATAATAACAGATTGAGTGCGACCACAAAGATAGGAGGAGGTCAGAGAGAAAGCGGAATCAGAGATACCAAAGCACGTTTTAAGTCTACTAGTAAGAATGCTATGTTCATTGGTGTCGAAGGCAACGAATATCAAATATCTATTATTAGATAGAAATCAAAAGCTCTCTTTCGGCCTCTCTCTCTCTCTCTCTCTCTCTCTTTCTACTTACTACCTCTATTTATTAATATGTTAAATCTATCAGTACAATTTTTTTGCAATGGATGTTAGGACTATTACAGCAAACACAACAATCAGTTACAACGATCAGGCAGTGCATGGCAGTTCACTGGCTGGGGCCGGTGGCGAAGTCGGTAAGATATTCGACCGCGGATCAGTATGTGCGGAGTTCAAATCCTGGGCTCACCCGTCACTGACATCGTCTTCGGGTGAGGAAACTGACGTTAACCTTAGCTTAGCTGTTTTAGCTTTATACATGCATCTCGTCTAATATTTGGACCCACATCGACTGAGATCAAACGTCTAAACCCTAAAAAAACTCACAGCAAGCCAACATCCACAGAAAAATGTCTTATCCTAAACGAAGCCGATACTACTAATCAAATTCCGAAAGGGTATCTGAAGTGGTTTACCGTTGTTTCGCCCAGGTCTGCAAAACTACGCCTATCGGTCAATCTACTTCAAAAAACATCTCGACGCAAATAAATATGACATCAAGCGCGGTGCAGTGCAGACGATCAGATCGTTCCTGTGGAAATTGAATTTTCTCAAGGTTTGGCCAGCCTGTCATCTTCAATGAAGTTCAAGAATATGACAGACGAGAAAATTGGCTTTAACAATATCTTCATTTGGCAGTCCTAATTTCAAGAGCTGGGATTCCTGCAGTCCGGAATCCTCTACAGCCTCTATCTCTCACTCTCTCCCTCCTTCTCACTCCCTCCCGCTCTTTCTCTCTCTCTCTCTCTCTCTCTCTCACACACACACACACACACGCATCCATAGTCTCATATACACACATAACAGTTAGCAGCTGCCTTCAAAATTAAGAATGTTATGAAATACGATGTCATGATATGATGTCATAATCATATATCACAATGTATTCTGTGTTGTGTCCGGGCCTTTGAAAAATAGACCAACTATAATAGATCTGCATGTGTTGTAAGAGGCAAATAAGCAAGAACTGAAGGCCACCCCAGAAGCCATACTATTATAAGATAAAAGGTGTGCAAAAAGAGGCTTTCGGTAATAGAAAAGAACATTTAACAAAAACTCTAAAGAAAGCCACAAAGATAAAGATAGCGAAAATCTTGGTATGGACCACGCTATTATAAATTTTAAAGCACCATCAATAAGTTAAGAGATTTCTCTCTTTTGAACTAAACACTGGAAATTACAGAGTGTGTACTGTACATGAAAAAATATCTATACAACCAGTTCTATATTTTTAAATTAAAAATGTTTTTCAGCAGGTGCTTCAAGTAAAATTTTAGAAAATATAAATTTGACAAACCAATTGGATCATAAAAGAAGAAATTTAATATGACAACTAAAGAGATGAGTGCGGATAGATAGACAGACAGTCAGACAGACAGAGAGAGAAATACATAGATATTTTATTACAAAGAAAATCACAATGACACTGTACACCATGCATAGAAATGAAAATGGACAAACAGGCCCAAAGGCTCTGACGCATGCTCACAAAGACTAGAATTAAATTAAAATCAGTATTAGATATAAAACATAGTCACTAAAACAGGCAGAACTGAAGTATAAGTAATAAGAATAGTTTAAAATTAAATTATGAGATATGAGTAAGAAAAGAATGCATTTAATCAACCAGTTAGTAGAATAATTAAGAAAACAAATAGATTAACATATAGGAAAATATTCTTTAAAGTTCAGTAAAGCCGATGTTAACTTAACGTCAGTTACATCTCTCCAAAGCGATATCAGTGACGGGAAGCCCAGGATTATAACTCCGCATACACTGATCTGCGAATTTTCTTTATTTGGAATTTCTTTATTTAAATTCTTTAATTTCTACTTTATATTTTCGTTTTAAGTTCACCATGGTTCACATTTAAATTGTGTTCACTTATTGCATTTACTTGTTTGTTTGCATTGCTTGTGAACTGTACAGGGTTGAATGACCCTTTTTAGTGATCTAAATAAATAAATAAATAAGTAAAAAAATAGGATATTTTACCTGGGCCCCTATACTTTCCACTAACATTTACTGGGCAGGGTCGTCACTCCCTGAGAATCAATCCTGTTTACCCAATGGTAACATGTATAAAGGGCTATTCTGTTTACCTGAATTTGCTACTGCTGTAGAGAAAAATCCATGTTTCGGAGCAGGAGCGAAGAAAAAACAAAGAAAATTGAATCAATATGCCTCTCAATATATCTATCTAAATGGAAGGAAACCGAGGCAGGGGCAGGCCGAGATTAGGTACGTTAGATGATTTAAAGACTCTGATTTATCCATTCATAAATCAGAGTCTGCTTTCTCGCTCCACAAAGAGCTCTCCATATATCAACAAGCTAATCCCTTCACAAAATGCTATGCCTTATCTATAACCCTATGTTGCCTATTGCAGGGGAAAATATGACTTCTGAGGTGGTTTACCGCTGCTTTCCTTAGTGAATATATATCGATAGTAAATATAAAGCTGGTAAAGCTAATGTTAACGTCAGTTTCTTCACTCAAAAGCGATGTCAGTGATGGGCGATCCCAGGATTTGAACCCCTCACATACTGATCCGCGGTCGAGTTTCTTACCGACATCGCCACTGGCTTCAACCAATTATAATTAAAAATCCAGCCTATATATCAATAAGAAGCAATAACTTACTGTTATTGGACTTTAGATCCCTATGAACGAGCTGTATCGGAGCCAGCTCGTGCAGATAATGCATCCCCCTCGCTATCTGCCTCGCCCAGTCCACGACAACATCCGGCGGTATTCTCTTTCCCACGAGACATCGACTCAGAGAGCCGCCCTCAGCGTACTCCATCACCAGACAGATGTTGGGCTCCTGAAGACACACCCCCTTCAGACTGATCACATTCGGGTGCGACAGAAGCCAAAACAGCTTTGCCTCCTGTCGTACGCTCTCTATGATGTCGCTAATCGCCAGGTCGGGATCCTGTCTAGCAGCCTTAACGGCCACCTCCTGACCTTTCCACGTGCCGTGGTAGACTTTTCCAAATCCTCCGATGCCAATCACCTCCTCCAGTTGGAGTTCGGAGAAATCTATCTCGAACGGTCGATCGGAGGAGCTGAACTCCGGCAGAGCCTTGTCGACATTGCTCGCTACGTATGCGGAGGGAAATATTCCGACTTTTCCTTCCACCTCGCCGGTCCACCAGCCATCGTCGCCGGAGACTCTCGAGTCTCTCGAGAGCAGCCGGACCTGGCTTCCTCGCTGAAGCCGCAGCTCGTCCTCGTTCGTCGGATCATAATCAAAGATGGCGGTCCACGTGTGCGGCGACGACTCTGTCGACACTCCTGATTGGACGCTGACGGCAGAGACTCCGCTCAGAGATCGCCGGTCCGACACCGACGAAGGGCTCACGGTTTTTCCCGGCTCAACAGACGGGCGAGGAACCGGCCCGGTTGACGGGAAATGGCGTGGCGAGGTTAAGCCAGTTTTCCCTGGACTTGTGATGTTGTACGACAAAGCCATTGGATCCGACGATCATTTCGGTTCTATGCTTCGTTCTATTGCTTTGATTATAGACAGGGCAAAAGTAGTTATTTCATAGTCAGCTGCCTATTTTTTAAATATTCAAATTTGCTTAAAGCTAACTAAATAGTAATACGTTGTATAGCTTTTCATCTGCATAGATTCAATAATTTAGATATTTATATAAACGTCATGAATCTTCTTTTAGAAGAAACTAAAAGTTAAATACCTGCATATTCTTCAAAGATCTGCTTAATCCAAGCTCTTAAATGCATTAATTATGTGAGTGGGTCTTTAAATCATCTAACATACTTAATCTCGGCCTGCCTCTGCCTCTTTTTCCTTCCATTCTTTTTCCACCTTATATGACCTCTTTTAATAGACTTCCCCCCTTAGAATGTGTCCTTTCCAACTCTTTTTCCCATTTCTTAATATATTTATCAACTGTCTATCTGTAGAACTCTCTCCAGAACTTCCTCATTTGTAACCTTTTGAGTCCAGCTGATCTTCTCCTTCTACTCCCTATCCACATTTTTGATGCCTTTAGTTTCCTCACATCTTCTTTCCTTAAGTTAGCAAAAAATCATTATCATCAATGAATAATCATTAACTAGGTTATCAATATATGCTCATTCAGTCTTCAGTTTTAAGTCGTTTGATTAATTAGAATATCAGTATTTGCGCAATCAAGCCATCATCATGAAGTCATTAACTGCCTCAATAAAATAATCATTGAATCATTAACAAAGTTTTGTTAATTATCAACACATACTCTATCAAAGTATCACCATTACGATATCAACTAGGCTATTAGTGTATTCTTAATCAAATAATGATTATTAAGTCTTATGTTCTTCATCTCTGAGATCAATTTTCAGCAAAATATGGAAAAGTCAATTTATTAGCTTTTATATTAAAAATGATTGCCAAATCCAGTAAGAAATACAGATGGATTTGGAATAATTTGCCGGAACTGAATTTTCTAAAAGTGCCAGAATCCAGTCAAACCAGAATCGATACACCTCTAATTGTTAGCATTAAAAAGTAATAGTAAGCATTTTAAAATAATTGCTAGCTTTAGAGTAATTGTCAGGCTTTGAATAATCGTTAGCATTTTAGAATAATTGTTGGTATTACAGTCAGTATTGGCCTACTCAATCAACACACTTCTGGGCGAAAAATATAGCGGGATTAGCCAATTTCTATCTAAAATAACAGTGAAACATAATTTTGGCATATTTTCCTCTCTCTCTTTCCATCATAACATAGACCAATAGAACGTTATAATGATACTTCAGATATAAATTAATAATGTTAGACTATATACATGCAGAGTCACATCTAATAATGTTGTATGAATAGAATATCATTGTAGAATATTTAAATACTTAACAGTATTCTATGAATCAAAATTACCTAATATTCCATATAAACTTTTGTGATATTAACATTGGGAAGTCATGACAAAAAACACTTTTTGCAAGATAATGACATCACAAAAGATATTCACGTTCAAAACCTTAAAGTATGGGAAAATGCGGCTTGGATGTAATTTTCCATTATATTTCTCAATTCTTACTTAGACGCCTCTTACGACGCGTGCAGTGTATGGTTTATTCTACTCTGTATTAGCACGGACACAACACGGGAAAGATAAGCAAGATTATTAATATATTTAATTAAAAGACTAACAAATTCGTTCATCGCCGAGATTGAATATCCAATTTCTAATATCAACTACAACGTTTTATGTATGTCCAAATTTATAGGAATTACAAAATTAAACAAAATAAAAAATTAATTACATTTATTAAATCGTGAAAATATAACAATAGTAAAAAATAATACTTGTAACTTTATTAATTATTAAATAAAGCTTCAGCTCTACAACACATTATTTACATTTTGCCCATCCCACAAATGGGGCTTCCGTTAAAGTTAAACAGTAGACTTTCTTCGGGTTCCAACAACAACAAATACAACAACAACCTCATCAGAATATTTATTCGCGACTGCTAGCTAGTATATTTCAAGACGGAATCGTATATTTTGAAGCCTAAGCCAAATCAATCAGAAATCTGACGCTTATCTTTAAAGATGTTAATCTAAACTAAATATTAAAAAATTTCAAAACCCACGGTTACAAACATTATAATAATAACAATAACAACAATTAGAGTGCTACAGTCATCAATGACAACATCGAGCACTATTGAGACAAAATCAAGCCGGTGAACAAAAAAAGAAGGTCCAAAAACGGTGCAAATTCCAAAATCCAGAAATTCAGTCCAAAGTAAAGGGAGTTAAAGAAAAGGTGGTTTAGGCGCAGGTCGCTGCTCATGGACACTGGATGGAAAAGAGAGATGGAAAAGATAGGTCTTCAACTGCTTATGGAACTGCTCATAGGAAAGCAAAGGCTGATGTGATTCAAATGAAGATTTCCGAAGATTAGATGGAAGAGAATTCCAGATCTGAGGTGCAGCATGCGGGAAAGAACGATTAGATAGCTTAGAGCGGGAAGGTCTCACAAGAGTAATTAACTTAGAAGACCGAGTAACAGCAGGCTGCATCACTTTAATCAAGTGAGACATACAAGCTGTCCAGGGATGGTGATAGACTTATAGGTTAACGAAGCTGTTTTGTAAATGATGCGTTCTTTAATCTTTAGCCAGTGCAAAGACTTCAAAATAGGCGTAACATGTGAGTACTTGGAACTACAAAAAATTGATTGCTCTCGCAAGAGAATTCTGAACAAACTGCAACCGATCAATCTCACGGCCAGGGAGATTTAAAAACCGGGAATTGCAGTAGTCCAACTTCGATTGCACAAGAGCAGCACCAATTGTAGCAGCTGTCTCACGTGACAAATATGGACGTATTCGACGAAGATCACGGACATGGAAGAAACATGCTTGTGAAGTTTAAGTTATGTGTTCGTGGAAGGTTACGTGTTTATCAAGGATAACACCGAGATTTCTCACAGAAGAAACAGGTGATATTTTAATAGCCGAAGATAACGAAAAAGTTTTCCCATTCAGCTTCAGAAGCTGTTGAGTTGTCCCGACCAACAAGAATTCAGTCTTAGATGGATTAAGTGCCAAGAAATTAGCAGACATCCAAGAGGATATAGACTGAAAACTTTGTTGCAGGAGGGTTTCGGCACTAGAATAGGAGTTAGGGGTGAAATAAGTGTACATTTGAGTGTCATCAGCATATAGTTCATGATCATGAGAATGAGAAGAGATTAGAGTGCTTAGGGGTGTTGTATAGAGGTTAAAGAGGGTAGGACCAAGAACGAAGCCTTGAGGTACACCATACTTTAAGTGAGAAAGCGAACAGATGTACTCCATCACTTTCACACTAAAAGAACTATCCGTCAGATAGGAGGAAAACCAATCAAGAACAATTCCACGAACACCAAACCAGGAAGAAAGACGTTCCAGAAGAATATTGTGATCAATGGTATCAAAAGCGGCCGAAAGATCAAGCATACATAATCCAGTTAAGCGTTGCGTGCACATGACATTAACAATAGAATTGCACACAGATAGAAGCACCGTTTCAGTTGAACGATGCTTAGTATAAGCAGCTTGATGCTTATTTATTTAGAACAATTTATTGTCTTCTCAACTTAATTGACACAATTATATAGCCTAGAACTCGACAGATGTCAGCAGTTAGGATTGCTTGTCAGGTTCATTGATCAAAATTTGGCAACGACATTAAGAAATGCGAAAAAATTAAATATATAGACAATTGGAAATTCCCAAAAAGAAGCTGCTCAGAAGTTAAGCAAATTACAAAAAGAAACTGCATGCACAATTTTATAGAACCATAGGCAGCTAGTCTACTTTTAAGCTGCCCCTATTAGCTGCCTCTGACTCTACATGTGCAGGCCCCATAGACTTTAATTAGACTATTAAGGGGCCTCAACTAGACTAGAGAAGCGTCTAAGTCTATGGGTAATTAATATAGCTAATATTAATTGGAATTACATGACCTCTACGCCCGCTGCCAAGCTAGTTACCTATATATGCTGCACAGCCTAATCCAATAGGCTATCTCCATATGGACATGTTCCCTAGCTTCAAATTAGATATGCCTCTAGGCAGTTTAAATTAGTGAATCTATAGGTTGCTTCTAAAGGCTCCGAGCTGCCCCTAGACTGCCTCTGGACTATCTCTGCCTCCTCCTACAACCTGCCTGTCTAGGCTCTGCCTCTATGACGTCTCAAAACTGCCTCGAGGTCATCTGATTAGTGCCTCTATGCTGCTTCTATAGATTGCCATTATGCCTTCGACTGTATAATACCTCTATACTATATGTATATACCATATATTTTCGCAGATTGGTCTGGGTGAATTGATCTGTAGTGATATGTGCTGTTGGGGACGTCCCTGACATCATCCCTGGATGAGGAAACGGACGCT
>CAJHZI010000448.1:1867500-1875000 GCA_905160935.1 Enchytraeus crypticus | reverse complement strand
AAGAGAGAAGAGAGAGAGAAAGAGAAATAGCTTAAAACGGTGAAAATGTTATTCTGTTCTCACTGAACTATGTATGCCGTATTGTGCTAGTTATATATAGCTCTTGCTAGTTAATTATGAATTTTGTACAAGTATTCTAATGAGTCTAAAACAAGCGTGTAATTGCTTCCTGACTCAGTACTGTTATTTTATGGCTCGAGCCAGTGGCGATGTCGATAAGTTATTCGACCCCGGATCAGTATGTGCGAGGTTCAAATCCAGGGCTCCCCCGTCACTCTCATCGCTTTCGAGTGAGGAAACTGACGTTAACATTAGCTTTTATATGTTTTGATAATTCTACTCAACGCTAAGTTTTCAAAGGAAGACCTAGCTTGGAAGGCAGTTGGAAGTAAAAGGAAGCCACAGCCACGAGCAATGGACTCTTGATCGCTGTCACGTATACAGAAGTTTTACAGGATATATAAGACGACGATGATGTTGTATTGCACTCAGACATTAGGATTGACGTCTTGAGGCGAGGCTATCATACCTCTGAGCTTGTCGTTAGGCGTATTACTTTATAATTGAGCGATTTAGGCATAAATACAGAGAGAGAGAGAGAGAGAGAGAGAGAAAGAGAGATAGCTATTGATGTTATTATTCATTAACGCTAATATTGGATATTCATAGGTAATAATGGATAATGCAATGGGCAAAGAGAGAGAGAGAGAGAGAGAGAGAGAGAGAGAGAGAGAGAGAAAGAGAAAGAGTTATTAGTGTTATCATTCGTCAATACCAACTATGAACATTTGTAGGTTCCGTTAATTCATAAAATTCTAGAAAGTTAAGTATAAAAGTTTAACGACTGTTTCCGTATCACAAGGATACTGTCAGAGGCGGTCCGGCTGAGATTCGAAACTATGTCCTCCTGCTTCTCAGGCAAGCATGCTATCCTTTTGGTCTCCTAACTGGTTCGGATTACCAGTAATAGATATATTTCTAAAGTTTTCTGCAATTAAGCGTCAGGTACAAGATACATATTCTTACTCAGTCGTCAATGTGTGGTTCTTTGGCATCTGTTGATGCAGACAATGCCGTATGGCGAGGAACCGGACGCTAGGTTCTTATCGATTGAATGATGACGTGATTGATTTATGCGAGAACCGTCACAAGCGGAACAACTATAAGTAGTTTTCGTCCCAAATATCGTCAGCAGATGATGAAAAGGAAGTTAAATTGTAGATTAACTTCATTGATTTAGCGAAATAGGCGTTTAAATTGACGTCTATATATATAGTATACAGCTAGAATACATGCAGGCCTATATAATTATATGCATGTATATACAGTACATGTACATATATATAATATATACATATAATTATATATACATGTATATATATATATATATATACTGTATATATATATATATATATATATATATATATATATATATATACATACATACATACATACATACATACATATCGGAGTACCCTGAAAGGTGAATGTCTGAGATTTTACTCTCAGATAAGCTCTACCGGGAATTTATCTAAGAACCTCAGTGACAACCATTTAAAACATCAAGCCGTTACCTAACGCGCGTACACACTGAGCTATTGAGACATTGACGATATGCTACTCGTAGACAGTGCTGGCATAAATACCCAGCATAATTACACGTCATCCTTATTTCTCCATGAGTCCGTCAGGTCCTAGTTTATGCGGTACTCTCTTCATCCAGCCAGCGGCTATAAAAATTCCTTTCCTCCCGTGGAGAAAAACTTTTCAGTGTTTCGTAAATCTTTGGATACTTTCCATACCAGTAAGTTAGATTTTATTTTATTTTTCATTTCGCTCTATATTTTATATAGCTAACTAGCTAATTCAGTTAACTAGCTCTGCTAATTACAGCTAACAAGCTCTGATAGGTTTACATTTTGCACAACATTTTGTAGAATATTTATTTATTTTACTTTATTTTTTATTTTGTTTTTTCATAGGCCCAATCAAAAATGAACTTAGCAATTCTATTTTGTTCTATTTAGATAAACAACGTCCGGTGCGTTTAATTTTTTTTATTGATTTGTACTGAATTGCATTTAATTATCATTGAATCTGAGCGCTTGAGAAAAAAAAGGTTTCTAATTGATACAGTATTTGCTAGAATTAATTTATAGGGAATAAAACTTCGTCCATCTCGCGCTTTCACTATTAGCCTACCTACCATGCTGCCTTCTGTTTTCACCTGTTCCGTCCTAGCCTTACTATTCACCGTCCATCATTCATTGGCCGACGACACCATCAAATACGAAGTAATGGAAGAATTGCCTTCGGATTACGTCATGGGAAACGTCATCAAAGATGGCGGCTTACGGCAGAAATACACAAAGGAAGTCGTTCGCAAGCTGGAATTCGAATTTCTTTCCGCGCCGCCGATTCCAGTTTCAATCGGAAGGTACGACGGGGTGCTACGAACGACGGGTGGAATCGATAGGGACTCTATGCCTTCTTGTCGCCTTAAGAATCTCTGCGAGGTCAGCGTGGACGTCGTGATACAGCCGGTTGCCTATTTTAGGATAATAAAAATTTCCATCGTCATACAGGACCTGAATGACAATCCGCCTAGATTCGCCGAAAAATCTCGCACGATTTCCATTCTAGAAGCATCCTCAGTCGGAAGCAGTTTCCTCCTTCCATCAGCCACGGATGTGGACAGTCCGGTGTACGGCGTGAAAAGATACGAACTCCTTTCCGATGCTGATGGTCTTTTCGAGCTCGGCTACACTCCTAAGCTGGAAGGACTGATGGACGCTAGGTTGATCCTGAGAGGCAGGCTGGATAGAGAGACGAGTGATAGATACGATCTTGTTCTAACAGCCTACGACGGCGGTAGACCTTCGTTGAGTTCATCGGTTAATATAGCGCTGAAAATTCTCGATTCGAACGACAACGATCCGGTCTTCGAGAAATCTAGTTACGAAGTCAGAATCCCAGAAAATACACCTCCATACACAATCCTCATGACCGTTAGAGCAACCGACAGAGACATCGGTATAAACGGCGAGGTTTCCTATTCCTTTTCCTCTCAAACACGAGCAGCCTTTGGTCATGTGCTTGCCATTCATCCTCGAAATGGAAGCATTATCGTTACTGGAAAGCTTGACCGGGAATCCACTGCGGTCTGTCAGCTCATCGTAACAGCTCAGGACTCGGGTCCGGACTCGCATCCCGTAGACGCAATCGTCAGCGTAATACTGGAGGACGTTAACGATTGCTCCCCGGAGATATCCATCCACGCTCTTCCGGGGTCGGTGGCGAGAGTCAGTGAAAATTCTCCAGTCGGGACCTTCGTGGCTCACGTTACGGCGAGAGACAGCGATCTGGGGGAAAATGGATTGGTAAATTGCTCCCTCGGAGGTGGAAGCGGTGGTTTGTTTACGCTTATGCTGAGGGAGAGTATTCAGCTGACGGGAAAAGCAAAGAGAATAGAATCCTTAGCAACTTCGTCGTCAACATCGTCGTCGCTGGCTTCCCAACAGAACGAAGAAGTGGAGTATAAACTAGTGACTTCGGTATACCACGATCGCGAAATCTACTCAAAAATTAGTCTACTGATTGTATGCTCCGACTCAGGCTTGCCAGCCCTTTCTTCCACTCTACCCCTCGAGGTTCTAATCTCAGACGAGAATGACAACACTCCGACATTTGCGAGGGACTTCTATAAGACCACAATATCGGAAAACAATGAAATAGGAGCAAGTGTACTTCGGGTTACCGCCACGGATGCAGATGCGGATGAAAACGGCAGGATTCAGTATATGATTGCTGGCTATGCAGCCGTATCATGGTTCAGTGTGGACGGGAGTGGACTGCTGCTAGCTAGGCAATCCTTCGACCGCGAAACTATGCCGGTTTTAGAGTTCGATGTGTTGGCCGTTGATGGCGGCATCCCAGCGAGAACAGGATTGTGTCATGTTGTGGTCAACATAAAAGATGAAAACGACGAAAGGCCAACCTTTGGTAGTAACTATTCTTTCACCGTTCCTGAAAATGAACCATCTGAAACCTTTGTTGGAATGGTCAGGGCTCGTGATCTTGATCTCGAACCGAACAATCAGTTCCGTTACAGATTCCTTTATCGGAACTCTGCCACAGATAACTTCCGGATAGATCCAAGGAACGGAACTATTCATACGAGCAGGGAATTGGATCGGGAACGCGAGCATACCTACTACCTCTTCGTGATCGCGGCCGAGATAGAGTTCACCGATGAATCGCCGCTTTCAGACACAAGCCCATCTTCGAGTACAGCCACGGTGATCGTTCGAATTGGAGATAAGAATGACAACTCCCCAGTGTTTATATTTCCGTCGTCGTCCAACAACACTGTGCACGTCTCTACTAGAATTCCATCGGGATCGGATGTGATCGGACTGCTTGCCTCGGATGCAGACATGGGCGAGAACGCTAGGATAGTCTATGATCTATCGGAAGATGGACAGCAGGATGATTTGGATTATTTCGAAGTTCAGCCAGACAGCGGTGTTATCAGAACCAGAAAATCGTTACAAAATCTTGACGACAGAGTGTTCCAACTTGTGGCGACGGCCAAAGATCAAGGCGACCAAGCCATACCTGTCACGTCTCGTCTAAAAATCATCGTAAACCAGACAGTACCCTACCCAGAAGCCTCTCTTTGGAACACCCCTTCCTCATTCCCAGACGTCACGATTCTGATTGGGATAGCAGTTGGATGCCTGACGGTAATCGTGATCCTAACCGTTCTTTTCCTCGTTTGTTCTGCCAGAAAGAGGAGGCGTAGGAACAGCAGACCTCTCTGCAAATATTCAGAGGCGAGGTGTGACCAGATTGATGGATTGCCGGAAAAGGAAAGCAGTTCGAGGAAGGATTCCTGTGAAAATGATTTGAGCTGTGAAAGTCTGCTCAATACACGGGTAAGGATTTGTTAGATTTTAGGTATTACATAATTTCTAAAGTAAATTTAACGTTTATTTTCAAAAGAGGAAGAACGAATAATTTTAAACAATAAACAGCACGCAATAGCGTCATTCGAAGAGTATTTAGAGAAAAATCTCAAATTATACATTGTATTTAAGGTAATTTA
The DNA here is from genome assembly GCA_905160935.1 of Enchytraeus crypticus. Lineage (NCBI taxonomy): Eukaryota > Metazoa > Annelida > Clitellata > Enchytraeida > Enchytraeidae > Enchytraeus > Enchytraeus crypticus. The sequence goes on along the minus strand of CAJHZI010000448.1, from coordinate 1,869,893 downwards.
ATTCATTGGTTTGAAATATTTTAAAGATTATTTTATGTTATCGACTGATAATAGAAATATATTTATTTGAAATAATAAATTCATTGTCATAAATAATCATGTATAAATTTTAAGCAATAATTTAAGTCATATCTTAAAGTACCTGTGCTCTGTCCGGGTTGCTAAAGAATAGACCAACCGTGGGCCGCACGCGCTGTAAAAGGCTACAAAGCACTAAGATCCAAACGAATGTCAGAGAGGGATTTTGGCTGGTGATTTTGGCTGATATTGGCATAGGCTATAAAAACTGCTACAAAATTTTCTAATCCGAATTTAGCTGACTAATCCAACTTGGATTCAAGAGAAGAAAAAGATGATGATTACTCTTACGTCTTATAGTGACAGTTAGTGGTTACTCTCGTATTTTTTATTTCTTTGGGTCCTAGCCGTAACAAAATTGATGTTTGCAACACGCCCGAAGGGAGGTCTTGGGTTCTCATAAATATCAGGTGGGTCGCCCATGTATACCCTTTGCTAAAGCTAAAAATCTGTAAAGCTAAGTTTAACGTCTGTTACCGTACCACAAGGGACACTGTAAAGGACGGTCCGGCTTGGATTTAAACGGATGGCCTCCTAATTCTCAGGTAAGATTGAAATCCATTCGGCCATCCTTTCGACAAAGAACCGAAAATGAAATTGAAAATAAAGAACTAAAATCAGCTTTTGTACAGACATACTCCACACGTAACTCCATCATTTTCTATAGTATCGTCTCTAGTCCAGGAAACTGACATTAAAATGTTGACAAAATTTTTTTGGCCTGTATGAAACTGACGCTGAAACTTTCATAAGAGGGGGTAAAATTTCAGATTTCAAAAGGCAACGAATACTAATAACCATGGAGAGGATAAGGAGGAAATAACGAAAACTTCAAAAACAACAGTCATAAGATAGGAAACTCTACTGCACATGCGTATGAAATGCGAGTAACCATACGGAGTAAAAACTAACTAAATAAATTATTTGTCAGAATTAATAATAATAATAATAATAAAGGTTTAACGTCCGTTTCCTCATCTGTGGATGATGTCAGGGTCGTCCCCAACAGCATACATCACTACAGATCAATTCACACAGACCAATCTGCAAAAGAAATGTGCTGAGGAGAAGTAAGGAATTCAGGAATTACCAGGTTTAACCTACAACGGTTCAGCTGTTTATTCGGCATGGGAAGAGTTTTTGCACTGAGATTTCTAATCGAGCCTCAATTTCGTTCGTTTCTTTTCCCAATGTTGTTAGCTACGTCCTCTTATCTTGCGACACAAGAAAATCCAATAGGGAATCTCTACACTTAGACTCACTGTAATTCACTTGTCAACGACTAGGCCGCTGTTCTAGAATATCTACTTCTTCGAGTGCGAAGAAACTTCAAGAAAGTGACAGAAAATTAAGTAAATTTGAAAGAAGTTCATTTAGATTATTAAGTTTATTTTGTTTATTTTAGATTAGTATCCATATTAGTATAGTAACAATACTAACGGTTTAACATTAGTTTCCTCATCCATGGATGATGTCAGGGACGTCCCCACGGCACACATCACTACAGATCAATTCACCCAGATCAATCTGCAAGAGAAATATGCTGAGAAGTATTGAAAACAAAGCCAAAAGTAGTCTAGAGTAGTCTTAGTATCAGGGGCGGATCCAGGAATTTTTTAAGGGGGGGCCCGAATTTTTTTTGGAAATGTACACATTTTTTGCTTATCTCCCGCCTTCTTCTGGACAAGTGACGCAATCAGAATAATTGCTGGGGGGGGGGGGCTCAAAATGTTTTAATTACTGCTCTCGGCTATACTAGAGTGAGTGTATCTTAACCCCCCCCCCCCTCTACCGCTCATTCATACCAGTAGGCCTACTAAAGTGAGAGGAAAACATAAAATGCCTAAAATCATACATTTGTTTTGAAAAAAGTAGGTTAATTTTTTTCACCTCTGAAGAAACTCAGCGAATCTGGACGAATTGCAAAAGTACTCTAATTTTGGCGGTACGGGGGGGCTTAAGCTCCTCCCAGCCAAGGCTGCTTGCACCACTGCTGTGGGACATAGTTTACATTTTCTACTAGCACGTAGGTCTACCTTTTTTTCTCTTAGACAGTGGCTAAAGAGAAAATTGAGAGCTAGTGAAACGGTCATAATCTTTCGGGCCCCCTTCCAATTACAGGGCTACTAGAATACAAAAGATGGGTTCCTAGTCCCATATTTAAAAAAATTTGACCTAGTTAAACTGATTTCCATCTCGTACCCCCTCCCCTAACCACTACCCTTTCAAACATCCTGACACATAGAATTTGCCATAGTAAGAATGTAAATATAGTTTTAAATTTTTTATCGCCGGGCCTAAGGAGGGGGCAGCGG
>CAJHZI010000448.1:1860000-1865000 GCA_905160935.1 Enchytraeus crypticus | reverse complement strand
TTTTAGTAATTGTAATAGTTTTCAAAAGAATCCCATTCTAACCGGAATCCGGTTTCTAATTAGAATTCGGCTAGATTTCTCTCTCTCTCTCTCTCTCTAAATATGACTACTGCGTATTGGTATGTTCAAAGCACAAAGTTCCAAAGCACTGGCTGGAGCCAGTGGCCAAGTCGATAAGATATTCGACCGCGGATCAGAATGTGCGGGGTTCAAATCCTGGGCTCGCCCGTCACTGACATCGCTTTCGAGTGAGGAAACTGACGTTAACATTAGCTTTACCAGCTTTTTCTTTTAATACCCGCAAACGAAGGTGTTACATACATGTACATTAGATTGAGACTTTCAAAACGAAAAACTTTCTGCGGCCACAACAGTGCTGTAAAAGCTGACAGAAGCCCCGTGTCTCCCTTCTTACTGACTATAGCATCTGTTTTAATTTGTAGTGCATTTGATCGTCTGTCAGATAAAAATCAGCCTAGCCGGTATCACTGCGAGCGTAATTTGTGCCGTGGGGCAACATGAGCAAGACGTAGTATCGTAATTTCTCTATTTTTGGCCTCGGACATGACGTTAAATGCTGATTACTAGAGACCCCCTCTAGATCAGATACAAAAAATATGATCTGAAACTGTAAGAGATACGGGATTATTGATGCTTTAATATTAATTCGATGGACTCGGAATGCATACATCTCTGTCTCTCGGAACTTCGCCGCATTGGAATACCGTCTCTCGTCAAAATGCAGAATTGTATGTAGGCCTACATTAATTCATGTTCATGTAATTATTAGTTTACAATACGCAGCTAATATGTATATTATATATAATGTACATATAAACGTATACATGCATGTATATATACATGTATATAATGTACATAAAAACGTATACAGTATATACAATTCTAATGCAGAATTGTGTGGTCCAAGACACGTTGTGAAGATGGGTGACAGATATTAAGTAAAGTGCATAATCGTCGGCGAAAATTCAAATATTTAGCAATTTTTCATTTTATTTTTACGTAAAAATTTTAATGAAATGTAGATGAGGCACCGCTGTTTATACTATTTGAATAGTCAAAATTTGTTTGTCGTTTAATTTAATTTTTAATACGATACTGTACCTGGGTGAGAAATTGATTAATTTTTGCGACTAAAATGAGTCTGTTTTCAAATAAAGAAGTAGCATTTTGTGATAGGCTATTTCTAATTGGTTCATTTTTTGGTAGGTTTGTTGATTTATAGATTTACTGATTGATTCATTGATTTATTCATGGATACATCGATTCATTGATTGATTGATGCACTGAGTCATTCATTTATTCATTTATTAATTCATTGATTCATTCATTGATTCAACGATTCATTCATTCATTCAATCATTCATTCAGTCATTCATTCTGCCATACTTTCATTCTTTCATTGATTCATTAATTGATTCATTCTTTCATCCATTGATTCATTCATTGATTCATTTATTGCTTGATTGATTGAATAATTAATTTATGAAATAAGTAATTCAATCATTCATTCGATGCTTCTAGGCTCCCACCCTCTCTACCTACTAATGTAAGGCATATTCTGACACATAGATTGCGATGATACCACGATACTACATGTATACTCATGTACTCCTGCTTTTAATTTCCGCTAAATTCTTGTTCAGCTTCTTGTTTCTCTTAGAGGTCTTCTCATTCCATTAAACTGGGAGAGCTTAATTAATCAACAGCCGGGAATTGTGTAATGGATATCGGATAAAATATGAAATATCACATATATTAAATATATTTTATGCATGTACACACACATACACACACACACACACACACACACATATATATATAATGTATGTATATATATATATATAAAGTATATATACCTAATTATATATAGGCTTATACATGTAATTGGGCCTATAGTTATACACACACACACACATACACACACATACACACATGCACACACACACACATATATATCTATATATATATATATATATATATATATATATATATATATATATATATATATATATATATAGAATGAACATATAAACATATAATGCGCATATGATATGTCACATATATGTACATAGAATGTACATATATCTGCACGTGTCTTAGATGGCGACTAAAGCACTAAGATATAAACCAACGTCAGAAAGGTTATTCGGTTGGTGAGCGCCTAGGCTCCATAAATTGCTGCAAAATTATCCGAAAAGAATGGAAGAATAAGGGATTGACTGATGATATGGTATGGGACAATAGTGGAGAAGGTCCATTATTATCCGGACTCTATTTAAACTGGGATTAAAGGGAAGATGAATTTAGTAATTTGCCGGATTAAGCACCATATAAAACGGCTTATTGATTTGATCGATAAACGGATTGATTGATTTTATTGATTGATCGATTGATAAACAGATTGATTTGATTGATTGATCGATGAATGGATTGATAGATTTAATTGACTGATCAATGAACGGATTGATTGATTTTATTGATCGATTCTTGAACAGATTGATTGATTTGATTGATTGATAGATGAACAGATTGATTGATCGATCGTTGAACACATTGATGATTTTATTGATTGATCGATGAACAGATTGATTGATTGATCGTTGAACCGATCGATTAATTTTATTGATTGATTGATCGATGAAAAGATTGATTCATTTGACTGATTGATCTATGAACAAATTGATTGATTGATCGATGAACACATAGATTGATTGATTTGATTAATTGATCGATGAACGGATTGATTGATTTCTCGCAGGAGAGGGACGAATGGGCTGTTTGGACGAGGAGGGACATCGGCTCTCGCCACAGCAACCGTACATCCTGCTATTCCGACAAAGACTTCGACGAAGATTCCGGAATCCCTTCCAATCGTCTCGGATACAACACCATCCCAGTGCCGAGGTACGTTAGAGGCGACTACACCCTAAGTGGAGAAGCCATGTCGGAAGATTCCGGTCAGTATCGTAGGATGAAACGGGAGGACAGTTTTCAAAATGCTAATCAGGAGCTAAATGGAAGAGACTCAGTTGAGGCTTCTCGTCAGATTTTATCCAAACATCTGGAAGGGGCTTCCTCTGAGGGAGATCATCGAGGACCTCGGTCGTCATCGCAGACCCTGCAACAAAATTGGCAGCTGCGACAGTTAACCGATTCACCAAATCAGCAGAAAAGTATGCGAAGCAACCAGAAAGCGATTCAACAACAACTGCAACAGCCTGAACCTCAGGCTAATCAACATCATAATGGCATTTATAATCCGTCCACTGATATCAATTATTCAACAAATATACAACACCTACATCCGGAACAGAAAAACCACCTGAATAACCACTGTCGTTTCTCTCCAAATCGGTTCGATCCGGATAAACTGGTTAATCAGTTAAATAAACAAACGTACTCAGACGACTATCAAACCTTGACGTCGGGCTGCTCGGTCGTTCCTCAGCCTAGTAGGAAGGCAGGGATCGAGCCTGGGGTCGGCTCGGCGGTCCAGGACAAGCCGTCCCGGGTGAGTTTCGCCGCCGACGAGGGCATCTCAGCGGTTCAGCCCTCATTTACATCGTTCCGCCCCGAGGAGAGGGGCCCAGTCGAGTTCAGTTCATCGCCGTCGCTCCAGGCGATATCTCCCGGAAATTCCGAACCCCCGGCGAAATCAGTTGCCTCGTGCCTGAAGGGGGGTTTTAAGGGATTGACGACCTTTTCTAGGCCCCCCGAGAGGGACGTCAGAGAAGCTGGTGAATGTGTGAATAGGGTGGAGGTGTTAGGCGATGGCGGGAAGGGGAGTAATGTTGATTGTAATGAGAATGGGTTTAGAGTTGATGGTGCCGAGATTTTATACAGCAAACCGATGAGATGGTGAGGTCTAGACTAATGAGGTTGATGCGGCTTTCGGAATACTGGATAATCTAACACTCCATTGCAATTACATTACAGTACAATTACATTGCAATTATATTACATTGCAGTACAGTGACATTGCAATTACATTGCAAATATATTCCAGTGTCTGCGAAGTGCTATCTTGTGGAATTTTGACTTGCATTTTGTGGAGCATTTTGCTTTGAATATATATGCTTGTTATTTGGAATTTTTCATATTCAGAGTTTTAGTAAAAAGTAAATTAAAACAATGTTATTATCAAACAACAATATTGTTGAATAATTATTGATTTATTGATAGATAGGCTATATATATATATATCTTAGTACACTGCCTACTGGCAGGTCCATGGTATAAGGTTCCCGCTGACAAAACAATAAACACACAAAATGGCTGTCCAGCCATATGAAAGGTAGCGGTTGTCAAACAATTTTTAGAAGAGGAAATTGGAAAAACCAAGACAATAATTGATATAGCCGGAATATGCCAGTGCCCTTGTTCTGAACTTCTCTGCCCTTTTAAAATTGTACGTATATCCTTCAGTAAAGACTTTTAATTCCACCCTCCCGTAAAAATTCATAAAGAGGCTGTCAACAAATGAGTGTCAAATAATTAATATTAAAATAACAGTTTGTCTCAAAGTGTAATGCTATTAATTAAATTTAGTAATTAATTCAAAAATTATCTAAATTAAGAACTGCTATACTGACATTCACAGTTAAATATTTTTGGAATTCAATTAATCATTGTTATAATGTTAAATATTGTATTAGTGGTTTAATTATGAGCACAATACGCAATTAGCTAAAGCCAGTAAAAATGTATATTAACGTTGAAAGCATGTTAAATGCATATTCCACCGAATAATTAAAATGTTCTAGTACCAAAGAAGAGAGTCTATGCTGATCTTAACCAAGAGTCTTCCGAACATTAAAAGCCGCCTGCGATCACGCAAATCCTCAGAACAAATCAAGGAGCTTTAATGAAACAAGAACGCTATTATCAACCATATTTGAAGTCTAGACTGTAATCATGCAACGATTTATTTAATTGGTTATTATGAGTAATGAAAGGAAGTTGCTGAATGGTTGCTGCTC
>CAJHZI010000448.1:1855000-1857500 GCA_905160935.1 Enchytraeus crypticus | reverse complement strand
CCGCCACGCCCTGCCACGCCACGCCACGTCACACCACGTCACACCACACCACACCACGCCCCGTCGCACCACACACTACGCCCCGCTACGCCACACTACACCACGCCACGCCACGCCCAGCCACTGAGTTATAGCCGGATGAAGTCCATCGACTGGTGTAGATCATGCAAAGCGTGTGTAATGCGATCAACAGTCGACGCGACTTTCTAGCAGCAGCGTTAGAGGCACGATTAATCACTCCACCTCTGATTGCAGTCCTGGAGCAGTGTGTTCTCACTAATTCCACCAAGTATTCTCTCATACCACCTAATATAACTTGTACTGCGATATACCACATATTGATGTGGCTGGAGTCAGTGACGATGTCGGTAAGATAATCGATCGCGGATCAGTATGTGCGGGGTTCAAATCCTGTGCTCGGCCGTCACTGACATCGCTTCCGAGTGAGGAAACTGACGTTAACATTAGCGTTAGCGTTATCATACGGAGGACGTATTTCCCGTGTTGTGTCCGAGGCACTGAAGATTTCACCAACCCTTAACTTTACGTAAGAGGCGGTTGGCAAAGACTGAATATATAAGGCATGGTGAAACCAACTCAGATGTAATAATTTTACCAAACATTAGGCAACAGAGGCTATAGGATTCATAATTAAGGCTTAGGCATTAGTGAAAGTATTAAGTTGTTGATATACGGTTTATGAAACTAAAACTATGCAGACTACGGGTATTAAATTGTACATTAAGCATGCCACTTGATATAAAATTGCCATATAATAGGGGATAAAATGCATAAACACTTTTTGTTCAGTAATCAGTAGAAGTACATTTACGTGTCAACAAGAAAGAAAGAGATGCGGATTTGAACCATGTATCTTGAGGTCCGTAGTCGAAAGTCTAAACACTCTTGCTGACATGTGGAAAAATTCAAATCACTGAATTTCCAGTGATATTTTAGTGAATTTTGGCTTTGAAGATATTTGGGAAAACTAAAATTGCTGAATTTCAAGTGAAATTTTAGTGCATTTTGGGATTTTAAATAAAATTCCAAGCCACGTTTAACGTTAATTTCTTCAACCTATCTATATTTATTGGAGGTAAGTTACTTTTTCAGGCTAACTCTAATCATGGAAAAAAGTAAAAAATTGATTTTTTTAATTTTCAGGAGGAGAACATCAAAGCCTACATTTTTTTAGCTTACAACTTTTTATTTGTGTTTTTCATCACAACAATGGGAAATACAAGGCATACTTAACTAGCAAATAAGCAAATAGTCAAGTACCTAGTGAGAATTATTAGTCCAACTACTGTACAAAAGCACTCGAGGGTATATGCGCGTGGTATGTAATCTCAGCTTAATTGCGCCGCGGTTTCGACACAGAAACCTTTAACGAGATCATTAGAAGGGTTTTAAGAAGAAAACTATTGGGCCAATCTGTTCGTAGTTGCCAATGTTACCAACACCGATACCGTTCATGTAACGATCAATCGCATTCGATAGGATTTTAATTAATTTCATTTATTACGAAAGCGATGTGGCTATGAAATCTACATGTACATGTAGGTATCTTGATATCAGCATCCTCAATTACGAAACGCAAACAGGTTCCCATATTATTCTGGTTTGATATTTGGCATGGCAAAATAGGGGATAAAAATTAATAAAGTAGGGGATTGACTGATGATATGGTGTGGAACAGAGAGGACTAGAGAAAGTCTATTCGTATCCCGACCCTGATTAAACTGGAATTTAAGGGAAGATGATGATGATGATGATATTATGACGTGGCAACGGGAAACCACTTTAAAGGACATATTTTCCCTAGATATATAGGCTACATAGATATTAAAGCTATCGATTTGACACAGCCCTTATTGAATGGATAAATTTCAGGATCAATGGAGTGCTCTTTATGGGCATGAAAGCAGCCTCTGAGTACGAATATGCACCTCCGCACTGTCACTTAGCGGAACATTAAAAGAGAGATAGATATAGGCAGATGGATAGAGATAAAGAGAGAGAGAGAGAGAGAGAGAGGGAGAGAGATAGATAGAGGATAATAATCATAATATAGATCCCTATCTCTCCCTACAGCATTATATATACGACTAATTGGCGTTTCAATCGGTTTCTCAATTTTTGTCATATTTTCTCTTACTCTCTTTTCTCTATCTAGCTATTTCTCTCTTTCTCTTTCTCTCTCTCTCTCTCTCTCTCTCTCTTTGTCGTACCCTCACCTCACAGAATCTTTACAGTTTGGAATGCCGGAATGCAGTGAGTACAGCTTTACTATCATTTACTATCTCCCTCTCTCTCTCTCCCTCTTTCTCCCTCTCTCTCTCCCCTCACCCATCCGCCTCACTTTGTTTCTCTCTCTCTCTCGTGGCTATTTCTCATATTTTTCACTCTAACTCTCACATTTTCTCGTTCGTTCACCGTATCTCTCTCTCTCTCTTTATGTCTCTCTCTTTCCTGAATTTTCTTTTTCTTTTTATTCTAT
>CAJHZI010000448.1:1782500-1852500 GCA_905160935.1 Enchytraeus crypticus | reverse complement strand
ACACCATATAAAAAAGTTCTATAGCTCTCCCTTGATTCCATATTCGAAGAAGCAAGGCCACACCAAGAATCTATTTCTCTGACGCGCATAGAATCTCAATGTAATATAAATTATATAGACGATAAGGTAACATACGCAGTGGCACAGTGACGATGAAGTAGAGGGGGGTCTACTTCCCAAGGATATACTGTAAATATTTTATTGGATAGTAAATATACATGTAAGTGTATACATAAATATCATAAGTAATAGAACGAAGAACAGGATGGGTCATATTATGATAGAGTTCGGTTTAACGAAAGAAGATAATTGAAGGAAGAATGGTAGAAAATCGGCTATAGGAAGACCGAGACTAGGGATACTGCATAATTCGATTAATATAATTCGAGTGTTGATACGAAGCGAAAGGCCGAGTAACAAATAATTATGTATAGTTATATGCCATGGACCTGGCATATATATCAGAACACTTAGAGCGCTTGCCTTGGATCTTGGACTTGCACTGTTTTTATCTCGCTTTCTCTTGTGGTCTCTGTGTACTCAGTCGTCATCTTGTGGTGCTTTGACGTCTGTTTGTGTAGAGTCTGCAAGAAACGTCCCTGACATTGCCTTATGGCGAGGGACCGGACGATAAATTCTTATTGATTGATTGATTGATTAATTACTGATTAAAGAGAGAGATAAGCCCACACATTGTATAAAATATAAAGTAAAAAGTGTACGCTTCCCCGATAGTGTGTTGCCCCCACTCAAAGACTAAACTGTCTCCCCCAAGTTTAAATCCCGGCGATGCCACTGGAAGTAGGCTACGTATAATTCATCCATATTCAACAGCATGGATACCTCATCAGTGCACCATCTCCATCTGACGCGGCGGAACGTAATTATACGATATCTTATTTCATTAATCTCAATGACGCCAACAACTAACTGGAGATCCGCGCGTACAGGAATCCGGCAAACATCACTTCCGTATGTAGCCTACTCCATCTCGAGAGCAGGATTGGAAAACTCACTGACGCGGAAGAGAGTGGGATTGGCTGAAGTGGAGTGGGGGGGTTCTAGGGAGGCAGGTTCTACCTCGCTCCCCTACAATCTACGTTTCAGTCTGTCAGAGTAATTAGCACATACTGTAGTATATAACTGTTTATGGTATAGGCCTATATTTATTATTATTATTTTTATTTTTGTATATTTTTTATATTAATTTTTTTGTAAAATATTTTCCCCGGTGTAAAGAACCTGGGGTTTGATAAAAACGATTCAAGCAATACGTGCTGAATCGCCGCCCGGCTACTGGAGATCATCAATCGGCTTAAAAGAATTGTTGAAGCAGACTGCATTAAATCTTTGCAAAGTTATGGAAAGTCTTTGCCAAAGAAAAGATGTCTCTCGCTTATCGCCGGTTTGCTTTGTAATAAGTCTGCCTATGCCATTGATAAAGTCAACTCCTTCGGGATTCATCGGGCCCATGGTTTCAATGGCCACAGGAACAACTTAATATCCTAAGGATAGATCACGGTATTCATCCAACTTCCTAGAGTCGGCATGAACAGCAGCTCCACCGGCTGTGACTGAAGTCGTATTCAGGTAGGAGTTTGCCATAGTGTCAATGACCGTGACGTCCCATACGGCACACTTACCGTTGCACCAGGGCACTAAAGTCAGGCCGTCCGGACGCTTGCCGTCTGATCTGGACAACTCACTTTGTTCCTTAGAGGAAGGGATGCCTGCTCTTGAAAATGTTCGCCATATTAAGTCATTTTATGTTGTGATGGCGAGACATTCTACCTGAGCTTCGTTTGCAGGAGAGGACGTGGAGACCTAAAGCGTCGACTTCATGACCGCAGGGGCACATGTGGCATCTTGCAACTGCCTCGTTCCCATCGCTGATGCCAGGAAGACTGAAGGCGCGATATGGGAAACAAGACAAATTCCAAGACCACCCTTGCTCACCGGTAGACTGGCTTGCTGCCACTGCAAATCCGACAAATCTGCATTGATAACGGCGCACAAGCATTGCCTAAGGGCCTCGTCGTAGTCTAAATGCCGCGGATTAGAGAAACTCGGACTAGAGCGCAGAATGTGCATAAGTTTAGGTGCACTTAATGAAAAGCGAAGGATTGTCAAAGCATCAAGAGCGGCTAGCGACTTCAAGCGCGATGCTGTACGTTTGAGATCCTCCAAGCGACTAAATAAAGCGGTGGTAGTAGCTTCATCTCCAGAGAGTGGCGCGCCGAGTAGATTACTATGGGAGAGGCCCATTGGCACAAAGGATGACAAAACTGAGTTGCCCGGAGATTTGCAAACTGATGATATGACTTCGCACTTGGTACGATTCAACTAAAGCCCAAATTCTAGGCCTTTGTCGATGATAGTCTGTACATCATTTGCAATCGACGACTCGCAACCACCTAGAGTAATGTCATCTAGGTATCCCACCGTGAGAGCGCTAGAGAGAGAAGTAAGGAGAGGGTGAATAGTCAAGCAAAACAGCATGGGCCCTAAGGGATCCGCTTGTTGGACTCATTCCTGTGACTCAATGCACCAGTCTTAGAACTTCAACCACGAAGGGCTTGAGTAAGCTAGATGGCAGAAACTATACAACTCTGGTATCCTGTGATGTATTTCACTGAGCATTCGTGATCTACTCAAGCAATTAAAAGCATTACAGAAGTCTAGCTTTACCACGAAGTGATCAGCTGGCATTGACTCATCGAAACGGCGCGTAGAGTGAACAGCTGCCTCACAGCCACCTGGAATACCAGCTCCAAGTTGAATTGAGCTCAAATAGTGGCTGAGAGCAGACACTGCATAACGATTTGCGCATTTAGCGGCTAAATGACGCCATGTGTAACCCACTGTAATGGGGCGAATGGCGCCTGATTTCTTATTGAGTGCAAAGAGTTTACCACCAAACAGCACCGGTTAGACATCAGGGGGGCAAACACCTCTGAGCAGGAGATTCACGAAAGAAGTCAAAGCGGTCAAAAATGTCCCAGCCGAATCTCTACAAGTCACAAGCTCTAGAAGACGCTGAGGGCGAAGGCCATCAGGACCACCGAATAATAATAATAATAATAATAATTATTATTATTATTAATAATAATAATAATAATAATTATTATTATTATTAATAATAATAATAATAATAATATTATTATTATTATTACTATTAATATTATTATTACTGTTATTATATTATTGTTATTATTATTATTATTATTATTATTATTATTATTATTATTATCAACAACGAAAACTTTTATAGCAGTGTCATTGGGCCGAACTCGGTTTTCAAGACTACTTTACAGAAAGAGTTCAATATTAATAATAAGCTAAATAACACTTACACTTAAATTAATATCTAAACTTTATATGTTTATGTGTTTTTTTAAAAAAAATATTTATGTGTAGTTAATTTTAATAAACATATCTAAACTAGTAAAAAATGTTTATAGGGCTATATGAGTGTAACCTATAAGTCTTATATATATATATATATATATATATATATATATATATATATATATATATATATATATATATTTATTTATATATGTATATATATATATAAAGGCCTATACATTATATATATATATATATATATATATATATATATATATTCTTTATTTATTATATTCATCACATCATACACATTTAAATATGTCTATCAGGAACAAATCTCTCCAAAAAACTCTTCATTTGTAACCTTTTGCGTCCAGCTAATCCCTCTAGTTTCCTGATATCTTCCTTTCGTAAGCTGCATTCTTAGTTATGGCCCATATTCTGTGAAATGTTGGATCAAACATTTTACAGAATATGGGCCATAACTAAGAATGCAGCTTACGAAAGGAAGATATCAGGAAACTATAGGGATTAGCTGGACGCAAAAGGTTACAAATGAAGAGTTTTTGGAGAGAGTTGTTCCTGATAGACATTTGATAAGCCTAAATGTATTAATAAATAGGAAGAAGAGCTGGAGAGCACACATTCTAAGGGGGAAAGGTCTATTAAAAGAGGTCATAGAAGGCAGAATGGAAGGGAAAAGAGGCTGAGGCAGGCCGAGATTAGGATTGTTAGATGATTTAAAGATCCACTCATATGTGGACATGAAGAGGAAAGCGGAAGACAGAGAACTGAGAGTAGAGTGCAGGGGTTATAAGCCATGGACCTGCCAGTAGGCAGTGCAATGAGAGAGATAAAGCGAGAGATACCGTTCTAGCCTTACGACGACTCGACAGATAGCACTAGTGTTCAACTGCTAAATTATTTTATTATTAGTATTATTATTTTATTTTATTAAACGGCAAAAATTTCTGAGCTAAGGAACCATCTTCATCAATACGTTTGAAGAGAGTGGGATATTTTAAATAAAATTCGTAAGCCTTAATTCTTACTTAGTCTAAAAGTAAAACGAACAATGTTGGATTGTTTATAACTAGATTTACTAATACCATGCATTAAAAATACTGTACAACAAGAAAAACAAATCTTTTTTGGGCGCTCTTCTCGCTATACGTTTTATAACGTGACTGCTTTGATTGGAAATTTTTGTTAGTCGTATTTCATCGATTAAAATAGTATATCAATAATGTTAAGTCAATTAAGACAGAAAGAAATTCGTATTTTGAACTTCCATTTGAAGGAACACTTGAAAGAAAAATAGAATTTAAAAATTTTGTTTGAATTAGGCAAAAAGTTACCACGTAACAAGTTACGTGACAACGCTACAGTTACAGCTATTTGTTGGTAAAGCTAAGGTTAACGTCAATTTCCTCACTCGAAAGCGATGTCAGTGACGGGTGAACCCAGAATTTGAACCCCGCACATGCTGATACGCGGTGGAGTATCTTACCTGCATCGTCATTGGCTCCAGCCAGTTGGCAAACAAAGAGCGGAACATAGGCCCTAATTATCAATATTATTAAACAAAAAATGATTCATAAATTTACAATTTATCCAGTAGATAATGAGGTCACAATGTCAAAGCCATGACCATTTTCTGTCTTCTAATGAGGAATAAGCGCCTTCAATGCGATTATTTTGTATTGTGAATTAAAAAATTACTAATATAGAACAATACAGAAAAATCCACATCTCCAACAAACCGCGTCTGACCTTCACTTTTCAGCGTCTATTATATATATATATATATATATATATATATATATATATATATATATATATATATACAGTATATATATAGGCCTATATATATGGTTTTAGGCCTATTGAATTTACATTGTATTGGACTAGTACATACATATTACGCGTAATTTAACAAAAGCAGGGATCATAGCGGTAGAACGCTTTAATGAAATGAAAACGCTGTACAAAATTGAAGATCTCACGCATGAATGATATAGGCCTACTTTCTTGAAGTTAAAAGAGCTGCGTCTAGATAGCTAGATAGGAAATGAAAATCACCCAAGTTCTTTCTTCCTGTCACCAACAAAGAAAATTGGGGAGAACGTGCCCCCCCGGAACTGAAAACTCATGTCACAAGGCAGTCTCGATGTCGCGACCTCTTATTCAGAGGGCGAGTTTTATACCACTGCGCTACAATTTAGGCGTTCAGTATGTTAAAGGACCTATAAGAATCAATTCATCTTTACAGCATTAAACGACTCGACAGATGGCACTACTTTTCAACTGCAAAATTATTATTAAATGTTTTAATTTTATTTAACAAAACAAATTTCTGGAATAAATGGGAGCTATTTTCATCAAAGTGTTCGATAACGATGGAATATTTAAAAAAAAGCCTAAACCCTACTATGCTTAGTCAAATAGTAAAATAAATTTTCATAAGATTAGTTTTAACTGAATATATTTAATACCATAAATTAGTAATACTGGACAGTAGGAAAAATTAATATTAATTGAGCATCAGTACTGCAGTATACTTTAAAGTATGTCTAGTTAATCGTGATAATTTTCGATAGTCGAATTTCGTCTACTGGAAATGTCAACAATTCTAAATCAGAATTAATTAAGACTGACAATTTTTTAAAGAGTTGGATAGGACACATTCTAAAGGGGGGAAGGTCTATTGATAGAGGCCATAGCAGGTAGAATGGAAGGAAAAAGAGGCAGAGGCAGACCGAGATTAGGTATGTTAGATTTGATGATTTAAATATTCATTCATATGTGGATATGCAAATAAAAGCGGAAGACCGAGAACAGTGAAGGCGTTATATACATTGACATGCCAGTATACAGTGTATTAAGAGAGAGAGAGAGAGAGAGAGAGAGAGAGAGAGAGAGAGAGGTGTATTTACTATTTAGGAATAAAATTAATTGCGTATGTATGTGTGTGTGTGTGTATATATATATATATATATATATATATATATATATACATGTATATGTACTGTATATATTCGTTGAAGTACATTTAGCTGTATGTCTATAGGTATGTACTGTATTTACATTGTATTTTAAGTATATTAGTAGCTAATATTGTAGATCCACATGATAACTGTTTTGATTTTCATGAAGCCTCGAATGCAGGATATATCATATTATGTAACTTCTGTTAAATTTCAAGTGCCATGTCTATATAGGAAATCCTAGGATTGACTGTCGTCCTGACATCACCAAGACTACTGGGGGGATTTATGCTCCCCCTCGGAAGTAAAAAGCGGGTAAAGCTAATGTTAACGTCAGTTTCCTCACTCGAAAGCGATGTCAGTGACGGGCGAGCCCAGGATCTGTACCCTGTACCTACTGATCCGCGGTCGAGTATCTTACCGACATCGCCACTGGCTCTAGTAAGTGAAAACTCATGTCACAATCCGGACTCGAACTCAAGACCTCTAAAATGTGGGTTTAACGCCAATATCAGAAGCTTGAAGGGCTTCTCCTCACTGAGAGAACTGGATTTGAACACTGCACCTACTGATCCGCTGTAGAACAACTTGTCAACAAGCCACCGGCTCAGTTGAGTTGTACTTGAGACGACATTGCGCGAGATTACAAGATGACGCATATTATGTAGTATGAATAAATGTCATCATCATCATCATCATCATCATCAACAACATGATCATTTAATCTCAGCTTATCCAGTGTCGGGATACGAACATATTTTCTCCTTTCCTCCCTGTCCCATACCATATCAAGCGCACAAAGTCTATAGAGATTTAGTTACCAAATCATACTATTGAGGCGGTATCAGTTAACCATTTTAAATCTGGCTTATACCTAGTTGACTTCAGAAATTTTATGAGAAATCTGTATTTTGATATTTAATTAAAACGCGCATATTGTTTTAATTTGTCATTTTATCTCACCGCTCTACTTTAGATTCTATATATATATTTTCCTGTATGCCGCTTTGTAATCTAGGTTTTTATTTTTATCTTACTGTTTCCTACTTTTTAAATGAAAAATTTTAATCTTTATTTATAATGTTATTTTCAAATAACTGCGGAATATTTAAGTGCTAATCTCTTAGCCTTTATTACCGCTTCACACATGCATGCAATTTGTGGTGTGCCTTTTCGCCCGTGCTGACATAATACCCTGTATGTTGTGATAAATTGATTAAATAAATTTAATAAAATAACACAAAAATACGATGAGTGAAAGTCTGGAAATTATTTGTGAACCTACAACAGTAAAACGGCATTTACTATAAACTCTTTGACATATATCAAGAAGAAATCAGACAATGACTGAAATTTAAAAACCGAAAAAGCTGAAATTCAGGTCTTAGATTTGCGTCTTAAACAGTACAAATACTGAATCTATACAACATTTGATCTTAATAGATTCACCATCATTATCATCAGTTCCTTGCTTTCTGAACAGAACATAGGGCGGCAAAATTCGTTTCTATCATCAGCAATCCTCACAGCATCTTCTCATGAAATGTTTAGTGTTCGCAAATCTCTGTTGCTCGTGTTGAACCAAGTGCTCCTAGGTCTTCTTTTTTCTTTGGTTTGGCCTCCAATTAATTGCAGTCTTTGCATATTTGTTATTTATCCTCGTGCATTCTTAATGAGCGACCCAAGAACCTCAATCTTCAACCTAATAATTCCAATTACTAATAGATTAAAACATGTATTAGCAATTATTCTCTCTCTCTCTCTCTCTCTGTCTCTCTTATTACACTGCCTACTGGTTGGTCCATGGCATATAACGCCTCCACTCTTCTCTGTCTTCCGCTTTCCTCTTCATGTCCACATATGGGTGTATCTTCAATTAAATCATCAAACATTCCTAATCTCGGCCTGCCTCTGCTTCTTTCTATTCTGCCTTCTACGACCTCTTTTACTAGACTTTCCCCCTTTAGAATGAATTATTCAAATATCTTAAAAATTAACTTATTTTTAACTTCTGTCTCTCTCTCTCGTAGTGCACTGCCTACTGGCAGGTCCATGGTATATAACGCCTTCACTGTTCTCTATCTTCCGTTTTCCTCTTCATGTCCACATCCGAGTGGATCTTTAAATCATCTATAACCTTCCTTTTTGTATACCATTATTCTTGGGGGATTCTGCTGATGATGAGGTGGGCCCTTATGCCTTCCTCAGCTTCGACTAGCATTTACTGGGCAGGGGCGTCATTTCCTGAGAACACCATCCTGTCTACCACATTCTGCTGTATAGTGCTCTAATTCAGTTCATCATTGAGTGAGTGCTCAGTTTGATTCCTACAAAGCCTCCTTTGTGGGGACAGTGTTTTATAAACTTTCCTAGTTATCTTCCTTAGTTAGAAACCCTAGTTAGCAACCCTAGTAAGCAACCCTAGTTAACTACACTAGTTAACAACCCTAGTTAACTACACTAGTTAGCAACCCTAGTTATCAACCCTAGTGAACTACACTAGTTAACAACCCTAGTTAGCAACCCTAGTTAGCAACCCTAGTTAACTACAATAGTTAACTACACTAGTTAACTACACTAGTTAACAACCCTAGTTAGCAACCCTAGTTAGCAACCCTAGTTAACTACACTAGTTAACTACACTAGTTAACTACACTAGTTAACTACACTAGTTAACTACAACCACAACAACAAGTTAAAGTAAAAGCTGGTAAAGCTAAGGTTAACGTCAGTTTCCTCACTCGAAAGCGATGTCTGTGACGGGCGAGCCCAGGATTTGAACCCCGCACATACTGATCAGCGGTTGAACATCTTACCGACATCGTCACCGGCCCCAGCTAGTGGCGATGTTAACAACACTAGCTAACAAGTATACTTCCCTAGTAAACTGGGATTCATGGAAAGATCATGACGATGATGATTCTGAAATACTTCCCTAATTTTACTCAAAACATTCTAAGACACCAGCAACGGCGCAGACGTTTTATATAAATAGGTGAATGCAGATTAGTGCAAAAGACACTGAAAAACTATCTCAGAAGCCACGTTTTTCTTCGGATTAGAGATTTTATTCATCCAGACAAGTTTAAATAGAATTGTAAAAAGCTGTTAAAGCTATACGTCATTTCCCTCACTCGAAAGCGATGTCAGTGACGGGCGAGCCAAGGATTTGAACCCCGCACATACTGATCCGCAGTCGAGTGTCTTACCGACTTCATCGCCACTGGCTCCAGACAAACTGTAACCAATAGCAGTTAATAGTTAACTACCAGATAAAAACAACAACAACAACTAGTGTCTAGTTGAGGACAGCTTAACTAAGTGATTACGTTAGCTAAGCTTCATTCGCTACACCTAACGCTACGGCTACTAGAAACTGCGACACAGTGCTCGATGCTGTCATAGAAAATGTCATATTATGATCGCAAGAGTACGGTCTGCATAGAATTGATGAAATTATAATCATGAGCTAACACAATCAAACGCTACCTCTTCCCCCAAACTACCCCACCCCAGCCACTCCCATACCCCACATTGACATTAAAACATCAAAATAGCCTAAAGCACTCCGCCTTCCTCTCTTCCAATAGAGAACAGGTCGACTGCCTACTGGCAGGTCCATAGCATATAACGCCTCTACTCATCTTTCTCTCTTAGTACACTGCCTACTGGCAGGTCCATGGCATATAACGCCTCGACTCCTGTCCGTCAGAGATTGATATCAAATCAATAAAACATTTAAAATTACCCAAACTCAGGATACAACTGTTGTTGTCATCAACATAATGTATGAGATAAAACGTTACCAGAGTCAATACTACTTCCATCCTACCGCCTTAATCCCATCCGACCACCTCAATCCCATCCGACTATCTCAATCCCATCCGACCACCTCAATCCCATCCGACTATTTCAATCCCATCCGACTATCTCAGTCCCATCCGACCACCTCAATCCCATCCGACTATTTCAATCCCATCCGACTATCTCAGTCCCATCCCACCATCTCAATCCCATCCGACTATTTCAATCCCATCCGACTATCTCAGTCCCATCCGACCACCTCAATCCCATCCGACTATTTCAATCCCATCCGACTATCTCAGTCCCATCCCACCATCCGACCACCTCAATCCCATCCGACTATTTCAATCCCATCCGACTATCTCAGTCCCATCCGACCACCTCAATCCCATCCGACTATTTCAATCCCATCCGACTATCTCAGTCCCATCCCACCATCTCAATCCCATCCGACTATTTCAATCCCATCCGACTATCTCAGTCCCATCCGACCACCTCAATCCCATCCGACTATTTCAATCCCATCCGACTATCTCAGTCCCATCCCACCATCTCAATCCCATCCGACTATTTCAATCCCATCCGACTATCTCAGTCCCATCCGACCACCTCAATCCCATCTTATATCTCATTCCATTATCTCGTCCCATCCTAAATCTACAACTCTTATCCCATCCTATCCTATCCCATTCCATCCCATCCTAGAGCTGCTCCAGATCACAGTGCCGTATCTCAGGATGTTTCTTCTACAACATCAAATCAAATAGGATTTAAAGTTTAATAATAATAAGCATTGTAATAATTACAATATTAATAATAATAAACAAATTATTATTATTATTATTATAATCATGATAATAATAACAACAATAATAGTAATAATAATATTTTCATTTCTTTATTCGTCAAAAACCGACAGGATCAGGAGTGCGACACATATACATATATACATACGCACACAGACATACACATAAGATCATAAAACAATCAAAAATAATTATAATAAGCTTAAATAGAGTTCCTACTTATTCCAGCACTAAGAATAATAATATTATAAATATTATTATTATTACTATTATTATCATTACTATTATTATTATAGTTATTAGTAATATTACTGTTATTAAAATTACAATCAGAATGATACTAATAACAATAATAATAATAATAAAAAAAATAGTAGTAGTAATGTAAAAATCATAATAGCTACTTCCAACAATTTCTATAGCAGTGTCATGAAAAGCCGACTGGTTATCAATGCAGCCCACATGATTCAACATTTAGAGCCACAAGGCTGCTGTCGTTTTGATTTGTTAAACTTCAGGCTGGTTTTCAGGATTTTGCATTTTGCACCGTTTTTTGCTCGTCGGTTTGGATTTGGCTTAAAAGTGCTTGATGCTGCCATTGACAATAGTAGTATTCTCATAGTTTACCTTGTTGTCAGATCCAAAAGGAATCTGAGACATCGATGATGGAGAGAGACAGAGAAAAAGAGAGTAAGAGAGAGACAGAAAGAGAGAGAGAGAGAGAGAGAGAGAGAGAGAGAGATGAGAGAACGAATGAAGAAAAAGGGAGCGATAGAAATGGAGGATTAGAAGACAAAATGCCTATTATATTTAGACAAATCAGAAAATAAAAGTAAAATAATAATAATGTAATCTTCACTCGATTTTTCCTATGAAGTCATATCGACATATTAAATGTTAAGACTGTAGCTTTGTACTGTTTTCTATTGCACTACTTTCGTTCTAAATCATTATATAGCAAAATCTATAGCAGATAATTGTGATATATATATATATATTTTTATTTCAATCTATATATATATATATATATATATATATATTTTTATTATTTATTTCAATCTATATATATATATATATATATATATATATATATATATATATATATATATATACAATAACAATAATAATAATAAACATTTAACGTCCATTTCCTCATCCAGTGATGATGTCAGGGACGTCCCCACAGCACACATCACTACAGATCAATTCACCCAGACCAATCTGCAAAAGAAACGTGCTGAGGAGAAGTAAGGTCCTAAAAATTAATAAATAAATAAAAAAAATATATAGGCCTATATATATTTTTAGTGTATATATATATGTATATATATATATATACAGATATCATATATATATATATATATATATATATACAGATATCATATATATATATATATATATATATGTATAATATATATACATACACAATATATATATAAACAAGAATCTAGCTAGTAGTAAACCTTTAGATTGTTCTCTATCCTGTCCACCTCACCTCCCAATGAATCAATCAGGTTCTCACCGTGTCTCAGCATGAATGATTCCATCTCCTCGTGGCTTGATACGCTTTGTATCTCCTTCAATCAATCAATCAATCAGTCAGTCAATAAATAGATCAATCGATCAATCAATCGATCAATCAATCGATCAATCAGTCAGTCAGAATCAGTCAGAAGCAATTAATCAGTCAGTCAGAATCAATCTATCAGTCAGTCAGTCAAAATTATTCAATCAACCAGTTAATCAATCAGTCAGTCAGTCAGTCAATCACTCATTCAACCGATCGATCAATCAATCATTTAAACAATAAATCTCTAAATCAATCGATCAATCAATCAGTCAGTCATAAAACAAATCAGTCAAACAATCAAAACAATCAGTCTTTCAGATTGAAACTCTACGCAACATCATGGACATCACTTCACTAGAGTATTCGTCCACGACAACACTAGGCAGAGAAAACGAACCTGAAACATTTTATCGAGGTCCTGCTGCTCCAGGTAATACCTCGTCACCTCTCTCCCATCAAAATCCACTTCCGCCTTGAACTTTATGTACTTGCCTCCAACATCAGTGGCCTTCACATCATGAATCGTTCTACACATAATATAGAAACACATAACCTTCACATCTTGGACCATTCTACACATTAAATAGTAATAATAATAATAATAATAGTAATAATAATAATAAAGGTTTAACATCCGTTTCATCATGCAGGGCTGATGTCAGGGACTTCCCCAACAGCACACATCACTACAGATCAATTCACAAAGACCAATTTGCAAAAGAAATGTGCTGAGAAGTAAGGTCGTAAACGAATGCCAGTCCGGTGATCAAAAAATGGTCAGGGTAGATTGATTATGTCTACGGTGGGAAAAGGTAAGTCTTAAGCTTGCTAGAGAATATTGAAAGAGAAAAACAAGATCAAAGAACACATAACTTTCCACATTGTAGGTCTTTCTACTCATAACATAAAACACATAACCTTCACATCGTGAATCGTTCTACACAAAACGTAAAAATACATTACCTTTGCATAATCAAACCACAGTAAACCATAGTAAGCCATGGTAAACCACGATAAACCCTAGTAAACCATGGTAAACCATGATAAACCACAGTAAACCATGGTTAACCATGGTAAACCACAGTTAACCATAGTAAACCATGGTAAACCACATGATAAACCACAGTAAACCATAGTTAACCATGGCAAACTACAGTTAACCATAGTAAACCATGGTAAATCACGGTAAACCACAGTAAACTATAGTTAACCATGATAAATTACGGTAAACCATAGTAAACCATAGTCAACCATGGTAAACCACGGTAAACCATAGTAAACTTTGGTAAACCATGGTAAACCATAGTAAATCATAGTAAAGCATGGTAAACCAAGGTAAACAATAGTAAACCAAGGTAAACAATAGTAAACCAAGGTAAACAATAGTAAACCATGGTAAAACATAGTAAACCATAATAAACCATGGTAATCCAAAGCACACTACAGCGTTAAAACAGTAAAAAATCTACTTACCTAGTAAATAATGTCACATGAAAAATCATTTTTGCTAATTATTGTCAATTATAAACATAAGATTATAATAAGGTTTCGATATGAGAGCCCTTTGTGAAGCGATTACTCGTTGATCGATGGTGTGCTCTTATGAAGCTCGAAAAGTAGCACGTGAGTAGGAATATGTACCTTGGACCTTCCAATTGGCTGAACACTAGAGATAGAGGGAGAGAAAGAGAGAGACAGAGAGAAAGAGAGAGAGAAACAAAAGATAGTTTAAAAAAACCTGATCATTCTGTCACTTTCTAATTCTCTCATTAATTCAATCTTCTTCTCTCGCGGAATTGATCTGCAATCAAACAGTCCCTCTATCAATTAGTCCGATCCATTAAAATCTCATTTAATTATTAACAGACTAATTAATTGAAAATTATTAATTAATAATTAACAGACTAATTAATTGAAAATTATTATTTAACATTAGTAATAGTAATTAATTAGAAACTTTCTGCCTATTTAATTAATCAGTCTGATTAATTATATAGCTGGGTTGATTAGTCATAAGTCCAAGTAATACGACCAAGAGAGAGAGAGAGAGAGAGAGAGAGAGAGAGAGAGAGAGAGAGAGAGAGATAGAGAGAGAGAAAGAGAGAGGAGAGAGAGAGAGAGGGATATGGAAGTGGTATGGAGTTTTAGTCGCCTTCTACGACACGTGCAGTCACCAGTTGATCAATTCTTCAAACAACGGACACAACACGGGGAATACTAAACATATGCCAATACATTAGAAATAATGAAACAGAAGATGCAGAAAACGAGCATTAAGCAATAAATAATAAATAAAAATAAATAGTATAGATATTTCTGCTACTTACTTGCCAATGAGAACCTTGGTGTTGGTGTAAATGATGAATGAAGCCACTCCACTGAGCACAGTACCTATGAGAAGTGACCCCACGGCGTCGTACAAGGGGTTACCAGTGTAGTGGGTGAGGCTGATACAGGCAGCGGCTATACCCAGCCCACCCACTGCGGCCAAGTCCTCCAATAGCACCACGTTAGTACTGGGATCTGCGCTCTGGTACACTGTTTCAATCAATTGATTGATTAATTAATCAGTCAATCAAACAGGTAAAATGCTTCTATACAAAGACCACCCACTGCAGCCAAGTCCTCCAATAGTACAGCGTTAGTACTGGAATCAGCACTCTGGTACACTGTTTCAATCATTTGATTGATTAATTAATAGGTCCAACAGACAATCGGTCAGTCAATCAATCAGTCAATTAATCAGACAATCATTCAATCAATCAGACAATCATTCAATCAATCAATCAATCAGACAATCAATCAATCAATCAATCAGACAATCAGTCAATCAATCCATCAATTAGACAATCAACCAATCAATCATACAATGAATCAATCAATTGTTCGATCAATCAATCAATTGTTCGATCAATCTATTATTTAATTAATGAGTCAATTAATGAATTAATTTATCGGTCATTCAATCATACATTTAATCAATCGTCCAATCAGTCAATCAAGCACTTACTAAGCCGATTAAACAATCAATCCATCTGTCATTCGAACAGTTAACCAATCAGTTATTGGTTTAATCAATCAAACAGGTTGATCATCAATCAATCCATCAAACAAATCAATCAAACAAACAAATCAATCAAACAATCAATCAAACAAATGCTTCCTGAGCTGCAGTTAGAGCGAAACTAAGGAAGGTTTTTAAACAAAACAACAGAGGTCAACAATGTCATCATCAATACTCAATACTCCGTTATTCAGTGAACCAATCAAATTCATTGATACAGGAGACAGCAAGAACAAAACTGGGAGGGGATATGGCATAACGGTTAGAGTGTTCGCCTCGCAAGCAATTGGCCTGGGTTCAAACTCAGGGTAGTCTACAACAAATTGATATCCCCTATGAGTAACCTTCCACAGGAAGGGCAATTTGCTACTGGGCAACAGCAAAGATACGATTAATCGTGGAAAGAAAGCAGGCACGAAGACCAGTCACCGGCATTTCAGGTAATCTAAAAGTTAATTCAAATCTCAGATGCACTAAATGTATTTCTTTCTCTTCAGCACATGTTTTTTCAGATCGTTTGCAGTGAATCGATTGGTAGTGACATGTGATGTGGGGACGTCCCTGACATCATCCTTATATGAGGAAAGGGACATTAAACGTTAATTATTATTATTATTATTGTTATTATTATTATTGGTTAATCCAAATTTTGTTAATTAAAATCTTGCTATGATATGATAGAGGACAGAGAGGATTTGAGACGATCTATTTGAGAAAGTCCATATTTGAGATTCAGACCCTAATAAGCTGGGATTCAGGGGAAGATGATGATGTTATTGTTCTTATTATTGGTTAATCCAAATTTTGTTAATTCAAATCTCGCTAATCTCGATCATCGTAAATATAGAAGCGCCGTGCAGCGATACAGACCGTATTCGACGAATGACATCTTCTGGGCCCTAGCACTGTTACGTATCTCATTGACTGCCACAAGCAGGGTACCTAGAATAGATTAAAAGACGACACATCGGTAAATAAATATATAACACGCATTATATATATATTATAATAATATAATATATAACACGCATTATAGTGAAACGATCGACTGGGTTGATATTCATCACTTTTAAAGCTAATGTTAATGTTAGTTTCCTCACTCTAAAGCGATGTCAGTGACGGGAGAGTCCAGGATTTAAACTCTGCGCATACTGATCCTCGGTCGAGTGTCTTACCAACTTCGCCACTGCCTGGAGCCAGTGGCGAAGTCGGTAATAGCACATGCTTAAACCGTTAAGCAGTTTAGTCCATTTTTCTAACACGAATGAAAAACAATATTTTTCTAAATCTATTTAAATCTATTTATATATAAACTAGGATTCAAGGGAAGATGATGATGATGACGACAATGATTTGAGATTATTTTACTCGATTAAATCCAATGCGAAATAAAATTTCCAATAAAAAGTTAAATTTACGAAAAAGTTAAAATACTTTTTATTTTATTATTTATATTCAGGACTTAACCATCTGAAAACACCACAACGGGATACTTACTTCCTTCAGAGAGAAAAGAGCCTCCTAGAATGGCCAATGCCTGTGAGGATATCATACAACATTAACATATTAATCTACCAGATTTCTAATTATGATATCAATTTCTAATTATGATATCAATTTCTAATTATGATATCAATTTCTAATTATGATATCAATTTCTAATTATGATATCAATTCTATTATTATGATAACAATTCTAATTACGGTAACAATTCTAATTATGATAATAATTCTAATTATGATAATAATTCTAATTATGATAATAATTCTAATTATGATAATAATTCTAATTATGATAATAATTCTAATTATGATAATAATTCTAATTATGATAACAATTCTATTATGATAATAATTCTAATTATGATAGCAATTCTATTATTATGATAATAATTCTAATTATGATAACAATTCTAATTACAGTAATAATTCTAATTATGATAACAATTCTAATTATGATAACAATTCTTATTATGATAATAATTCTAATTATGATAACAATTTTAATTATGGTAATAATTCTAATTATGATAATAATTATAATTATGATAATAATTATAATTATGATAATTATTATGCTAATAACAAGTTTCTCACCCAGCACAAGGACTCTACCTCGTTAATAACTGTTCTAATTATGATATAATAATTATAATTATGATATAATAATTATAATTATGATAATTATTACTCTAATAACAGTCTCTCACCCATCCCAGGGACTCCACCTCATTGCCATGCAGTAGACCCAGTATACCGTGGTAGTACGAGAGACCAGCGCCCACACAGAATATACCCACACCGCTGATCAGAGAGCTTATGTTACGAAACGTCGCCCAACCGTACCTGCGATCAATCAATCAATCAATCTATCCCTCAAACCATCAATCAATTAATCAATCCGTAAAGCTATCAATCAATGAATCGATTAATCTATCCGTCAATCCATCAATCAATCAATTAATCTGTCCGTCAATCCAGCAATCAATCAATCTGTTAAGCAATCAATCAATTAAATAATCAATTAATCAAACCATAAATGTATCAATCAATCAATCCATAAATCAATCCGTCAATCCATCAATCAATTAATCAATCCGTTAAGCTATCAATCAATTAACCAATTAATCAATCCGTAAATGTATCAATCAATCAATCCATCCATCCATCCGTCAATCACTCAATAAATCATCCCTACTGGACCCTACATTCATAAATCAGAATGAGATAGAAAAATAAGCAACACTCTCGGACAAACGAAAAAGATAGACATACGTCTCAGGCAAAAAGAGAGATAGACATACATCACAGAGACGGGAGAGAGTGAGTTAGAGAGAGAGAGAAAGTTTATTAGAACCAAAGTAAAAAAGTAACAGTAGTAGAGAGAGACACCACTGATTAGAGAAAGAGGAAGAGAGAAGAGAGAAAGAAAAAAACATCACAGAGAAGAGAAACTTTTGAGAGAGAGAGAGACAGAGAGTGACAGAGACAGAGAGAGACAGAGACAGTGACAGAGAGAGAGACAGTATACATACGGGTGCTCTAGATCGGGTTTTTTCAGAGATTGTCTTAAACCAGCCGCCAGAATCAACTATAAAAACCAAAATCATTCCGTGCAGAGTTTCATAGCAATCTTTCGATTAGACAAATCGGTACATATAATGTAATTATTTAGAAAAGAAGTAACCTATGCAATAAAGTTCAAAATAATAACGAATTAATAAACTGTACAAAATATTTCAGTGATAGCTATTAACAATGTAAACATTTTGTAAAAGACAATTTAGTAAATAAAAAATCAAAGGCTTTCAAGGGTTTAACTTAACTATTATCATTATTCATAGCCTATTATTATTATTACTATTATTATTTACTTTATTATTCATTATTACTTATGATTCATAACCTCCTTAACAAATATGATAAGTTAGAACCGGTTAAATTCTGATTAACAAACCAGACAGAACCGGATAAAACCGGATTAATAATCATGATTGAACGGGATAAAACCGGATAAATCCCGTTTAGTAATCGAGAGAGTACCCACCAATAATGATTAGTGCTAAATTAGTGTTGCTAAATTAATTTAATTTCTGCTAAATTAAATTAGTGTTGTTAGATTCATTAAGATAGAAAGGATAAATCTGTTTTAAAAAATCTAGAAATGTTTAAAACCTTACGAACAATGAAGAAAGATCTGAGAGCTAACAAGCAGTTAACCATTGTGTTATTTAGATGTTAAACCTGACCTATTTAAACCGGTCAGGTAACAAAAATAGAGAAAATTAAAATCTGATTGGAAAGCAAGACCAAAGCAATTCCAATCAAAATGACTAAAAAACGATCCAACTAAAACCACATTGGAAATCAAGACAGAACCAGTATAACCAGATTGGCAAGCAATATAGAACCAGTTCAAACGAGCAAACAAAGCCCAAACTAGATTGGTAAGCGGAGTAAATCTGTTTCAATTTGCAGGCAAGCTAGAACCAGTTAAAACGCTGGTAAAGCTAAGGTTAACGTAAGTTTCCTCACTCGAAAGCGATGTCAGTGATGGGTGAGCCCAGGATTTGCACCCGCATCTACTGATCCGCGGTCGAGTATCATATCGACTTCGCCACTGGCTCCAGCCAGTTCAAACCTGATTGACAGGCAAGATAAAACCAGTTCCAACATAATTAACAAGCAAGATGAAACCAGTTCAAACTTGATTGGCAAGCAAGATAAAACCAGCACAAACCTGATTTTCAAGCACGATAGAACTAGTTCAAACCTAATCGACAAGCAAGATAGAACCAGTTCAAACCTAATTGACAAGCAAGATGGAACCAGTTCAAACCTGATTGAAAAGCAAGATAGAACCGGTTCATATCTGATTGACAAGCAAGATAGAACCAGTTCAAACCTGATTGGCAAGCAAGATAGAACTAGTTCCAACCTGATGGACAAGAAAGATAAAACCAGTTCAAACCTGATTGGCAGTATCAGCCAGCGAGTGAATGAACTCAGAGAACATGCTGTGGGAGCCGGTGTAGAGCCACGCCAGTAGCTTCATGACACAATTGGCTGCATTGCTGCCCATAGAAACAAAATACCACAATTCTTAGAATAATAATTCCAAATAATTAAAAACATTACAACTTTTAACAAACGTTAAGTGAGGCATTAAAAGAGACTCAAACTAGTGGAGCTATAGATAGCAACGGAAAATCATCCGAATGATCATATTTTCCAGAGCTAAAGGCAGAATTTTGGTTAATATAGACAGACTATGTGGAATTATTAACTTGATGAACCTGATGACTTCTTCATGAGCTCTTAGACAGACTGTCCTCACAAAATATGTACGATACCTTTCTGCAAACACCGTGGACACCAAGAGAGAGAGAGAGAGAGAGAGAGAGAGAGAGTGAGAAGGGGTAGTCTTGTCAAAATCTTTTTTTTTCAATACTTAGACTATGCAGTGATAATTCTTATTGCTTTATTGATTGCATAAAGTCAAGTAAACACACATTATAGTGAAATGATCAACTATGTTGATATATATCACTTTTAATACCACAAGTTTAAACCGTTAGGCAATTTAGTCCATTGTCCGTGTAGCCAGTCCAGTAAATGTCCGAGATTTTACTCTCAGATCAGTGCGGCTGAGATTCGAACCCACGAGAGTTCAATGCACCTCAGGATCTGTCATTTAAAACTTCATGACGTTACCTCTATACTATTAAGACATTCAAATTATTATCAATTTATTATAATAACTTAAAATATAAGTAAGATAAATAAAGTATAATAAATAATATAAGTAGTATAATAAAATATAAAAAATAAAGTATATAATAAGACTTACACCGCCACAGCGTACATGACTACCCTGCCTGGTCCGTGCTGGAATATGCTCTGTTGGGATGTCTGTGAGGAAAACATTTTAAGAAATTAAATAAATAATTCATTCATTAGATCATCATCATCATCTTTCCTTGAATCCCAGTTTAACTAGGGTCGGGATACGAATACATAAGGCATGGATAAGGCATAGACTTTGTGAAGGGATTAACTTGTTGATCTAAGGAGTGCCCTTTACTTTGGACTGAATTTCTGGATTTTGGAATTTGCACCGTTTTTGGACCTTCTTTATTTGCTCGCCAGCTTGATTTTGTCTCAATAGTGCTCGATGTTGTCATTGATGACTGTAGCACTCTAATTGTTGTTATTGTTATTATTATGCTCTTATGGAGCGAGAAAGCAGAATTTGCGTATGAATATGTACCTTGAACCTGCCACTTGGCAGTGCACTGAAGAAGAGAAGAAGAGTTAGAATATTTAGCAGCACACATACATGCAGGTATGTAGCAGTTTGGAGCTAACTCAAATTATAAAAGATTACACAAAATTAACCTCAGTTTTACCCTTGTCCGATGACAATGTAAGCTACAAATTAGTAAATGACAATTAGGATAAACAGCAGAGAAGATGAGAAGAAACTGGAATAATATTCCTTTAACCATTCGTAAAGTCCAATCTTATAATCTATTTATAAAACTCTATGAAGACTTTTTATACACATCTTTCTAATTAACTTCATCTTTAGCTTTGCTTTATATTTTTACCACTTACTTCTAGTTTGATCACTTAGCCATATTTTTCTGTATTTCAGCGACTTTATGAGAATCTACTGTGTTGTTATCTGCATTAGTTTGGCGTATTATTATGAGCTGTAGTCTGTGTATGTTTGCTTATGATTGTGGGCTGTCAACAAGATAGGATTTAATTATCCTCTTTGATGACTCGTTTGTATGCATAATTTTGCATTTCATGCTTTGATGATAGTGTCATTAAACAGCAGAGTAGATATACGTAGCAGTTTGGAGCTAGTGTAACATACAATGAAAATACCGACAACAAAAAGTTTACCTCAGTTTTGTCCTTGACAGGTGACACAATATATGGCTTCTCTACTTTAGAGTCAGCATGCTGCCTCTTATACTCAAGCTGAGCGTATCTCAGCTGATACTCCCCTAAATCAAAAACAAATCATCATCATCATTTACTGCTAAATCTGTTAATTTCATATTTGTCATTATTTTGGATATGAATAATTGCAATTTTTGTACCGTGAACTGATCTTAATTTAATTGTAGCCTTTGTGGGCTTGCGTCAGAGCCTTTTCTATTTTTCACTTAGTTTTATGAATGACACTGTACAGTGATGTACAGTGTCATTGTGATTTTCGTGAAAATCTAAAAGGGCATACGGTTGGTGGCAGCAAAATTTTCTAACCAGAGTTTAACTCGGGTCTGGAATCTCTGTCTTATTCTCGTCAGCTGTAGGTTTATGTTATTTGCAGATACGTCTGGGTGAATTGATCTGTAGCGATGTGTGCCTTGGGGACGTCCCTGGCATAATCCCTGGATGAGGAAACGGACGTTAAACCTGTATTATTATTATTATTAACGTTTTATTTTTATTTTTTATTTCAGTATAGTTTTTTTATATTAAAACTATTATTATTACTATTATTATTATTGGTATTACTAGTTAAACTGGAATTCAAGGGAAGATGATGATGATATTGATTTAAAACACTAAAAATAACAAATTTAATTACAAAATATTTGTTAATATTTTTGATGGTAAAATACAATTTTCAATTTTCCCCGTGTTTTGTCTGGGTTGTTTGAAGAATTGACCAACCGGTGACTGCACGTCACATAGAAGGGGACTAAAGCACTGAGATCCATACCAACGTCAGAAAGGGCATTCGGAGAATTTGATACAAAAAATTTAAACGAATGGAATTCTCAAATTGGGGATTGACTGATGATATGATGCAGAACAGAGAGGATTTGAGAAAGTCCGTTCGCATCCCGATCCTAGTTAAACCGGGATTCAAGAAAAGATGATGATGATGATGATTTTAGATGATAAAATAGGTTGTGTTATAATAGTGCTCACTCGCAATCTCTTCCATCTCCAAACTCTTCCTCATGTTCTTCCTCAGCTGAAGATTCTCCAGGCTTCCCCATTTGTCCATTGCCCTGAAAATAAAAAATATATAAATAATCATCATCATCTTCCCTTAATATGATGTGTCTTTTTTAACATTTTAATATTATTTATTATTTTTAACAATTATTTTATTTTTAACAATTTTTTATTTATTGCAGCAGCAATAGCAGTAGTAGTACAGCAACAGCAGCAGTAGTAATACAGCAACAGCAGCAGCAGTTGTAGTGCAGCAGCAGCAGCAGTAGCAGTTGTAGTACAGCAGCAGCAGCAGCAGCAGTAATAGTACAGCAGCAGCAGCAGCAGCAGCAGTAGTAGTACAGCAGCAGCAGTTGTAGTACAGCAGCAGCAGTACAGCAGCAGCAGCCGCTCTTCTTGGGCTTAGCTGCCGCCGTCTTATTATTGTCAGTTGCAGGCTTATGTTATTTGCAGATTGATTTGGGTGAATTGATCTGCAGTGATGTGTGCAGTGGGGACGTCTATGACATCATCCTTGGATGAGGAAAACGATGCACGTTAAACCTCTACTATTATTTATTTATTTATTTAAATTTTACCCCGGTGTAAAGAACCTGAGGTTTGATAAAAGTGTTTCAAGCAATACGTGCTGAATCGCCGCCCGGCTACTCGAGGTCATCAATCGGCTTAAAAGAATTGTTGAAGCAGACTGCATGAAATCTTGCAAAGTCATGGAAAGCCTTTGCCAAAGAAAAGATGTCTCTCGCTTATCGCCGGTATTATTATTATTATTATCATCATCATTATTACTATTATTATTATTATTATTATTACTACTATTATTATTGTTGTTGTTATTGGTTTTTTGTTGTTGTTGTTATTTTTTATGTTAATATAATAATTATTATATTAAGAAATACGTGCTGAATCGCCGCCCGGCTACTCGAGGATTATTATCGTTATTATCATTATTTTAATTAATTTTTTTAATTTTACTATTATTTTATTATCATTATTACTTTTCAATTATTATTATTATTATTATTCTCTTCAAATCTACTAAATCTATGTCCGCTGAAAGTTAAACGTTGCTGATCGCAGCAGCGGGTGACATTGCCCTGAATCCACTGCTTTTGGCTCCAGTAGCGCCGGTCCCCACTTCATCTACTATCGATCCACCACGTATTATTATTCATTTTTATTATTATTATCATTATTATTACTGTTATTATTAATATTCTAACAACCGACCTCTGTTCGACATCTTTTCGTTTAAACACCATGATGTTATCATGCTCGGGATATGGGCTTCTCCTTGTGTACGTGGGTAGACTGTCCAATTCACTAAAAATAACAAAAATTATTATAAAAAATACCTCATATAATATTACAAATAACAAATATATTATAGTTTAAGCAATTTTTTAATAATAGAAAGCAAAACGATTTATAGTGAAATGCTCAACTATGTTGATATCTATCAATTATATCACCACATGTTTAAACCGTTAGGCAAGTTAGACCATCTTCCGTATAACCAGTCTAGTGAATGTCCGAGATTTTACTCTCAGATCAGAGCAGCTGGGATTCAAACCCATGAGGGTTCAATTCACCTCAGGATCTGCCATTTAAAAGTTACTATTTATTTAATATATGCAACTATATATATATATATATATATATAGACAGGGTGAGTAAAAAAAAAGAGATAACACCTGCAAAAAGTTTGAATATCTCAGGCTATTGTTAATATTTTACAATAAAACTTTTACCAATTACTAAAGGACTAATTTTTGATGGGGTGGCCAATTTTCACCCATTTTGGTACATAGACAGGCCAGTTATGCAAGTTTCAGCAGAGCAACCCCCTATTTTTACCTAAAAATGGCGTAAAGCACCTCCTGCAGTTCTGTCTTGTTTTAGGCTTCGGCTGGTGTTTCTGATAGAGATGCAGCATGGTTCCCCAGATATGGTAATCCAGAGGATTATGATCGGGTGAGTTTGGAGGCCATTCATTCTTCTTGATGTAATCCGGGTTTCTCTCGCTGATCCTTTCCTGTGCATGACGAGATGCATCAGCCGGAGCACCATTCTGCTGAAAGATGAAACCATTTGGTAGAAGAGCATGGCAATCATCAAACAGCTCCGGAAGCAAAGTACTGACGTAATACTGAGAGTTCAATTTTACCTTCTCGTCAATGAAGTGCAATCTGCCCTTACCGTTGTAGCAAACGCCATTTTAAGATAAAAATGGGGGGTTGCTCTGCTGAAACTTGCATAACTGGACAATCTATGCACCAAAATGGATGAAAATTGGCCACCCCACCAGAAATTAGTCCCTTATTAATTGGTAAAAGTTTAATTTACAAATAATAACAATAGCCTGAGATATTCAAACTTTTTGCAGGTGTTATCTTTTTTTTTTACTCACCCTGTATATATATATATATATATATATATATATATATATATATATATATATATACACCCACAATCCGGAACTCTTTACCTGCTAATCTTTGCTCTTGTTTTTCTCTTTCAACATTCTCTAGAAAGCTTAAAAGACTTACCTTTTCCCACCATAGGCATAATCAATCTACCCTGACCATTTTTTGATCACCAGACTGGCTTTCGTTTAGGACCTTACTTCTCCTCGGCACATTTCCTTTGCAGATTGGTCTGGGTGAATTGATCTGTAGTGATGTGTGCTATTGGGGACGTCCCTAACATCATCCCTGGATGAGGAAACGGACGTTAAACCTTTATTATTATAATATTATATATATATATATACATATACATATATACATATTAAAGATAATATAATAATATATAAATATAATATAATATAGAATATCTAAATAGCGTAGGGGTAACGTCATGAAGTTTTAAATGACAAATCCTGAGGTGATTTGAACACTCGTGGGTTCGAATCTCAGCCGCGCTGATCTAAGAGTAAAATCTCGGACATTCACTGGACTAGTTATACGGAAAATGGTCTAAATTGCCTAACGGATTAAACATGTGGTTTTAAAAGTGATAGATATCAACATAGTTGATTATTCACTATAATGCGTGTTTACTTTTTTAAATTAATATAATATAATTATATATTTCATTGCAGGGATATTATAATACAACACTACAATCTCTTATAGGGCAGCTATGTGTTTGTAGATTTAATAGTTTTGAACTAGAGGTAGCTCTGAGAACATCACTGTACACACCTGGACTCAAGCATGTACTCATACATGGCCCTGGACGCTGGGATGTAGATGTTGGCCGTGTAGCTCTGACTAAAATCTGTCTTCTCGCGCTTCCTAGTTGGCAACACTGCAAATACGTTTGATTACTTAATAGTTGGCAACACTGCAAATACATTTGATTACTTTCTAGTCTGCAACACTGTAAATACATTTGATTGCTTCCTAGTTGGAAACGCTACAAATACATTTGAGTACTTCCTAGTTGGCAACACTGCAAATACATTTGATTACTTAATAGTAGGCAGCACTGCAAATAAATCTGATTACTTTCTAGTTGGCAACACTGCATACATACATTTTGCAATACACAGTAGATCTCATCATATAGATAGATAGATGCAAAGCATTTAATTATAATATTATATGCAACATATTGCCCCCCAATAGGGTGAGCCTCCACTAACATAGAACACATCTTCTATTGTAAACACATAAAAGGCAAAATAATTGAAAAATATCTGTAAATATCACACTCACTGTGTGGTATTGGATTCAGGGTAAACAGGATAGTTTTCTCAGCGAGTGACGCACCTGCCCAGTAAATGTTAGTCAAAGTTGAGGAAGGCACAGGGGCCCACCTCTTCATAAGTAGAATCTCCCCGAGAGTAATGGTATATCAAAAGGAATGTTATAGATGACTTAAAGATCTACTCTTATGTGGACACGACGAGGAAACGGAAGATAGAGATGAGTGGAGGCGTCATATACCATGGACCTGCCAGTAGACAGTGCACTAAGAGAGAGAGAAATCACACTCTCATTAGCAGTGAGAAAGCAAACTCTGCCACTTGGCAGATCACGAAAGAAAAGCAATATTTCAAAGATTAGATATATATCAGATTGACATATATGCCATTTTTAAAGAACGTAAAAGAGCTAGCATTAATTTAACTGCATCTTACCTTTAACAATAACCTTGCTCGAGGGCTCCTTCTGCACCTTTGATCCATACGTAGCATCGACAGCTGCCGCTGCCGCAGCCAAAAGATCTGAATCCAAGTTCTTGCTCAGAGAATCCACATGGAACGACTCGGAAGAAGCAGACGGAGGAGTCGAACTTGAGGACTTTGTTGCCGATTCCGCTGAAATTGAATCCGACGGAGAATTTTTAACGTTATTACTGGGCTCTTTGCCATCGACTGTGGGATTTGTTGGAGTAGACGACGAAGATGAGCAGTAACAAGGACCCGAGGCACAAAAACATTCTGACAGACGACGGAGGAGGACGTTGGATTGCTCGCTCAGTCGGAGAATAGAATGCGGAAGGCTTGGGAAGTGTTTTGATTGGACATTCACCCCTGAAGAGATTAATTTGTACAGAAATAAAATATGAGATTAATTTGTACAGAAATAAAATATAAGAGATGAATTTTTACAGAATTAAAATAAAGAGATTAATTTTTACAGAAATAAAATATAAAAGATTAATTTGGACAGAAATAAAATATAAGAGATTAATTTTTACAGAATTAAAATAAAAGAGAGTAATTTGTACAGAAATAAAATATAAGAGATTAATTTTTACAGAATTAAAATAAAAGAGAGTAATTTGTAGAGATACAAACAAATAGTAAACTTCATGTAAGCGAAATGAATTTTATACCATGTCAGCGTTACACATTTAAAAGAGATATATATATATATATATATATATATATATATATATATATATTTAATACTAGAGAAATAAATTAAACATGTAAAAGTAATTTAAAAGAATTCTCCTAAGTAAGTACTGCATTAATTAGCAGTTTATCTCTTTTTTTTACAAATATTTAATATACCAGTAAATGAGCTCTAGAAGTAAAATTTAACCTTCCCTAGAACTTAATTATTATAATAAAATTTAAGGATCAATTTACTGACTTCATTCATTTAAATCAAGATTACATTCTTATTTAAAGCCTATTGAGTACAGCTGATGTTTAACAATTGTTGAAGATTTTCATAGAAATTTCAATAACTAGTATACAAGTGACAACGATGACAACTACGCCATTGTGCCAAAGCTGTCTATGCTAGCTAAGTCTGACATAGCTCTCGTCATTAACTATAGTCAAAACTTGATCGGAAAAGCTACCTTTAACCTTTCTTTAAAGCTATCCTTCTTTCTTTAAAGCTAGCCTCTAAAGCTTGTTAAAAATTGCCCTTTACAGCGGACCTTAAGCTGCCTTCCAATCTGCTTCAAGCTGTCTTCAAAGCTTCCTTCAATTTATCTCCCTATAGAGTTGACCTCATGTCTGCCTTCAAAACTTCTTTTAAATCTGCTGTTAAATTGCTTTTAATCCTGCTTTCAAAGCTTCCTTCAAATCTGTCTTAAAAGCTCTCTTAGGTAGTAGTGGGCATACTAAGGTTTGCAGAATATCCAAACTATCAGGCTGAAGCCAGTGGCGATGTCGGTAAGATATACGACTGTGGATCAGTATGCGTGGATGTGCGGGGTTCAAATCCAGGCTCGCCTGTCACTGACATCGCTTTCGAGAGAGGACACTAATTAGTGTCCTCTCTTGAAAGTGATGTCAGTGACAGGCTAAGGTTAACATTAATGTTAACCTTAGCTTACCAGTAACAATGATAATTGGTAAAAATATTTTAATAAAGAGAGCAAATTTAAACAAATAAATTTTAATATATCTAACCTTTCACTACCGCAAGACGGTAAGCTGCCCACTGCGAATAGCTCAGGTGCCGCAAAGTGATGCATCCGTTGTGTCGCGATAACTCATTAAAAATTTGCAGAACATTTCTGCTGTTTCTCTCGGCATGAATTAACAATCCTATCGAGATCATCGTGAAACAGTTTTATATTTAACGCATTGAAAGAAGGAGGCACTGTGCGCTTAAAGAATCAGTTGGTAAGTAGACTGATGTTTATTTGATTAATTAAAGACAAACACTATATTACATCTTTCTCCTCTCTATATATTTACAGCGAGATAAAGGGAGATTTGCTAAGCAGCATTTATTGTTTTATTTATTTACTTATTGGCTTGAAAATAATTGACTGAAAATTACACAAAGATATGATCAACAAATAGATATATACAATATGATTTGCAAATCTGCAGTAATGTCAAGTAATGCGAATACTATGCTTTCACAACATTAAGAATTCTATTTAGGATTATTGTGTCATGATTAGAATAGGAAGCTAATATTAATAGCTCATATTGATTAGGCTACATGGTGGGGCTTTGGTTCAGAATAGCCCATCCCTACCTTAATCCTATGTAACGTTTGATGCTATACAGTATTATAAATGATTTCATCATTTTTAATCATTAATTACCTAAGAATTATAAATACGCATCCACAAGAGGCACTCAAAACTCATAATTTGAAGTACCACTTGTGCATAAGATCCAGAAAAAATAAAAATATTGTTAGCTTTCTTTTGCAAATTGTAGCAATTTCTGGAACCTAAGCACACACCACGGAATGCCCTGATGTTAGATTAGGTCTTAGGACTCTGTCACCTATTACGATAATTTCAATCCACGGTTGGTCTATTCTTCAGCAGCCAGGACACAGCACGGGTAATAAACCACTATGTACTAACATTATGTAATCATCCGTGCTAAACGAAAATCTTTCCATTCCGTAGAGTTAGTCGACAAAAACAAGTTAAATTTTTATTTTCAGGAGATCATTTAACCAAGTCTATCTGACAGTGAGTTAATTAAATACAGATGAAGATTTACAGAGGAAAACTAGTCCAGTTTGATTAGACAGTCTCCTGAAATTGCTGATATTTAACCTATTTTATGTCTAAATTATGTTTATTTAATTGTTTGTTTACATATTCAATCCATAACTTCAGAATTCTTCTTTTCGTAGTTTAATTTCACAACAGTTGATTAATGTAACAACCACAACAATTACCATACAACTAGTGGTACTGCTGTCCATGACAACATTGAGTTGATGGAAACAAAAAACGATGTGCAGAATGTGGGGGTCAATAGAGCCTAAAGGGTGCAAACTAAAATCCCGATAGTCAGTCCAAGGAAGGTAATGAATTTAACGTAATTAAGCTAAAGTGCAGGTCTGCAGGATGACCTGTAGATTTGTAAAGATGGTTGGATGTATTTGAAGGGGGGAAGCTGAGGAATATCTCACTGGTTCGTGCCTTCCCCCACTGGTTTGAATTAATCCATCCAGGGGGAGGTCATTATACTTCCCTCCACCGACACAGATTTTTGGGGCGGGATTTAGCGCAATCGGTTAAGCTGAGCGTCAATTGAGCGAAGTTAAGCTCAATTGCGCCGATTAATCCTTTGTGGGCGACCACCTTGGATGATCAAGAGTTGACATCTTTGAACGAAAATCTCAAGGGTGTTGAAAAGTTATTCTTAAATCCGCGCCGGCTGCAATTGATGCGCCAACAAAAGGCAGCGATTACTTATAACTATTGAGAGGAAAAAGGCAGCGATTACTATTATAATAACCATGGATAGGAATGAAGGAAATAACGAACACTACAAAAAAACAGCAACCAAAAAAGGAAACTATGTAGCAAATGCGGTATGTCATGTGTGTAACATGTATATATATATATTATATATATATATATTATATATATATATAATATATATATATATATATATATATATAATATATATATATATATATATATATATATATATATATATATATATAATATATATGCACATATATATATTATATATATATATATATATATATATATATATATATATATATATATAATTGCTTCAGCTTCTGAGGAACCTCGAGCGTCCCCCGGGCCCCTCACCAGGGCTCAACCTCGAACCCCTCACCAGGGCTCAGCCCCTCACCCCTCACCAGGGTTTAGCCTCGGACCCCTCACCAGGGTTCAGCCCCGGAACCGGCTGGGGGACAAAAGTCCCGCAGCCGGTTTATCTGTAAATTATTAATCTTTTTATATTAAAGTAAGCCTAGTTATACAGTGCATGGACTGTGCTGTTGCCGTTTGTCTACTAATAAACGCCAATTTGCTATTAATATTTTTTTGATACACGAGTGTGGATGGGGCTAGTTGATACATCGTGCGTGGGGCAAGTTGATACATGTATCAACATGCAACTTTTAAATTTTGGACTGAATTTCTGGATTTTGGAATTTGCACCGTTTTTGGACCTTCTTCTTTTGCTCGCCGGCTTGATTTTGTCTCAATAGTGCTCGATGTTGTCATTGACAACTGTAGCACTCTAATTGTTGTTATTATTATTATTTTTATTTTTATTTTTTATTTTTTATTTTTTATTTAATTTTTATTTTTTTAATTTTTATTTTTTTACCCGGTGTAAAGAACCTGGGGTTTGATAAAAACGATTCGAGCAATACGTGCTGAATCGCCGCCCGGCTACTCGAGGTCATCAATCGGCTTAAAAGAATTGTTGAAGCAGACTGCATTAAATCTTTGCAAAGTCATGGAAAGCCTTTGCCAAAGAAAAGATGTCTCTCGCTTATCGCCGGTTTGCTCTGCAATAAGTCTACCTATGCCATTAATAAAGTCAACTCCTTCGGGATTCATCGGGCCCATGGTTTCAATAGCCACCGGAACAACTTCATATCCTAAGGACAGATCACGGTATTTATCCAACTTCCTAGAGTCGGCATGAACAGCAGCACCACCGGCTGTGACTGAAGTCGTATTCAGGTAGGAGTTTGCCATAGTGTCAATGACCGTGACGTCCTATACGGCACATTTACCTTTGCACCAGGGCACTAAAGTCATGCCGTCCCGACGCTTGCCGTCTGATCTGGACAACCCACTTGGTTCCTTAGAGGAAGGGATGCCTGCTCTCGAAAGTGCTTGCCATATTATGTCATTTAAATTGTGATGGCGAGACATTCTACCTGAGCTTCGTTTGCAGGAGAGGACGTGGAGACCTAAAGCGTCGACTTCATGACCGCAGGGGCACAT
Source organism: Enchytraeus crypticus (assembly GCA_905160935.1). NCBI lineage: Eukaryota > Metazoa > Annelida > Clitellata > Enchytraeida > Enchytraeidae > Enchytraeus > Enchytraeus crypticus. The sequence goes on along the minus strand of CAJHZI010000448.1, from coordinate 1,820,262 downwards.
GTGAGGCTCGCAAGTTTTCGCCCCTAAACGGAAACTAACAGCTACTCGAATCGCCACATTGTCTAAAAATAGCCCACAAGAAGCAACAGGGAGAGCGTGAGGCCAGTCGCTGCTTCTTTTGGTTGATACAGCTAGGAGTCGTGCTCTGTCTACTGCATTGGACTGGGATTCTAACAGACTGTTATAAATCCGATCCACTATAGGACGGTCCCATGATTTCTGGCTACTGACTGAGGTAGAAGGTGGAGCACTGGAGGTGAGGCTTTTGGACCAAACTGACAACGCAACGTCAATGGAACTATCGGCAGAAAGGGAGCACTTATGAAGGATGGCGTCTTGCAACTGCCTCGTTCCCATCGCTGATGCCAAGAAGGCTGAAGGCGCGATATGGGAAACAAGACGAATTCCAAGACCACCCTTGCTCACCGGTAGACTGGCTTGCTGCCACTGCAAATCAGACAAATCTGCGTTGATAACGGCGCACAAGCATTGCCTAAGAGCCTCGTCGTAGTCTAAAAGCCGCGGATTAGAGAAGCTCGGACTAGAGCGCAGAACGTGCATAAGTTTAGGTGCACTTAAAGAAAAGCGAAGGATTGTTAAAGCATCATGAGCGGCTAGCGACTTCAAGCGCGATGCTGTGCGTTTGAGATCCTCCAGGCGACTGGATAAAGCGGTGGTAGTAGCTTCTTCTCCAAAGAGTGGCGCGCCGAGTAGAGAACTATGGGATAGGCACATTGGCTCAAATGATGACAAAACTGAGTTGCCCGGAGATTTGCAAACTGATGATATGACTTCGCACTTGGTACGATTCAACTGAAGCCCAAATTCTTGGCCTCTGTCGATGATAGTCCGTACATCATTTGCAATCGACGACTCGCAACCACCTAGAGTAATGTCATCTAGGTATCCCACCGTGAGATCGCTAGAGAGAGAAGTAAGGAGAGGGTGAATAGTCAAGCAAAACAGCATGGGCCCTAAGGGATCCCCTTGTTGGACTCCTTCCTGTGACTCAATGCACCAGTCTCCGAACTTCAACCACGAAGGGCTTGAGTAAGCTAGATGGCAGAAACTATACAGCTCTGGTATCCTGTGATGTATTTCGCTGAGCATTCGTGATCTACTCAAGCAATTAAAAGCATTACAGAAGTCTAGCTTTAACCACGAAGTGATCAGCTGGCATTGACTCAGCGAAACGGCGAGTAGCGTGAACAGCTGCCTCACAGCCACCTGGAATACTAGCTCCAAGTTGAATTGAGCTCAAGTAATCGCTGAGAGCAGACACTGCATAGCGATTTGCGCATTTAGCGGCTAAACGACGCCAAGTGTAACCCACTGCAATGGGGCGAATGCCGCCAGATTTCTTATTGAGTGCGAAGAGTTTACCACCAAACAGCACCGGTTGGACCTCAGGGGGGCAAACACCTCTAAGAAGGAGATTCACGAAAGAAGTCAAAGCGGTCAAAAATGTCCCAGCCGACTCTCTACAAGTCACAAGCTCCAGAAGATGCTGAGGGCGAAGGCCATCAGGACCACCTGCTGAGCCTGCTGGAAAGCTATTATTATTATAATAGCTACTATTATTATTATTATTATTATTATTACTATTATTATTAATATTATTATTACAGAAAAACATGAAAAAGTGGATATCGTTATTGAGTGTTAAATGTGGGCACATTATGCTCGTACAAATAGAAATCAGCACTTCACTTGTCCAAATTGCAACTCTTATGATGCTATATAGCCACAGAATTTCAAAAATAAATTTCACGATGATAAATTCGTATGTGGCTACACGTAGTTGTACGGTATGAGAAAAAGCCATAGATTTAAGTAGTTTGCTCTAACTACTGATTTTTCTGAATAATATAAAGCTTTAGGTTTCACTATCATGCGACAATTCAAGCAGCTAATGGTATGTGTATCAACTTGCCCCTCATCAGCATCAACTTACCCCGCTATGGGGCAGGTTGATACAATTTGGGTTATGGTATTTGAAGTCAATTTACTGTTAGTTGTTTATTTGTATCGGAACGGTTATGCATTGAATATATCACTGAAATATGTTGCTAAAATAGTATATAGATTGAATTAATTCATGTCCTAATATATTATTGTAAAATTGGCAAAACGTTAAAATAGTATCAACTTGTCCCGCTCTCCCCTATTGGTCGTAGGTCGTGAACATTAGGTGGATGCGAAAAGTGGAAGAGAAAAACTTTCAACCGTCTATGAAACTGTTCGTAAAGTAGGAAAAGCTGATTAAGAATAGATGAGGGGGTGCGCAGAGTGTAAGGAAGAGAATTCCAGATCTGTGGGGCAGCATGTTGGAAGGAGCGCCTAGACAGCTTGTTACGAGATGAAATGCTTGGTCTCTCTAGAGTAACGAATTTAGAGGACCTGGTGGAAGACTGCCTGGACGTAGGGTGCCCCATATATAGTAAGTTGGACACGTAACGATTGCCGGGTGCGGTGACGCACTTAAATTGTATATTAGAGAAACTGTCTTGTATACAAAATCGCTCTAATCGCTTCTTGAATGAGAAGCAAACTCTTGTTATAGGGCCTATATCTATTGCACCTTGGATATTTGAATATGTTTTGCACGTATTTCTCATTGAGTACCGAGTCATCACTCAGCATAGTCTGACTGCTGCTTCGGTTGGTCGGTCAGTTGATCAACCACGACGATGGTCGGGCTCGATATGTTGAAAAGAAGCCCTTCATCGAAGCCCATCAAAACAGTGCAAGTCCAGGATCCAAGGCAAGCGGGACAAAATTTAAACCTATGGCGGAAAGAGAAGGGTTTTTAGCTTGCCAAGGAAAGTACCGATGCAATCACACGATCGAAGATCTTGTGGCAGAGAGCTCCATATTGTCGGAGCAGAAAACATGAAGGAGCGTCTGCCCATGGCAGATTTAATGTTTGGACAGTGGAAGGTATTTACAAGAGGAACGAAGACTACGATAGGGTCAGTAGACTGATAAAAGATCAGATAGATAGGATGGTTTACCATGATTTAAACTTTTGAAGGTCAAGGAAAATATAATCTTGAATTTTATTCGTTCGGAGACTGGAAGCCAGTGCAGTAAATATAAATATATGAAAAATAAATATATGCTTATGTATTAAACGCTGCCTGCCGTCAATATAAACACACACCCCTCCCCACTCCCTCACCTGGCTTTGTTTATAATCTGTGCAAAGTTGCCACTACATACTATGAAAGGCGATTAAACACTAAATAAGAAAATAGTAATGGCCTACATTGTAGATTAAAACAATTAGAATATATAGGCTTTTGTGTGTGGGGGGCTCAAATTCTGGGCTCGACCGTCAGGCTTACCGCTTTTTTGGTATTAAAAAATTGGACACTTACAGTATGTAAATGGTTCCCCCCTGATTTAACCACATAACTCAGTTCCTCTAGCTCTCATTTTTCTGAGGGAGCGTACCCCTACAAGAGACCCATATTAGATACTAGGAGACCTGTAAATAGGCCCTATATCGATACAGGGGGGCCCAAAAAATTCTGACCGTTCCCCTAGCTCGTAATTCCCTCTTTATCCACTGGAGGACACACTAATGTCAAAAGAAAATCTTAGAATATTCACCGTCTAGAATCTTGTAGATATTTCGCGAAACATTACATTAAATTAAACATTGTAGATATTATGAAACATTATCTTGGACTAGTGGTATCTAGGTAATATTGAACTTTCTATTTGCTTTTTGTTCCATGTATGTTTCTACGTTTTCTGCGGTATGTCAGATTTCAAGTAATAAACGAATATATATATATATATATATATATATATATATATATATATATATATATATATATATATATACACACACACATATACATACATGTATATATAGATCATCATCATCCTCCTCCTTCCTTGAATCCCAGTTTAACTATGGTCGGGAAATAGACTGTATCAAATCCTCTCTGTCCTACATCATATCATCCACCAGCCAATCCCCTACTTGAGACTTTTCCATTCGCTTAAATTTTTTGTAGCAATTTCTGGAGCCTAGGCGCTCACCAACCGAATGCCCTTTCTGACATTGGTATGGATCTTAATGCTTTAGTCGTAAGAAGGCGACTGCACTACGACACGTGCAGTCACCGGTTGCTCAATTCTTCAAACAACCCGGACACAACACTTCGCGCTACAAGTCTCTCGCTGAAATTTGCTAAATTGAAATCTAAACAAACACCAATCTAAAAATTAAGTACTAGCTTCAGAAAAGCAATAGAACAGAATAATACCAAACAAAAGAATCGACTATTATTCACTACATAGCATGAGAACATCATCATTTTCCCTTTAATCCCAGCTTAGCTAGGGTCGGGATTTAGAAAATTTCGTAGCAATTTCTGGAGCCTATGCGCTCACCAATCGAATGGACTTTCTGACGTAGGTTTGTATCTTAGTGCTCTGTCGCCTTTTACCACACGCACAGTCCAATATTACTTAATATTTATGCAAGGAAAATGTAATATTTATTTAATATTAAAACAAGGAAAATAAGTAATAAAATCTGCGATTCTTCAATCTAAGAATAAGAATACTAAGTCTGGTTCTTCGCCACAAGGCAATGTCAGGGACGTACACAAGGCATTGTCAGGGACGTACACAAGGCAATGTCAGGGACGTACACAAGGCAATGTCAGGGACGTACACAAGGCAATGTCAGGGACGTACACAAGGCAATGTCAGGGACGTACACAAGGAAATGTCAGGGACCTTCTCATACGTACACGATAAGCTAAAATATTCTAATCAGAAGAAAACGGTCAGTTCCAAAATTGTTCTATATTTTTTTTATTCTATATATTTTAAATATTTTTTCTATATCATATAAACTGGCGAATCCATTCAATTCGTAGCGCGATATGACAACAAGTAAATTTGACAGTTATATCTATGTATATAGAAATAAACACAGTCGAATTATGTACATTTTCCTTGGAAACATAACGGTAAAAGAAATGCACAATAATAAAAACAAAACAAAAAGTTTAAGCACATTACAATATATACACAATTACACATGTGTGCAATGATAATAGCAACATTAATTAAAGTCTTGTAAAATCAGAATTTATAGAGAGAGAAATGTATTATGTGCTTGAGACCTGCCAATACGTGTCATCATCATCACTCTCTTTTAATCCCAGTTTAACTAGGTCCAGACCTACCAATACGTGTGTCTTTACGTTATGATTTCATTCAACTATCAAGGCAAAGCTTTGGAAACGTACAAATCTTCATGATTCAAAATGACCTCTCCACAAATAAACTCAACAACTGTAAAACAACGACATCTAGAATGACATCATCATCATCGTCATCATTATCATCGTCATATCTTTATCATAATCATCATCATCGTCGACGTCATCATCTTCCCTTAAATCCCAGTTTAACCAGAGTCGGGATACGAATTGACTTTCTCCAGTCCTCTCTGTCCCACACTATATCATCAGTCAATCCCCTATTTTTCATGTCCTTCTTAATCACCACATCCCACGTAAATTGTGGTCTACCTCTCTCTAGCTTAACATCCAGCTCTTCCCTTCAAACTCTCTTTACTACATCCTCATCTGCCTTTCTCACAATATGCCCATACCATCTCAATCTCGACTGAGCCAATCTATCCCCGATCCCCTCAACATTCAAATTAACATTAACACCTGACATCACTACCACTTAATTTTAGATTTGGCGGCCATTAATGCGGCTACAAATAATAACACACGTTATAGTGAAATGATCAACTCTGTTGATATCTATCACTTTTAATACCACATGTTTAAACCGTTAGGTAATTAAGACCAATTTCCATATAACCAGTCAGTGAATGTCCGAGATTTCACTCTCAGATCAGAGCGGCTGAGATTCGAACCCACGAGAGTTCAATTCATCTCAGGTTCGGTCAATTAACTTCATGACGTTATCTACACCTTTAACCATTGCGCTATTGATACATTCAATATACTAAGATGTCAGCACTACGGTGTCCTTCTATATAGTTGTCAACAACAACTACCAGTGCTAATCTCTGATATATACGCTACACATATAAGATTCACTAAATGAAACAGATTCCAGTCCTGAGCGAGACCAGGATTTGAACCCCGCACATACTGATGCACAGTCAAATACCCAACCTAAGCTGCCATTGGCTCCGTTATTCAAATATATAAACACGATCAATCTCGGCGTACATTGTTGCAAACTCCTCACGGTAAAACCGGTTCACCTGCAATCTTGAAGAGAAACCCTTCTGGCTTCTGACCTCAACGTTAAACGCACACCATCAGTTACAGACTCGCTTTATGCGATATGCCGCTAATTTGTTCTAGAAAAGTCTGTGGCTGAGCGAGTAAAGCTGCCTCTAGACTGTATCGATGGTGAGAACAGTCTGTCAATAGATGATACAACACCAGGGGATGTGGGGTGGTTGTCCCTTGGCTTCAATTTATCTCGTTCAGTGCTCGATGAACCGCTGTAGGTCTGTCGACCCGATGTCGAGTCTACACGGAAAAAAATTGAAATAATAAACAGATAAACAATTGAAATAATAAACAGATAAACAATTGGGACAATAAACAGATAAACAATTGGAATAATAAACGGATAAACAATTGGAATAATAAACGGAAAAACATTTGGAATAATAAACGGATAAACAATTGGGACAATAAACGGATAAACAATTGGAATAATAACGGATAAACAATTGGGACAATAAATAGATACACAATTGGAATAATAAACGGATAAACAATTGGAATAATAAACGGATAAACAATTGAAACAATAAACAGATAAACAATTGAAACAATAAACGGATAAACAATTGGAATAATAAACAGATAAACAATTGAAACAATAAACGGATAAACAATTGGAATAATAAACAGATAAACAATTGAAACAATAAACGGATAAACAATTGGAATAATAAACAGATAAACAATTGAAACAATAAACGGATAAACAATTGGAATAATAAACAGATAAACAATTGAAACAATAAACGGATAAACAATTGGAATAATAAACAGATAAACAATTGAAACAATAAACGGATAAACAATTGGAATAATAAACAGATAAACAATTGAAACAATAAACGGATAAACAATTGGAATAATAAACAGATAAACAATTGAAACAATAAACGGATAAACAATTGGAATAATAAACAGATAAACAATTGAAACAATAAACGGATAAACAATTGGAATAATAAACAGATAAACAATTGAAACAATAAATGGATAAACAATTGGAATTAAATGCAAAATTACGAAACATGAGGAACTACATTAAGAGTATAGAAAACTACTAAACAACAATGAAAAGTTAATAAAATTGTAATTATTAAAATTATCCATCAATACTGTAACGTTCCCCATGTTGTGTCCAGGTTGTGAAGAATTGACAAAACGGTGACTGCATGTGTCGTAGAAGGCAACTAAAGCACTAAGATCCACACCAACGTCAGAAAGGGCATTCGATTGGTGAGCGCTCAGGCTCGAAAAATTGCTCCAAAAATTTAGACGAAAGGAAAAGTCTAAAAAAGGGGATTGACTGATGATATGATGTAAGACATAGAGGATTTGAGACAGTCTACTCTTCTCGCGACCCTGGTTATACTGGGATTCAGGGGAAGAAGAAGAAGATGATGATGATGAAGATCCATCAATACTTTAACGTCAGGTTCCCCACACTAAGGGTGTGTCAGGGAACCAGTGAAAGCAAAAGCATCTACAAGAAAAATCAAGAGGATAAAAATTAAGACTTTAAAAAAAAGATGATTCAATTTTAAACATTCACTAGAAGTATTATACAACAGTATAAAAATTTTTAAATTCTGTGATATAAAAATGTAAATGTCTTCACTAATTCTTCAAAAAAATGAATAACTATTTCAAATAAAAGAATAAATAAAATCCAGACCCTGCCTAAACTGGGATTTAAGGGAAGATGACGATGAATAAATAAAATTTATAAATATTCAAATATTTCAAAATTTCAAAATAGAAATCTCACTGACCTGGCGAGATATTTGACCTCTGACCTCCAGATTCTTTGCCCTCCTTTCGTCTGCGACGAATGCTGCGACCACATAACTGAAGAGTTCGTGCAGGACTTGCACCGGCCATCAGTCGCACCGTAGCCTCGTGCAGGAATACCTGCCACATCAACCAATAAAATTAATGTTCAGTTATTTTTAGTTCTAGTTATTTTTTATATTAATGTAGTTCGTTTCAGTTCTAGTTTATACTACTATAGTTCTTTTTAGTTCTAGTTATTTTTTATACTAATGTAGTTATATTTTACACTAATATAGTTCGTTTCAGTTCTAGTTTATACTACTACCGTTCTTTTTAGTTCTAGTTATAGTTTCTAATAGAGATGGGAATCGAACCGAACCCGAACCGAACCCTAAAATCTGGAATTTTGACCGAACCGAACTCGAACCCAGACTCTGGCCGAACCCGAACCGAACCTGAACCCAGACTTCGTCCAAACCGAACTTAGCCAAACTCTTGGAGTTCCTATCTTCTTCACCAGCCTGACATTAAATAAAGATACTTAGAACAATACAAATATATTAGTTTTTGCATTTACATGTCTTACAGTATCTAACAGCATATATTCAGATAAGGCTGGTTCCGACACAAATTTTAAAATGGTAGCAGTACGAAGGAATGGTAGCGGGAAGTGAGACGGGCCTACAGAAGATAATGGATAGTCTGAATGATACGGATTGATATATGGGAGATTAACATCAACGAGACAAAAGTGCTGAGAGTATCCCATAAAAATCTGAAAATGCTTGACTCAATCTAGGTAAATTTGTTCTCGCTAAATTCAAATTATTAATTTTTTTCTAATTTTTGTGTGCTACCTTAATTTTTTTGCAGCCAGATTTACAAATAATTATACATGACATTCTATATGTGTTAAGGCTATCTGGAGTAAATAATTTTGCACCATAGCAATCCAATAATTTCGTAACTATTTTCGTAACTTTATAATTGATCTAAGAGTTTCAAATTTGAAACCCTAAGGTAAATTATGAAGCTTATTACTGGTCAGTTGATAGCAAACGGTGTATATTATGATCATTTTTCTATAGAAGTAAACGTGTTTACCAAATCATCTTTATTGGACATTTCTATGTTACTAAATTGCACTTTGTCTCTGAAATATTGAATCAAATTTTAGCCAAGACATTTCCACTTAATTATAAACATATCTAATATATAGGCCTATAGTGACAATAAAAATTTAAAAATTGATGAATCATTCTATTTGCTCGCTATAATCAAGGAAAATATTTAAGATAAAATAATAAAGCTAAATATCTATATTATGAACATTTGTTGGTCAACTAACAATATTTTAAGTAATGTACAGGAATAAATACCACCTCTCTCCTTTTTTCATTGTCATATTTTTACACAGGTGAAAAAATGTGGCAAGCTATTATGACTTAATTAATTTTTAAGAATATTTACTATAAACCATTTTAAACATGCTTGTCATAACCATAATTATTATAAGTAAAGTTAAAAAATTGCAACATTATCCAAAACCAAACCATTTCGAACTCGAATCGAACTCTTGCGAGTTGGAAAGCAAGCCGAACCCGAACCGAACCCGAGTTAGAACCGAACCCGAACCGAACTTTCAATTTTCAAAGAACCGAACCGAACCCGAACTCTGAAAATTCATAAAATTCCCATCTCTAGTTTCTAATATTCTAGTTCCTTTTAGCTGTAGTTATAATTTACACTAATATAGTTCTTTAAAGTTACAGAGCTTGCAAACCTACCACATCAACAAATGACCAATATTTTGTTCTTTTTAGTTCTAGTTACTGTTTACAGGCTTGCACATTTTTATTTTGTATGTAAAATACATATAAATTTAACAAATCTCTTCATGCAAGCAGTGTAAGAATTTCAGTCTTGAAACATGCAAATATAGTCAAATTAATTTGAATAATCCGTATCTTTCAATGAAAAAGAAAAATATTTGTAAATACTGGCTGGAGCCAGTGGCGATATCGGAAGATACTCGACCGCGGATCAGTATGTGCGTCGTTCAAATCCTGGGCTCGCCCGTCACTGACATCACTTTCGAGTGAGGAAACTGACGCTAACATTGGCTTTATTAGCCAACTATCTGATGCTTTGTTTTATATTTATCGTTCTTACGTTTCTCTACTTTTGGTTTGGTGTCAGTGCATTTGGTGTTTTAGAGTTTGAACTTCAATATTAAACATACCTCTCTCTCTTTATTGGCTTTAACCGTTTAGCAGTTGTAGTTGAGAGAACTTAAAAGCTGATTTCTTAAATCCAGTAGATGTTTGAATCAAAATTCTTTTAAAAATTCAGACAAACTATGGATATGGTAGTTTATTTACAGTGGTATTTTATGCTATTTTATTTGCATATTTTTTGGCAGTGTTGCCGACTAGGAAGTAATCAAATGTACTTGCAGTGTTGCCGACTATTAAGTAATCAAATGTATTTGCAGTGTTGCCAACTAGGAAGTACTCAAATGTATTTGTAGCGTTTCCAACTAGGAAGCAATCAAATGTATTTGCAGTGTTGCCAACTATTAAGTAATCAAATGTATTTGCAGTGTTGCCGACTATTAAGTAATCAAATGTATTTGCAGTGTTGCCAACTAGAAATTAATCAAATGTACTTGCAGTGTTGCCGACTATTAAGTAATCAAATGTATTTGCAGTGTTGCTGACTAGGATGTATTTAAATGTATTTGCAGTGTTGCCAACTAGGAAGTAATCAAATGTATTTTCAGTGTTGCCAACTACTAAGTAATCAAATGTATTTGCAGTGAGACAAACCTTGGGTATGGCAGCCTTGAGACTGGCAGCGAGTTTCCTAAGAGACGCGAGGTCGTCCTGGAAGGTCATGAGGTCAGAGGACTGAGCGGAGGGAGTCTCACCAGAAGATGATGAGGCGGTCTCCTCATCATCGCTAGATCTCTCGCTGCGATCTCTCTGCCAGCACTCAGTGCGCGTGCTCAGCAGCCAATCACAGGCGAGCAGCTGCATCGCCTGTCAGAACACAAGTAGTTTGAATAATTAGTAGCCAATCACAAGAGAGCATAGTGCTAACAGCTAATCACAAGAGAGCAGAGAGTTAACAGCTAATCACAAGAGAGTACAGAGATAACAGCCAATCACAAGAGCGCAGAGAGATAACAGCCAATCACAATAGAGCATAGTGCTAACAGACAATCACAAGCGAGCAGCTGCATCGAATCTTAGTTAAATGAAAGATGCCAATGATCTTGGTGTTGTTGTTCTAATCAAACCTTAGTTATATGAAATACCAGTGCTCTTCTTTGTTGTTGTTATCAAACCTTGGTGATGTGACATACACCAATGCTCTTGTTGTTGTTATCAAACCTTGGTGATGTGACATACACCAATGCTCTTGTTGTTGTTATCAAACCTTGGTGATGTGAAATACATCAATGCTCTTGTTGTTGTTATCAAACCTTGGTTATGTGACAGGGTCTAGAGGTCTCAGACAGCGCCAGAGATTCTCTCAGCAGCTCCCCAGCCTTATTACAGAGGGATATAGAGCTGAACCAGCCTCCACTAGTACCAGCATCTGATCCGTCGTCAGTCAGCACGTTCTTACGAGCTTTGTACGCGAGGTGAACGCAGCGTGCCAGCGGATTACTGCGCAATAACAGTAATAATAATAATAATTATATTAATAATAAAGTAACACGAGAAAGCTTTTCTTTACTGCTCAGTAATACTACTACTTCTAATAATAACAATAATAGTAATAATAATAATCATCATCGTCATCTTCCCTTGAATCCCAGTTTAATTAGGGCCAGTATACAAATAGACCTTCTTTTACATTCATTTGAAAAGATGTCGTAATTTCTGGAGCCTAGGCGCTCACCAACCAGGTGAGCGCCTAGGCTCACCAGGTTTTCTGATGTTGGTTTGGGTCTTAGAGTTTTGTCGCCTTTTACGACAGGTGCAGTCCACGGTTGGTCTATTCTTCAGCAACCCGGACACAACACGGGTAAAGTTAAATCAGATTTAATAAGTCTAAAACGGTAGACGACTATGAAATATGTTTAATTCAATACATATTCCAACATGCAGCACAATTTAAGTAACTTAATAGTAATAAAGCATATAGAAGAAAATAATAGTTATAATAATTAAACGCAGATCAGGTAAACTAATTCATGCAGATACTAGGCCATCAAAGAGGGTGCAAGACGCGCTATCTAGTTGACCACCTAGTTACCAATCATCTAGTGTACAGTCGTCCTACATGCTTTAATCAAAATGACTGACTCGGAGCTCTGAAGCGCTTCTGGAAATTTCTGGAGACTAGGCTCTCATTAAGTCTCATTATCAACCGAACCTCTCTGATGTTGGTTTACATCTTAGTGCTCTGTCGACTTTTAAAACACGTGCAGTCCACGGCTGGTCAGTATATTCTTCAGCAACCCGGACACAACACGGGTAAAGTTAAATGGGATTTAATAGTAAGACTAGAATGTTAGACAACTGACTCTGAGCTCTGGAGAGGTTTAGGGAAGGAGTCCACCAGTGGATAAAGCCTGAGTGCTCCTGCATCGTCATTGGTCAACCAATAGGCTGCAACAGTCAGCACACCTCCCCACCATCTAGCCAGATCATCAACACCTGTACATCAATCAATCAATAAATCTATCACAGTCAATCAATGAATAATTCAATCTCTCTCTTAGTGCACTGCCTACTGGCAGGTCCATGGTATATAAAGCCTCCACTCTTCTCTGTCTTCCGCTTTCCTCTTCATTTCCACATATGAGTGGCCTGTCTTTAAATCATCTAACCTACCTAATCTTGGCCTGCCCCTGCCTCTTTTCCCTTCCATTCTACCGTCCCTGATCTCTATTAATAATTCAATCTATATATATTAATAAATCAATCAATAAATCTATCACAGTACATCAAACAATTAATTAACCAATCTACACATTAATCAATTAATCAAGCACATTTGATTGGCATCAAACGATCAGTAACTCTATCAATCAATCAATAAATCTATCAAACGATCAGTAACTCTATCAGTCAATCAATAAATCTATCAAACGATCAGTAACTCTATCAATCAATCAATAAATCTATCAGTCAAACAATGTAATAATGAATCAGTCAATAAATCCATCAGTCAATCAATAAAACAACTAATCAGTCAATAAATCAATACATTAATCAATCAACTGCAAAGAAGCACTGAACGTCAGTTTTCTGTTCGATAGCATGTTAGTGTCGGGGAGAGCACTGGATTTGAACCCTGCACCTACTGATCCGCTGTTGAACATCTGGCAAACAGCAGGAGATGTAGACCAAATTAAGAGCACAGACCTATTTTATTGGCAGGATGGCAGCAGCCAATGGCAGCATAAATTAAGAGCACAGACCTATTTTTTTGGCAGGATGGACGCAGCCAATGGCAGGATAAATTAAGAGCACAGATCTATTTTATTGGCAGGATGGCAGCAGCCAATGAGAGGATTAATTAAGAGCACAGACCAATTTTATTGGCAGGATGGCAGTAGCCAATGGCAGGGGACGTCTCTAGACCCGTGGAGCACTCGTTCATCAGGTGTATATAGCCCAGAGCCTCAGAGGAGTGATGAGCGATCCTAAGATATTACCAAACAAATAATATATAGTAAAATTACTTTTATTTGACCAATTTTGACTAAATTAATTCATCATCTCATCATCATCTCCCCTTTAATCCCAGTTTAACCAGGGTCGGGATACGAATAGACATTCTCACTCCTCTCTGTTCCATACCACATCATCAATCACCACAACAAGCCAATCCTGTATTTTTCAGTTCATTTTCGAAAAGTTAGTAGCAATTTCTGGAGCCTAGGCACTCACCAATGAAATGCTCCTTCTGACGTTGGTTTTGGATCTTAGTGCTCTAGTCGCCTTCTAAGACACGTGTAGTCACTGGTTGGTCTAAACTTCAAACAACCCGGATTCAACAAGGGGAAGTTGGGTTGAACTAAATTAATTACATTAAATATATTTTAATTTAATCTTACTCCTGAAACAGATCCCTCTCATATTCCAACAGTAAAAACTAAAGCTTCAACGCAACTCCAACGGTGCCACAATATCGAAGAAAAAGTTGTCATCAACATCTCATTAGTAATCCACACAACACATGGACCAGCGAGAATTGAGGTGAAGTCAAAACCCAAACTTTTACATTTTCCTGATAAATGTAATCAATTAATAAATAAATAAAAATTAATGGAAATCATAACCTGGATCCAATTATATCACCGAATGTTTCATCGTTAGAATACAGGGAATCCAAAGGAAAACTACCCGAGCGGCTGATAGAATGCTTCTAGAATAACAGTAATATCTAACCAGTCGGCTCCGCTGTCGGCCATGAGCTTGTTGTGGTTCTTGTATCCCGGCGTTACGAGGGCGTTCACGGCTTTTTCCAGTAAACTCTCTCTAAATCCACGCAGCACGTGCGCCAATGGGTCAACTGTGCAGCAGAGTGAAAAATAAACATATATTTTAATAAACCTAATCGTTCAGTAAATCAGTCAATATATTAATCCATCAATAAAAGATAAAAAATAAATAAACAAAAATTTGGCAATCAGTCAAATCACGCACCTACTTCATTCACTCACAGGTGTAAAAGGAATTAACAAGATAACTATTAATATTAGCAAATAAAAATTCAATTTAATTGCTCAACATATCCGGAACTCCATTCTATCACTCAATCAATCAATCAAACAGCCAATCAATTCAATCAACGGCACGTACTTTCGTTGACGCAGACGCTGAAGATGCTCTTCTGGCTGTGGCAGGTCCACTGAGCATCAACAAAGAACCTGTGCCCTAACGGTCTGCCCAACCAGCTGAGTGAGACAGGTATAGGAGCCGTGGAAGTGAGGCTAATGATACGTGCCTGGCCCAGGTAGTATCTCTACAATATATAATACAATACATAATACAATATATAATATAATACATAATATAAAGCAATACCTAATACAATACAACACAATATGATGAAGGTAGAATCCTAGTGAAGGTAGTATCTCTACACACAATACATCATCATCATCTTCTCTTAAATCCCAGTTTAACCAGGGTCGGGATACGAATAGACTTTTATCCATTCGTTTAAGTTTTTGATGAAAGCTATACACAATACATAATACAAAACATTGTATTATACAAAACTGAAGATAACTTTTTAACAACTGAGAATTGGGATTGCGTACCGCCAGGAACTGTAGACGCCTGGGGAAGAAGACCCTGATGGTCATGGCCGCCTGGGCAGAGATCTCTGCCTTGGTGTCGAGGGGTAGAGTGTCGCCTGCCACCTCGGCCAGATTAACTGTGCCCATAGCCAGGTTGATACCTCCCCATGTGCCCTGTCCTACCACTCCTGTACAGTGATAGCAATACAGCTTCATCATCATCGTCGTCGTCGTCATCATCATCGTCGTGGTCTTCATCGGCGTCATCATCATTGTCGTCATCATCATCGTCATAGTCTTCATCATCATCATCATCGTCATCATCACAGTCGTCTTCATCATCATAGTCATCATCGTCTTTATCGGTGTCGTCATCATCATCGTCGTCGTCGGCATCATCATCATCATCGTCAACGGCGTCATCACCATCATCATCATTATCATCATCATGGTCATCATCATCATCGTCATCGTCATCATCATCATCATCATCGCCATCATCGAAAAATAGTTGCATAATTGCTACTAGTTAAATTTTATTCAACAATATTTATTTAATAGCAGTGAAGCAAAGTAGTTTACACATTAGGTAAATATTCCGACAGAAAGAGGACCAACTCATACAAATTTCACAATAGTATTATTGACTAAAACTAGTTAAATGTTGTCTGTTTAGTTAACAACAACTAAACAGACAACATCGAACACTACGAGAACAACAACTACAGCGCTACTGTAGTCAATGATAACATTGAGCCAGCCCTACGAGAACAACAACAGCTGCAGCACTACTGTCGTCAATGACAACATTGAGCCCTACAAGAACAACAACAACTACAGCGCTACTGTCGTCAATGAGAACATTGAGCCCTACGAGAACAACAACAACTACAGCGCTAATGTTGTCAATGACAACATCGAGCACTGCTCACCAGTGAGGTGTAGCTGGAGCAGCTTGTGGTAGATGACGGCGGCTGCCCGTGCAGACAGCTTCACGTCCTCTCTCGTCACTCCTCTCCAGATTCCACCCGCTCTCATCTCCAGCCAGCGACCCACGATCACGCGGTGCAGCATTTGACGCAGAAAGTTCCAGAACAGACTGGCGACAAGGTCAAACTTGGTCGTAGGCAGAGGTCTGCCGAGAGCCTGAAGGCAGGCCTGGAGCTGTGCCGCTGCCTCCACATAGCTGCCCTACAAGAGAGTATAGAGCATTGTAGTATCCATGCAATAGCAATAGGGTATATATATATATATATATATATTATTCTCTTGTAGGGCAGCTATATATATATATATATATATATATATATATATATATATATCTGATATATATATATATATATATATATATATATATATATATATATATATATATATATATATATAGCTGCCCTACAAGAGAATATAGCATCGTAGTATCCTTGCAATAGCAGTAGGGTATTGTAATGTCTCGACAATATGTGCGTATATATATATATATATATATATATATATATATATATATATATAGAGAGAGAGAGAGAGAGAGAGATATAGATCTATATAGCTGCCCTACAAGAGAATATAGCATCGTTTATATACTCGACTCATATACTGGCTAGAGTCAGTGGTGATGTCGGTAAGATATTCGACCGCAGATCGGTATGTAGGGGGTTCAAATCTTGGGCTCTCCCGTCACTGACATTGCTTTCCAGTGAGGAGACTGATGTTAACAATAGCTTTACTTGCTTTTAGTATCCCCGCAATTGTAATATCTCAAGATTAGGCGTATATATATATATATATATATGTATATAATATTATATATATATAATATTATATATATATATATATGTACTATAATAGAAAGATTAGAATAGATTAGAAAGATAGATAGCTAGATAGATATTGTCTACGGAGGAAAAACATATATCTTCAGCTTGCCAGAGAAAGTAGAAAGAGAAGTAAAGGACGATTAGTAGGTAAAGTTGCTGATGAGTTACTGATTTGAAAGAGAGAAGTCAGATAGAAAGAAAAGGCAAGAAGATGATGATGATTTAAGACGAGAAAAACAATAAAACAGTAATTGAAAAGAAGATATACTCCTCTCATACTCGACTTATACATAAACAGATAAAAACTTATTATTTAAGCCGACATAAACAGATAAAACAGTAAAAAAAGAAAAAGAGAAAAAAGAAGACATACTCGTCTCATACTCGAGTTATATATAAACAGATAAAAGCTTATTATTTAAGCGGACACAAACAGATAAAACAGCAAAAAAGAAAAAAAGAAACCATACTCGTCTCAGATAGACATCGGCCTGATTACGACACCGCCAGTAGACAACAGATGGAGCCGACAGCGGCTTAGTCACCGGCTCACCAAACATGAAGATCCTCGCGCATATGCCGCCCGCTATGATACCATTGAGCAACCACATGGTAAGAGTGGGGAAAACCCATTCCAATATACCACCTCCTCCCAGATCTAGTAAGCACAAACATTCGTGGCCAATACAATTAGATATCAAAGCCTTTGCTGCCTTCTTTTCCCGTACCTACGATTGCAAGTGTTGCCTGCACACATCGGTGCGCAGAAGTGCATACTACTACTACTACTACTACTACTAATTACTACTACTACTCTGAAGTGTCTCATTTTCTCTCGTATTTCTCTCTCCCTCTCTCTCTTCACAGGTCTCCCTCTCTCTCTTCTCCCTCCCCCCTGTCTCTTTGTCTCTCTCAGTACTTTCTCTCTCTGCCTGTCTCTCTCTGAATCTACTGCCCACTGGCTTGTAAATGTTATCCGCCCCCATCATCAAAAGCTACATCAAGAATTATCCAAAATAGCTTTCGCAGCAAATAATCTACTACATCATTGTCCAATTTCGGGACAAAATGCCCAGATAATCTACCTGTAGCGATCATCTGTCTTACACACATCATCTTCATCAGCATAAAGATCAGATAATAATCTACCTGTAGAAGCATCTGTCTCATACACCTCATCATCTTCATCAGCGTAAAGACAAGATAATCTACCTGTAGAAGCATCTGTCTCACACACATCATCATCTTCATCATTGTAATGACAAGATAATCTACTTGTAGCAGCATCAGTTTCACACACATCATCATCTTCATCATTGTAAAGATCAGATAATAATCTACCCGTAGAAGCTTACTCAAACACATCATGATCGTAAAGATCAGATTATAAACTACCTGTAGAAAGCATCTGTCTGCCGCCATCATGGGTCTTAGAATAGTCTCCATTGATTGAACCACCTTCACTCAGCCCGTCCCCACCGAACAGCCCGTTCTTGCCGATCAGATAGCCGAATGGATTGATGATGAACATAGTGAACATGAACATGCACAGGGCCATACGCGAACGATCCAGCATCCCCGAGAAACTGCGCAGTGAGTCGAACGACATGGCCGTCGAGTGATCTGGAACAAGAGCAACGGTTGGTCATGACAATAACTTCTTCAGTGCACTGCCAAGTGACAGGTTTAAGGTACATATTCATACTCAAAGTCTGCTTTCTTGCTCCATAAGAGCACTCCTTAGATCAACAAGTTAATCCCTTCACAAAGTCAATGCCTTATCCATACCTTACTGAGCCTATAGTTCAAGACAATATGGAGAACTATATCAGATAGACTCATATGGAAATAACAAAGAAGTCCTAGACAGTCCTGTAAATGTCCGAGATTTTACTTTCAGATCAGCGTGGTCAGGAATTGAACACACAAGAGTTTCATTCACCTCAGGATCTTCATGACGTTATCTGACGCCTCTAACAACTGAGCTATTGAGACATAGAAAGAGAGTCAGCTAAAAGATGCCATATTTTAAAATATTCAATATTACTAAATCCAAGTGGGTCTATGCATTATACATCTTGGCCATAGTTGTATTTGAAATAAAGACAGAAGGTGGCACATTAGTGTCATTAATAATAGTAATATTCAATCAATCAATAAGAATTTAACGTCCGGTTCCTCGCCATAAGGCAATGTCATTGACGTCTCTTGCAGACTCTACACAAACAGGCGCCAAAGCACCACACGATGACGACTGAGTACACAGAGACCACAAGAGAAAGCGAGCTCTAAACAGAATTAAAAAATAACGCTACTACTTAACATTAGTGTTAACGTCACTAACGCCTCTAACCACTGAGCTATTGAGACATTCCAAACAGAAAGATCTAAACCAACGGCTGGTTCCAGAGGTGATATCGGTAAGATATTCGACCGCGGATCAGTAGGTGCGGGGTTCAAATCCTGGGCTCACCCGTCACTGACATCGCGCTCGAGTGAGGAAACTGACGTTAACCTTAGCTTTTTTAACCAGCTTTTAATACTCAACATAAGTGTGCACATTATCAACGCCTCTAACTACTGAGCTATTGAGACATTCAAAACAAAGTGATCTAAACTTAGATCACCTTAAAACAATCAAACTAAACTTCAACAAAGAGATCTAGACCTACCCCCGGCGTCGTCCTGCCCCGAGGAGAAGGGGCTGGTTGGGTTGGACTCGTCCACGCTGTGGGCACTGCTAGGCGGGGACAGGGCCCCTCCCTCACTCCCAGCCATATCTGAAGAATCCGGAAAAATATCAAGGGGCAGGTTCTCTCCAATGGCTGCCAGCAATCCCTTTATATCTGAAATAAATTCATTCACACGATTTCTACTTTTAATGAATTTAATATTAAAAAATAAAAAATATCGATGGGCAGGTTTTCCCCAACAGTTGCCAGCAGCCACTTTATATCTGCAAGAAATTTGTGCAGACGATTTCTACTTTTTTACGAGTTAAATATTCAGTTTTGATTTGAATGATTGATGTTATTTAAGTGTTTGATGCATTTGTATTCAGATCCACACCAACGTCAGAAAGGGCATTTGCTTGGTGAGTGCTTAGGCTTCAGAAATTACTACAAAAATTTTAACGAATGGAAAAGTCTCATATAGGGGACTGATTGATGGATGATATGATGTAGGACAGAGAGATTTGAGACAGTCAATTCTTATCCCGACCCTAGTTAAACTGGGATTCAATGATGATGATACATTTGTATTCATTCATATGATATTTGCATGCTGTGTCCGTAGGATGTGATGTCTTTCGTTTAGTTTTAGTTTTTGATCCAATAACTCAAACTGTAATTTGACAAGTAGCTAAGCATATTTCAAATCCAATTTACTATATGTAGACTCCGGTTCTTGTTTACACAAAATATTAAGTAAGACAAAGGGAAACTAACTAAGAAGCCATATTTTTTACCAAGACTAAGGCTACATCGCCACTGGCTCCAGCCAGTGGCGATGTAGACTAAGACTAAGGCTACATCGCCACTGGCTCCAGCCAGTGGCGATGTAGCCTTAGTCTTGGTAAAAAATACTCACTACATGACTACAATGACTACACCTACTACTAATGACTACACCTCGACCTCTCCACCACTACCACCAGCATTATAAGTATATTAACAGTATTACAATTATTGATCTATTGCTAAATATTTCAAGAATTTCATTTATTTAAGTACTAATATCCAATTAACTTAATTATAATTAGGTTGAATTAGTTTGAATAAAATAGTCCAGTTAGTTCGGGGAGAAAGCCTATTAAAAGAGATCATAGAAGGCAGAATGAAAGGAAATACAGGCAGAGGTAGGCCGAGATAAGGTATGTTAGATGTAGGATAATGACTATTATGACTAATTATGACTTATAAATATACTTACCATTTATACATGATCTGGTATATACGTAAGCAATAATCCTTCAGTGACAATATCCAATCGATGATAAAATAATATATATCCATACAGATATTCTGTTCAGACATTTATATTCCTTTTGTGACTTTATTAGTTTACATTCATAGTATCATGTCACAAACATGTCATTGAGTTATCTGGTTAAAAGTAAAACGAAGCCCACAGCAACAGCTAATATATATGTTTTTGTGAACTGTGCCGCAGTTTGCTTGTGTAGCTTTCTAACTATTGCTGCGTATATTTCATTCGCAAGTTTGCCTACGGTTATGTCTTCTTGTATCCCTTCTCCCAACCGTCCATATGCTTTCGTTCTTTGTATCTCTTCTCATATCTCTTCTTGTTACATTGTCCATTCGTCTATACTCTTTCACTGCTTGTATCCCTTCTTGTATCTCTTCCTCTATCTCTTCCCATGGCATTATCCGTCCATTTGAGTTTCTCTCTTTGTCATATTTGTGATGCCTCAAAGTTACTTTAAAATCGGGCACCCAACAGGCCCGAAAGTCAGTTTTTCGGTCTTATTCAGTGTCTTAGTGTCTCGCGAGTTTAAGTCCCAGTTTAGTTGCGATTATTATTTGCCCTGTCTTAGCGACCAAGTCTCTTGCTTTGCCTTGCATGAATCATTTGGAATATAATAGATGTTGCACTTATTCTAATGCGTTCGTGTGAGTTATTCTGAGCCTTAGGCGGTTCATAGGGTATTGTGACACAAGTCAATCAGCAGCGTGATCATCCGTACCTATCTACCAAACGTCGAGTAGTTCCCAGGAATTAGATACCACTCAATACATTAAACCATATAAGAACTCTGTAATTGCACATTAGATGATTTAAAGATCCGCTCATATGTGGAAATGAAGAGGAAGGCGGAAGACAGAGAAGAGTGGAGGCATTATATACTATGGACCTGCCAGTAGGCAGTGCACTAAGAGTGAGAGAGAGTTTGACTAAGAGAAGCAACGAACCGTTATGACCGGAAGAGGCTAAACGAAGAGCCAGGTTCTGCTGCCTAAGCCGCTTGTTAGCCGTCTGCAGGTGCCGGATGTATTCAATGGCCTTACGCAGCACAGCCGATTTGTTCAGCTGAAAAATTTTGGAAAACTGCCATCTTTATTAACTCAAAATTATTAGAATTTTAATTATTAATATATTAATATATATATATATTAATTATTAATTCAAAATAATTGTAGTTCTCTCAAAATACGCTATTTATAAAATGTTCCTCACCCCACAGAAATGAGTGGAGAAGAGTTATTCACATCCCGACCCCAACTAAGCTGGGAATCGAGGAAGATGATGAAGATAGTTCTCTCAATATGCAGTCAGATTTTCAAGTTAAAGGCAAAAGGTTTAACATCTGATTTGAGAGAGAGAGAGAGAGAAGGAGAGAGAGATCTTTTTTATACAATAGAAACTAAATATAATATTCACCTTGGAGTCCTTGCCAACGACATAAATAAATCAAATATAACAATACAATATTTTAATAGTATAATAAAGTAAATACAATAAAAACCAAACTACTATATTCACCTTAGGCCTTGTATGGATAATATATACTACTAATAATTATTATATATTATTATTATTATTATAGAATTATTATAAAGTATGGATAAGGTATTGACTTTGTGAAGGGATTAACTTGTTGATCTAACGATGATCAAACAAAGTCTGTTTTCTCTAGCGAGAAAACAGACTTTGAGTATGAATATGTACCTTGAACCTGTCACTTGGCAGTGCACTGAAGAGAGAGATAGTATAGTAAATACAAAAAAAAACCAAACTAATATATTCACCTTGGAATCTTTGCCCACGACATAAATAAATCAAATATAATAATACAATAGTAATATAATAAAGTAAAAACAATAAAAACCACACTACTATATTAACCTTGGAGTCTTTTCCCACAACCAGGTCTCTCAGCTCCACAATCCTATCGTTGATGCTCAGCCGATATCTCTTCTCTATCGCGTTGTGTGAGGACTTTGGCTCCTCCTGCACGTTGCACGGTGTGGTGATAATCCTAGCGATCACTTTCTCCGTCGTCGGCGCCGGAATGCTGCCTATGCCGTTACCGCCGGTCGTGAGGAGGTTGACCGTGCCGCCGGCTCCAACGGTCAGCGTCGTAGTGCCGCCCGGCGTAACGGTGAGAGGAGCGTTAGCCGGCGACTGACCGGAGGTTATGACTATCTGACTGCTCTCGCTGCTCGTAAGCACTTGTGACTGCTGCAAGATCTGCATAAGAAAAATAAAAAATAAATTAAAAAGAAAGGAAAAAGGAACTTCTTTTAAGAGGAGTCCATTACATCATCGTCATTTGTTGAATCAGATTTTTAACAAGGGTCGGGATACAAATAGAGCTTAAGTATTTCCATTCGTTTTAGAAAATGTCATAGCAATTTCTGGAGCCTAAAGGCGATCTAAACTTTTCCATTCGTTTTAGAAAATTTTATGGTAATTTTAGAAGCCCAGGCACTCACCAACCGAATGCCCTTTTGGACGTCGGTTTGGATCTTAGAGTTTTCGCCCTTTACGACACGTGCAGTCCACGGTTGGTCTATTCTTCAGAAATATGTATGCACGCATGTATATAGCTTACCTGCTGCAGCTGCTGCAGTGTGATCGACTGCGTCTGATCCTGCACCTGCTGCAGCTGTATAACCTGCTGCTGCTGCTGCTGAGGTCGTTGAACTCTTAGCTGAGCACTGCCCTGCTGCAGCTGCTGCTGCAGTATCTGCACTCTCGGCTGCTGCTGCACTCCTAGCTGTGCATTGTTCTGCAGCTGCTGCTGAAGAATATGAACTCTCGGCTGCTGCTGCTGCTGCTGCTGTTGTCTCTGCTGCTGTGGTTGCTCTAATATTTGTTGAATTATACGAACCGGCTGATGATTACCTACCTGCTCAATCAATCAATCAATTAAATAAATTGACCATTCAACCAATCAAGCAATCAACCAAGCAATCAACCAAGCAATAAATCAATCCATCAACTATTTACCAATCAAACAACTTATCAATCAAGCCATCAATCAACTGATGATTGCTGATCTAGCTTTTTGGCTCATTCATTGAGTGTCGTTCTGATAGTTAGTGGTTGAATGATTGATGGATTGATTGACGAGTTGTTTGATCGTTTACCTGATTGATGGATTGATTTGTGGGTTGTTGGATCATTTAATTGATGAATTTATTGATTGCACAGTCAATCAATCCATCAATTCATCAATCAATCAGCCAATAACTATCAGAACAATACTCAACGCATGAGCCAAAAAGCCAGATCAGCAATGAATTGGGGGGGGATTTAGCGCACTCAGTTAAGCTGCGCGTCAGTTGAACGAAGTAAAGCCACGCTGCACGCGGTTAGTAAATTGTGGGCGACCACTCTGGAAGACCACGTGTAGACAGATTTGAAAGTAAACAATCCCCAGGGTGTTGGAGGTTATTCACACCCTGGAGGTTATTCTTAAATCCGCGCCAGCTGCTATTGGAGTGCCAACAAAAGGCAACGATTACTAATAACCATGGAAAGGAATGGAGGAAATAACGAAAACTACAAAAACAGAAACTTAAGAAAGGAAACATTGTAAACACATGCGGTATGTCATGTGTGTAACTATACGGAATAAAAAAATGAATTTCTTGTTCACAGGGAAGAGAAATCAATAAACCAGAACAGCCTCATTGCCAGAATAATCAATCAACGACTATGTCAACTCCGGAGATAATCTCTGAAATTAAGTTCTCATAACTACTAAATATTAAATAAAACTAGTTTATTCAACTATTTATTGGGATCCCGAAGAGGTGATGTGTTGATGCAGTAAATGTTTGACAAGAATTTGATCAGCAGGCGTCGCTTAAGGTCCCAATCAATACGTAACAACAGCAAGAAAATATGTAAGAAATATAAACACAGGTAAAGATTCAACGCTACGATTTTTAGATTAGGCAAATGCACGTATTACCACTTTGTCATCGACATAAAATTATTGGCTGTACCAATTAACTTCATATTCATACAATTTACACGTATTATGTGCATCTATACAGTGCTCCTGTAGCATCTACAATGTTTTGTGTCTGACATTAAGTCATACATAGTGTCTGACATTAAGTCATGTATTGTGTCTGACATTAAGTCATGTATTGTGTCTGACATTAAGTCATGTATTGAGTCTGACATTAAGTCATGTATTGTGTCTGACATTAAGTCATGTATAGTGTCTGACATTAAGTCATGTATTGAGTCTGACATTAAGTCATGTATTGTGTCTGACATTAAGTCATGTATTGTGTCTGACATTAAGTCATGTATTGTGTCTGACATTAAGTCATGTATTGAGTCTGACATTAAGTCACATTTTGTGTCTGATATTAAGTCACATTTTGTGTCTGATATTAAGTCATGTATTGTGTCTGACATTAAGTCATATACTGTGTCTGATATTAAGCGATGTTCATGCGACTCTGACTATTTACTTTACACTGAACGTTTCAAGATATATACTTCATATATAGAGAGAGAGGGAGAGAGAATGGGAGAGAGGGGAGGGGGGAGAAAGAGAGATGAAATACATACCGACTGCTGTTTGGTCGCCTGCTGCTGGCTTGCCTGCTGCTGGCTTGCCTGCTGCTGGCTTGCCTGCTGCTGGCTCGCCTGCTGCTGTAGGCTCTGCTGCTGCTGCTGAGGAGACGTTACTATAATCTGCCTAACTATGTCGCTCGACAGAGTCGCACGCTGCTGCACCGGAACTTTTTGAATAATAATCTGAGTCTTAGTCGGGACTCCTGACCCCGTAACATTGGTAACAGGCTGCTGCTGCACGATAATACGTGAATTCTCGCCAGAAGTCGGAGCGGGTTTGCTGCTAACTCGTAATTCCACCGCAGGAACAGACGTGGTGTCTCCGCCGCCGCAGAAAGCCGCAGGTGAGAGGGCTTTCTGCTGTGGCGCGACGGCTGCAACCGGTGTTACCTGGGCGTTGCTTAAGTGCCGGGCCAACTCAGAGTGGAGGCGGATCTCTCGTTTGATTGGCTGTTTGATTCCTGCCTGCGCAAACATTTGCAGAGTCGTGGGGGAAGTGACTTCCGACCGGGAATCCCCACGTAGCAATTCCCTCTCCAAGATCGTTCTAGCGGAATATCTCTGATTATCATTTCTCGGGGATGCCTGGTGGAACTGACTGCGTAATCCGATACTTTGGCCGTTTGTAAGAAGCATCGCTAGAGCCTCCTTTGACTGAGCATCGGCTTGAGGATCGGGCTGGAGCTGCTGGAGAAGTATCGAATGCCTTTCCATCGCTACGCCGCCATCCGGCACTCCGGCCGATGAATATTGATCTTGTACGAGATGGGACGAAGTCGAAAGATCAATATCGTCGAAGTTTAGAATGTCCTGATCGTACTGCGAGTCAAAATTGTTGCCGGAAATATAATCGGCGCTTAGCGGAGAGTTGAACGATTCGTGTTTTACGTCTTGGAGCTGAGGTGGTGAGTAGAGTGATGTGTCCATGGTGCTAGAGGAGGACATTGACAGCATCTGACCGGCATTGAAATAGTCTGAAATATGGTGCAATAAATAGATAGTTAGAAAATAATTAGATAATTGGATAGCTGAGATACTTTACGACAACATGAAGCTCCTAACCATAAACTACTCGAGTGATCTTACTCTATGACAACATCAAGCTCCTAACCATTAGCTACTCGAGCGATCTTACTCTACGACAACATCAAGCTCTTAATCATTAGCTACTCAAGCGATCTTACTCTACGACAACATCAAGCTCCTAACCATAAACTACTTGAGCCATATTACTCTATGACAACATCAAGCTCCTAACCATTAGCTACTCGAGCGATCTTACTCTATGACAACATCAAGCTCCTAACCATTAGCTACTCGAGCGATCTTACTCTACGACAACATCAAGCTCCTAACCATAAACTACTTGAGCCATCTTACTTTACAACAACATTAAGCTCTTAACCAAAAACTAAATAAATATGCTAAAATTTACCTGACTCACATCCCAAGTCGCTAAGTATGGCCTCTAGCTCATTGGGAGCAATCAGGTCCACTGTGTCCATGCTGCTCGCTGTTCCCGTTAGAAACAAAGCGTCGGCCATGTCGTCGGTCAGCTGATCCTCTCCGTCGTTCATCAGGTACGATCCCGACATGGTCGCGGAAACCACCGGGTCAAATTACTAAAAGAGAGGTCAACCTTACGACTACAAAGTCGTAGGTATTCTTAGTTAGTATAATAATTGTATGCAAACGTCAATTTTAAATTGAGCTTAATCCGAGATATTTCAAGATTTCTTTGCAATAAATACATCCAGATAGCATTTAAAGACAGTTTCATTCACTACAGCAGTATTCTACATTTAATTTTGCTACTGTTATTCTAGTATTACGCCTAGTAAAAGGCAACAAAGCACTAAGATCCAAATCAATGTCAGAAAGGAAATTCAGTTGGTGAGTGCTTAGGCTCCAGAAATTGTTACAAACTTTTCTGTATCCTGACCCTAGTTAAACTTCGATTCAAGGGAAGATGATGATGATTATTATTCTAATATTAGTCTTATATTAATATTAGCATGCAGTATTATTATTATTCCAACACTAAAAACTGAAATACACTACCTGAGCATATAGGTCTATATATGACTAAAAATTCAGAGAAATAATAATCAAGCTATGTAAACTTGCTAGTTTAACAATGTAATAAGCTGATGCCTAATGTCTTTTCAAGTAATGTTATATAGTCATCCATCACTTGAGAATTTATAGATGGAAAAATGAAGATATGAGCGCAGATCTCTTACAAAGTTATAGTGAAATGATCATCTGTGATATCTATGACTTTAAAACCACATCTTTAGTAAACATGCTGTTTCGTGAACTATCTGTGTTCAGTAGTGTGAGTGTCCAAGAGTTTACTCTATGTATCAGCTCTACCGGGAAATGTTCCCAGGACCTCAGACACAGCCATTTAAAATTGCATGGCGTTACCTAACGCATTAGCAAGCCTAGTGGGGTCAGGCAACTTTTCTTTTAAGCATAGTAATCATAATGATTGAATCGAGTAATTCTTTAAGTGAGTTGATTAATGCGGGTTAGGCGAATAGTTTTAAGTTAAAATATGTTATTGCGTTTGATTCAGGATTGAAATAGGTTTTGTACTTCTCTATTCCTGCTACATAAATATACTGTAAGATTAGGCGTGATGATCAAAGGATGGCATATTCTGGAAACTTGAAAGGTTTGAACTACATCAAAGTGTGCATCAACTATACTATCAATTATTAATATCTATCTGCATAAATAATTAATAATAATATTAATTAGCGTTTACTTTGTTTTTTTAAATAATATCTAAGATTTATTTTGATCGAATGAATTTATTTTAATATTCTTTAAACATTTAAAGGTAAACTTTGTACACAAATTACATCATCGAGAAAAATAAACATTGGCAAGGTCAAGTTCAATCTCTTCATCAACCAATCATATTCCTCGTAGCATGATTAGCAATTTGTAAACAAGCCGGCCAACCAACAAAACTTACTGTAACAATCTTCATTTCATGAGGTGATGTCGCGTTGCCCATTATAAATTTTTCGATTATTCTTTTCCTTTACCAGTGCTGATTCAGAGATCTATTTCAGTAATGTTTCGTCATTATTTTGGATTAGGCATTTCAGTGACTGTAAACAAAACATTCAGTTTTATGCTATATATCAATCAATCAATTAATCAAAATAAAATTTAAAGTCCGATCCCTAGCCATATAAGGGGAATTCAGGGACGTCAGGAACTTAATAGCAAATGTATAATAATAATAATAATAATAACAATTAGAGTGCTACAGTCATCAATGACAACATCGAGCACTATTGAGACAAAATCAAGCCGGCGAGCAAAAAAAGGTCCAAAAACGGTGCAAATTCCAAAATCCAGAAATTCAGTCCAAAGTAAAGGGAGAATCCAAAGTAAAGGGAGAAATACTCTACTTAGAAATATTCTACTTGAATCATAGCAAATGTATGATCATTTGCTATGATAAGTTTCCATTTAATATGATTTATACGAATAATTGTCGCCTATTACCTATTTAGCATAACAATATAACTATAACTTCATTTTCTCTTTGATTCCTTAAATTAAGATTTGCAATATATTCACTGCTATAACATAAAACATAACGGCGCACTGGGTCAGGAGACGCTAAGGTTTCCTGACCCAGTGCGCCGTTTTAAGACCTATTTCCTCCTTTCTCTCCATGGTTTTTAGTAATATAATCTCTGCCTTTTTATGGCGCATCGATTGCAGCCGGCACATAATTAAGAGTAACCTTCCAACACCTCTGAGAATATTTTCATTCGAAGTTGTCACCACTACATCTTCCAAAGTGGTCACACACCAAGTACTAACCGAAGCCGACCAAGTAGTAGTAGTAGTAGTAGTAGTAGTAGTAGTAGTAGTAGTAGTAGTAGTAGTAGTAGTAGTAGTAGTATGCACTTCTGCGCACCGATGTGTGCGAGCAACATTTCCAATCGTAGGTACGGGAAAAAGAAGGCAACACACTAGTCCCGCTAAATAAAAATGTTTTAAGCTTGAATTTAAAGGAAAATGTTCCGAGTTCATTTCGCAGCGATGCCGGTAGTTTACTCCATATTGATTCAGCCGCCCTTGTGAAGGATCTTGCTGCCCGAGCTGACTTAAATCCAGCAGGTTTCGCGAGTAAGCGCTGACCTTGTGATCTCAGTTTCTGAGTTGGTTTATATTCATTTACAAGATCACGGACTAAAGATGTCACATCAAGGTAGTGATGCAGAGGGTGTCCTGATATCCTGGGGTTGGGAGGGGATAGTCCCATGCTGAGACACCTTAAACAAGTACATCGAATGAAAGCATCAAAACTGCAATAAATGACTGTATGACGGGATTTAATAAGTTTGCATTGTAACGCATGTACATCTGGGTAAAATAAATACAGCAGAATGTCACACCTGGAAAAGCACAACAAATCACACTCAAAATTACTACTAATATCTAGACAAACTGTTGTTATGCGTGCGTATACATCGTACTAAGGTTCTACACAAAGTCCTCATGTTAAACTATTGAACTTATTCATCATATCACAGGATTCTAATAATAAAGTCGTTCTTTCCAACAAAAATCACGATGTAACTGACACAGAGAGCGAAGAGGATGTTAGAAATTAGCGATGAGTTCTTTTCTATTCCCATCTCTATTAGAAAATCATTAAAAGTCAACAATTTCGATTAAATATTGAGGCAATTCTAATTACCTATTAAATACAATTTCAGTTACAGACCACTTGGAACATCAAAACATTCCATTAAAATAGCTTCAGTACTTGTAGAAAATTCTGATGCATATTGGAAAAATATAAGATATTAGACTTCACGTCAAAATTAAAGAGGATAATAAATCTAGTATTTTAGCTGTTACAGATATCAACACACCAGTTGCTCTAATAAGAAGGAAAAATTTAAGATTTCACACTTTACGTCAAAATTAAAGATGATAATAAATCTAGTATTTTAGCTATTACAAACCATCCATTTGCTCTAATCTAATAAGAGGGCTTAAATTAACTGAACAGGCGTTTGCTGCTATGTGTCGAAATCTAATTGGCGACATCAAGTGAAATAAAATTATCACAACAGGCATTGAGTTCTCGAGCTGAACAAAACTGACGAGTCATGTGAGACAACAGAGAAAGTAATGCAATAATCTAGAGCACACACATCGTCTTATCTTCCCTTAAATCCCAGTTTAGCTAGGGTCAGAGTTGGAAATGCTAATGTTAGCGTCAGTTTCCTCACTAGAAAGCGATGTTAGTGACGGGAGAGATTTGAACCATGCACATACTGATCTGTGGTTGAATAACTTACCGACATCTTTCAATTCAAAAACGCCACCATCAAATATCTTTAAGTTCCCATTTAGTTTGTTTTTTCCTGCTGCATGAGTTTGTGTGTTGTGTATGTGAACTCTACCGGTTTGAAAGACCCTTTTTGGTGTTCTTATAACATTGAATTTAATATTTGTCACCAAGCTGAAATAGAACTGCCGTTATAACTGGGTCAATTCCAAAGACTTTACCCAGTGCATAGAAACACAACTTACAGTGATCTGAAAGAGAGAGAGCAGATTTCAGATCATCTAATACAAAGTACCACAACAAATAACAACACATCAAATAACAATGATACGCTAGAGATTTACAAAATCCCCATTTCATCACGTTTTCGTCATTGCGCTGCTACCAGCTAAGAATCTCAGCAGAACATAGTGCTTCAGAAAAATTACCTTTCTCTCTCTCTGTCTATCTCTCTCTCTCCTCTCTCTCTCTGACTATCTCTCTCTCTCTCAAAAGCAAGGTAGAAAATACTAACATTGACCTTCTTGGCGGTCTGAGTATCGCTTAACAATGAACATGACTATTAACATGCCAGGAATCAGCTCTGGGATGATCACATGACAATACTTGTAGAATATACATAACAAAAAACCTATAAATCAATCAAAACTGTAGCTCAAAACTTTCAGAGGCTAATCCGATTAACTCAAAAGAAATAGCAGCATACAGATATCATGCTATAGAGATACATCATTAGGTACTGCAAATCTCTCATAGATTTACAAGTTTGCAAGAATTTCCTGATGACTAAACAAAACAGCCTTTTGAGTTAGATATCAGATAAGTGAATAGATCATCAGAGCTTAGCTACAGATTAGATAAGTTAGATAACAGATAAGTGTATAGATCATCAGTGTCTATCTACAACTTAGTTAAGTTAAATATCAGCTAAGTGTATAGCTATCATCATCATGGTTTAGATACAACTTTATAACAGAGTACACAGTAAGGGATAAATAAACATTAAAATGAAACCATCGTTTACGATGCTTCACTTTCACAGATTTTTGTCGCTTTAGAACTTCACTCGTTTAGATAATAACCCAAGGCATTCGGGAATCACTGAACGTTAGCGACTTTCTCGCAAATATTATACGCAACGCTAAAAGTGACATGATATTAAATACAGACTTAAGACAGACCTACTAAAAGGCTACGTACATTTTCTACGTGTGCACAAGACATTTTGCAGTTAGAAGAATTCCGTTTAGATTTCTCCACAGTGGCCGCAACATTTCCAGAAAATGCAAATTCAACGTCCAGCAAATAAATTAACCAAACATTTCTAGCATTTCAGACAAAACCGAAAGTATCAATAAGTAACAAAAATTTCGTTCTAGTCATACTCGCAGCGTTTCAATGACGGCACTCTAGCGGTCAGTGCAAATCACTATAATCTGATATGAGCTTTGAACCTATAGTCAGAAGAACGCTAGACAGAGAACCATTATCAGAGTCAAGTGAGATACAAGAATCTAAACAGAAGATACAGCGTTCAACTATAGCTCAGGAGATGAGCCGGTAGCAAGTCGGTAAGGTGTCCATCTGTGGATCAGTGTGTGGGGTTCAAATCCAGAGCTGATATGCTTTCAAGACACGAAACTGACGTTAAACTTGGCTTCAAGGCTATCAATCTTTAACCGCAGTTGCAAAGAGCACATAGAGGTTGGTTAAATGAAGTACTGTCAAGCATTATGACAGTAAATAAAGTAATTTCTAATTAAATAACGTAAGGTTCATTACACCTTTTATACTTTGTGCACGATGTTTGTCTGTATAATGTTTCTGATATCTAACACTGTTTTTATAAATAAAACATAGCTCTCTTTCTCTGCATACAAAATTTTGCCAAGCTTAACGTTAGTTTCCTGCCCTGAAAGAAATTCACCAACATGACAAGTAGTGGATTTGAACCAAACACCTACTATTTGACAATTTAACACTAAACATTCACCTACTAGTCAGTAGTACAACACCTAATTCTTCACCTACTGATCACCAGTCCAACACCTAACTCTTCACCTACAGGTCACCAGTCCAACACCTAACTTTTCAAATACTGATCAAATTAGGTGATAGGCTGTGAAGAGTCAAGTATAGCACTGCACCTACCGATCCACAGTCAAACGCCTAACTGATCCCACCAATGGCTAAACAACACCATTCAGATAGCAACTATTAGAACTGATTCCAATCGAGTGCCAGTAGGTTAGAATTAGACTCGAGCACGTGCACCGTTTCCTCCGCTACACCGTGCAGCAGCCACAACCTCTGCAGCCGCTCGTATCGCGCCGTGCACAGCCTCAGCGCATCACCTCTCCGCAATCCCTCGTCCGTCTCTCCGTACGCGTCGAGATACGGCGGCGCGACGAAGCAGCCGCGGTTAGATGTCATCCGTCCCGATCCGCCGGCAGTAGCCGGGTTCAGCAGAAGCACCTGGCAGTCGCGCACGCGGAGAAATATTCCAGTCCCTGCACCGCAGTGTCGCGCGTGCCCTGTGGCTGCACCGATGGTCGTGACTCCGTCCTCTAGCGTCATCTGGCAGCAGTAGCTCTGAGAGCACACGATGGCGCCGCAGACAAGGCACATTGCCGGCGAGCGGCTCTCGTCGCCCATAGCCGAGCGAGGGCAGCCGAACATCGACGTCTCGTTGATCAGCTCGCTGTAGTCGTCCGGCAGGGATATCAGCCGCCCGGTTCCAGACTTATCGGAATAGCCGCCAAGAAAACTGGCAAGGCGCTTCCGGTGCGCTGCGGCGTCGCAGGCATTAGCCGCTTTTTCGCACCACGCGTCCATATGTCGCAGACACCTGCTGGATTGTGTCAACAGAGCCGGGATATCAGAGGTTAATCCTAAATACTGACAGAGCGTCAGAAATTCGCCTCTATCCACCAGAGGATCCCGGTTTTCGAACAGCTCGAGAGGCGCAGGAACGGACGTGAGGTAGTGAAAGAAGAGCGCGGTGCAGCGAAGGAACGACCGGCTGGACTCTCTAATAGCCTGGAGCAACGCTAGAGGTGACAGGTCCTCGTTCACCGGCACCCCCGCCTTCTTCCTCAGATCTAGAAAAATCGGCAGAAAACGATTTGCCTCCTCAGCGTCCAGTGTGTTTTCCTCATCGACTACCATAGCGGATTCTTTGGCAACTAGAGTTTCTACGTCACAGCCTATGATGCACTGAACGAGGTGGGCGGTGTACACCAGGTGAAGAGCGTGCGCGTCGTTGAGCCGGCCGGTCGCAATATGATGAGCACCGTGGCTGTCTTTCTTGGCATTCTGCAAACCGGCGGCTACATCGACTTCTTCCCTCTTCTCATCGCTGTCTTCTTCGGCATAGAGCGTAGGAAGAGAAAGACAGAGAACCACAAGAACGTGAAACAAGTCCACCGAAGTTATAGGAGGGCTGTCGTAGACTAAAGACTTACATGCGCTTAGCAACGATGAAAGTATCGCCACGCAATGTTGCCTGACGACCGTTACCACGGTGACTGTTCCCACAATGGCAGCTAGACGGACCAAAGCACCAAGGCATTCAGCCTGACGGGACGGCAGGGCCCCAAACAACGCCCCCTCAACATACGGCCTGGGCAATCCGTCCTGGGAGGGTCCCCCTCCCCAGCAGTGACCTAACTTCAGATAATTCTCGGCCGATCTGATCGTGTAGGCGCACAGAGCCCAGACGCTGACCGGCACCCGAGTGTCGTTCTCGTCTGGCAGCGTGCCAAGTCCCGTCGCGAATCCGTCCGTCGCAAACTTTCTCACCATGTCGATCATGTCATCAGAGAAGAGCTCTCCCTCCCCCACATTTACCATCCCGCCCTCGTCGGTGACGTAGTAGAAGAGAGCCTGGAAGTTACGAGCGACCGACTCTGTCATCATGCGCGTGACGGACGAGAGCGGGCAGGGAACGAAGAGGTAGGACTCATCGAAGAGCGATGTGGCCTCCTCGTCCTCCTGCTTGCGACGCTTCTTGATGCTCTGTATGACCGTGTTCTCTAGGCCTTCCAGCCAGTCGTCCAGCGTCAGATCTGATCAATCAATCAATTAATCAATCAATCAGTGAGTCAATTGTCCAGAGTCAGTTCTGATCAATCAATCAATCAGTCGTTCAGAGTCAATTCTGATCAATCAATCAATTAATACATCAGTCATCCAGAGTCAGTTCTGATCAATCAATCAATAAATTTTTCAATCAATCAGTCGTCCAGAGTCAGTTCTGATCAATCAATCAATTGTTCTATCGATCAGTCAATCAATTGTTCAATCAATCAGTCAATCAATCAGTCAGTCGTCCAGAGTCAGCTCTGATCAATCAATCAATTGTTCAATCAATCAGTCCATGGATCAACCAATTAACTGATTAATTCTTTCAATCAGTCGTTTATGCAGTTTATCAATTAAACAATTTAAGGAATCAATCAGTTTTTCAATCAGTCTATCAGTAAAACTATCATGATTATGAATACTATTATTAGAATGATTATGAACACTATTATTAGAATGATTATGAATACTATGATTATGATTAGAATGATTACGAATACTATGATTATGATTAGAATGATTATGAATACTATGATTATGATTAGAATGATTATGATTACTATGATTACGATTATTAAGATTACTATGATTATGATCACTTTGATTCCTTTGATTGCTATGCTTGGTTTTAGACTAATCATGTATTAGAAACAACAGCAAATAGTTACGATTGTTATCATTATGATTATGGATACGTGGATCAGTATGTCTGGGGTTCAAATCCTAGGCTCGCCCGTCACTGACATCGCTTTCGAGTGAGGAAACTGACGTTAACATTAGCTTTTTCGCTTTAGCTTTATAGTTATGATGACTATGATTACTATGAGTTGTGATTTGAAATAGCCTACCCTCATTATCATCGTCTGCCGCCGGCTGCTGCAGTATATCTTCCACAATGCACGACAGCTGTGGCACTATAGGCAGCACGGTGTTGCTCACCATCTCGCACAGCGGGCACAGAAACTCGTTGCGTGACACGTCGAAGCTCGACGGCGGCACGCGGATTCGTAAGCCGCGGCGTGACTCCCGGCTAACGAGAGCCGCGTAGAACCGCTGCCAGCAGTCCGAGTGCATTACGTGGCCGCACGTGTTGACGAACGTGCCGATGGGTAGATCGCACTCAGCGAATAGCGAGGCGGTCAGCGGCGAGAGCTCAGTCGTGACTGGGTTCGGCTGAGCCGTGGTGCCGCGTTTGGCAGCCGGCGGCTCCATGTCAGCCGAGGAGTCGTAGCAAAGACTGGCCACTCTGGTTCTGCATCGCTGACGTTCAACTGAGTTAGGAGCGGCGGGTGATTGAGATCTCCTGGAAATCAGTTACGGATTTACAATAATGAATTTCTCTAGATATTCAGAAATAAAACACTTTAAATTTAACAGAATTCATTCATCTACTTTTATGGAAAGTCTCAAATAGGAGATTGGCTGGTGGTGTGGTGTAGGGCAGTGAGGATCAGTTGTTGTTGCAGCTCTCACACCTCAGGACACATATCATAGGCATTAAATATTTAAATAATCGTAAATAGAAATCTCTCTCTCTCTCTCTCTCTCTTCAGTGCACTGCCAAGTGGCTGGTTCAAGGTACATATTCATACTCAAAGTCTGCTTTCTCGCTCCATAAGAGCACTCCTTAGATCAACAAGTTAATCCCTTCACAAAGTCTATGCCTTATCCATGCCTTATGTGAACCTATAGCTTGGGAAAAGTATGGCTTATAAGGTGGTTTCGCATTGCCTTCCTCAGTTAGATGGATTAATTACCATTTAATCTTGGGGGAAAATATTTCATGGGGAGGTGGGTTTCCTCTTGTCATCCTCAGCTCTTGCCTTAGTCGTCTCTTACGTACACGCAGCAGATTCTTTGCGGTTGCCCTATTCTGCAGTGGTCCAACCACAACCAAGCACAACTCAGGGAAATATATAATAGAAATATACTGTGTATATAAACAAATGGATATTTCCCAGGGGCCCATGAAGGTTAATCTTGTATTGGAGCATGCCGCCAATTTGCAACTTTTTACAATTTTTTAAACTTAAAATATATAACATAAATATACTAACAATAACTACAAAGCTTCCAAGAAGTTAAATACCTCTCGGGCGTCCCAGCAGACAAATCTTTAACAGCGGGTGAGGCGAGCACACCGCGATGATTCAGCCTCCTCCTGGAGAGCACCGTAGACTTCTGGATGTACGCGCACAGAACCATAGCACGCCCTGTGCACGACACCTCCTGTTCCTCCTGACACAGTATGCACATCTGTTTGCTCATCTGGTTCACCGCTCCGCTACGCCGTGCTCCCACGCACACTGGCTTCTCCGTCGCAGCGTCTAAGCCGGCTTCCTCAGACGGCTCCGGAGCGACGGCCACCTCCATCGGAGTGCTGTCAAACAGTTCGCGGTTCTCTCGAATGAAATTTCTCTGCATCTTGGCCATGTTTGCCATGATGCGCTCGCGCCGCTTGTTGGCTTGTTCCGTCTTCTTCGCTCGCTCCTTGTCGAGTCTGTCGCTCTCGTTGCATGCGTCCTCCATGTTTACGTCTTCGCCGGAGTCCGGCGTGAAGCCATGCTTGCCGCTGGAAATGCGCAGGGCGGCGCACTTGCGCAGTAGATACTGGATG
>CAJHZI010000448.1:1517500-1780000 GCA_905160935.1 Enchytraeus crypticus | reverse complement strand
TCAATTCAGAGATAATCAGTAAATCAATCAACAAATACATGTCTAAATCTATAGAACATCAATATATAGATAATTAAAACAATTCTGATTTATTAAATAAGGAACAACATAACACTTTACAAGACCTATACTGACAGTGGTACCTGTAGTGATAGAAGTATGGCGTGTAGAGGGAGTAGAACTCTGGACGTAGCTCAAACAATCTCTTAGCTCCGCCCACCAGACTCCCCTCACCTGTCTGTCTCAGCACAGCCACTGCCTCTATGACGTCATCGACGTTGTTCTCTCTGTAGGGGTCATCGGCCAGGGCCTTCGTCAGCTCACTGTGTGACAAAGGCTGTATGCATAGCTGATGTACGATCTCTCTCTTCACTATATCCACCTGAGAGACGTAGAAATATTGCAGTATATACTAATTATATAATAGTACATAAGCTGTATGCACAGCTGATGTACGATCTCTCTCTTCACTATGTCCACCTGAGAGACGTAGAAATAGTCTAGTTAATCAAGTAGATGGCTAGAATGAAGAGAAATAGTCTAGTTAATCAAGTAGATGGCTAGAATGAAGAGAAATAGTCTAGTTAATCAAATAGATGGCTAGAATGAAGAGAAATAGTCTAGTTAATCAAATAGATGGCTAGAATGAAGAGAAATAGTCTAGTTAATCAAATAGATGGCTAGAATGAAGAGAAATAGTCTAGTTAATCAAATAGACGGCTAGAATGAAGAGAAATAGTCTAGTTAATCAAATAGACGGCTAGAATGAAGAGAAAGTCTAGTTAATCAAGTAGATGGCTAGAATGAAGAGAAATAGTCTAGTTAATCAAATAGACGGCTAGAATGACTAACAAAATTATTATATTATAATAATTATATATAGTTATATAATTGTAAATTATAGAATTGTATATATAGTACATCAGTTGTACGCACAGCTGATGTGCTATCTCTCTCTTTACTATGTCTACCTGAGAGACGTAGAAATATTCTAGTTAATCAAGTAGCAGGCGAGATGGACTAATAAATGACTATTAAAGGGGAAATTTCTAATTACTTCTCCTTTTCAAGAGAGCAAAAGAGATGTACATTCAGATGTTAGGGAGTTGTAAGACAATGGCTGATTACTAATATGCACAGCTGATGTACTATCTCCCTCCTTTCAAATTATTGCTCTATTTTGAAGAGAGTGGGAGAGATAAGTTTAAAATAATCATACAATTCCATAGAAATGCTGTACAATATGCATGCAACTGCCACACAATTTATCGTTACAATTAGTCTAGTAAACGATCTTCATTAAGCTGAATATCAAACCTTCAACATATTTAAATCTCTATGATTACAACAAGCTCTACAAATGAATATTGTGTTAGTTAAGTATATATACGTATATATGTATTAAGAAGTATACGTAATGCGTAATACATAATACGTAAATAAATGTATTAAGAAATAGGAAGAAGAGATGGATAGGACACATTCTAAGGGGGGAAGGTCTATTAAAAGAGGTCATAGAAGGTAGAATGGAAGGAAAAAGAGGCAGAGGCAGGTCGAGATTAGGTATGTTGGATGATTTAAAGAACCACTCATATATGGAAATGAAGAGGAAGGCGGAAGACTGAGAAGAGTGGAGGCGTTATGTACCATGGACCTGCCAGTAGGCAGTGCACTAAGAGAGACGTATATATGCATTCTTGTTAATTTTGTAGGCCTATTTTTATTAGCATTTTGAATGAGTCTTAAACAAGCTGTAATTTGCTTTCTGCCTCAGAACTGTTACTTTATGTTAACTACAGCAAAATTTGCCAAGAACTAATGTTCAACAATCGATCATACGGTGGTCAGCTAGATAAGATGTATATCATCTTCCCTGACGGCCGTTGTTCTAGTTTTTACAGACAGGTTGTTTCTGGAAATTTTTAATTTTATTTCTTTTAAATGTTTATTTCTATTTGCATTTGCCAATGATTTGGTGTTGATGCTGAAATAAACACATATCTCTCTCTCTCTCTCTCTCACTGCTCAGGATCTAATGGAACTAAGGCGCTGAAGTTACCTGCGATACGGCCCCCACACCCTCCACATATCTCTCGCACAGTATCACGATGAGGAGCTTGAGCAGATGCTCCGCGAGCGTGATCGTCTGCTTGGCGGAGTCCTCCTGCGTCACGTCGGTGTCGTAGTCGTCACGCGTCCACTTCACGAGGCCAAACTTGTGCAGCAGCGCGACGAGAAACGAATCGGCCGAATCCATTAGAGACGCCGCTGTCTGGAGTATGAGAACGTCCTTGTCGAACATCTGCGCACGGCACTTGACGCTCTGGTAGAAGTACACTTGATTCTGGAGCGCGTAGCCGTTCCGGCGCCACAAGCCGGCGTTGCACTGAGCCGCCAGCACGACGGCTCTCAGAGACGGCTCCATCATTTCTAGAGTGAGCGCAGTCGCCGACGAAGCGCCCATGCTACGCCAACGAGTCGAGTGCAGCTGTTCCAGTGAGATGCCAGCTTTGTTGATACAAGTGCATAAGCCGGCTAGTAGCCGTGTGACAGGGTGATGAACTGAAACTGGCTGTGAGCTCAAATCAAATCGAATACACTCCTTTGTAATGCCGGCCACCGTGCAAGACTCAAACCTGTTCCCTGCAGCTGCAGTAACTGCTTCAGAAGCAGCGGCTGCGGCTTTTTCGGCGGCTTCGCTTACAGCCGCTTCCATATGATTCCCAAAAGCTGTGCCGCCTGGAGGACCAGTCGCAGCGGCTACAACTGTAGCCGTTGCGCCAGTTATTACTGCCAGAACGGTTTCACGACGGACCATATTTCTAGCCGTTTCAGCCGCAATGGAAGCCTCTACTTCCGGTGATGTTACCGCAGCGGCTGCATTGGCGGAGGCAGCATAGGCATCAAGCAGCACGTTGTGGTCGGAAGAGCACCAGTCTAGAAGTATAGCCAGGCTGTCTGAGAGCCGGATCTGTAGGTTAAAGGCTCCTTCCCACTCCGGCTCATACTCCACATGCTGCGGCAAGTAAAATATACAATTTTAATTTTTTTAATTTTTTAAAATATTTAATTACATATTAAAACAGGTCTAAATAGACCAACCATTAATTTGAAATTGACCGTATTGAGCTTATTTAACTACAAGATATAATGCTACAATAAATCCATTTATAATTATTTTAGCTTTAAGACAAAATAGATGATAGTACGACTACTTAACACTAACGTTCAAATCATAGATGCT
Source organism: Enchytraeus crypticus (assembly GCA_905160935.1). Lineage (NCBI taxonomy): Eukaryota > Metazoa > Annelida > Clitellata > Enchytraeida > Enchytraeidae > Enchytraeus > Enchytraeus crypticus. Next base: position 1,776,756 of record CAJHZI010000448.1, on the reverse strand, counting down.
CTCAAAGAAATAAAAATACAATATTATAAATATAATAATAATGTAATAATAAATATCATAATAATATAAATATATTATTGCTCATGATAGTATAAATACAATTCAAATATACAATATTATAAATACAAATTCAAACTATCAGATCTACAAAACAGTATAAATTTATACAAAGTTGAGTTAGCGCCAAAAACAGCTGAATTTATGATTTATTTTAAATGCTGTTTTAAAACTTTTGAAACTAAACAAGTGAATAAATAAAATAACTAATAACTTAATATAACTGACCAAATATGACCTAGATAAAATAATATAATACTACCCAATATAACCGTAATTTATATATTCGTACCCGACCCTGGTTGAACTGGGATTCAAGGGAAGATTACGATGATGATGAACCGTAACCTAATTAATTATTCGATATAAACTTAATATAATGTAACCTGTCCATACAGTCAATTTAATAAAATTCTGGTTAATTAATTTATCTATACAACCTGTATAATTCTTAATTATAAATATAATTAATACCACCTATCCAGTCTTAAACATAAATATAATTACAATCTAATATAATTATAACCTGTCCAGTCTGGCGTACAATGGAATCCATGCCCTGCATGCAGCAGAGTACATCCAGCAGAACTTCAAATCCCTCGAGAAACCTCGCTCTCAACTTGTCCGTCCACTCGCCCGGCTGTGTCGGTGGACTCAGCAGTATATACTTCAGGTCCACCAGCGTGTACACCACTCGTCTAAAAACCCCGTTCTTCTCCATCCTCTCGAACGAGTAGCGCTTCTGCGGCCCGTCCCCCCCGGTGAAAGCCTTCGTGAGATCTCTGAATGTCTTGAGAATAACGGCCAGCACGTTGTGCTCGGCCAACAGCCAGCGAGCGATGGACGGCACCGTGTAGAGCTGCACCGACTCGGATGTCACCGACACAGAGTGATCGTGATCATCGTCGACAAACTGCCTCGTCAGTTCCTGGTAGTGACGCGTGAACAGAGCCGCAAATCTGCGCTTGGACGTGCCGTCCATGAGAACGGCCGCCATGACAAGCTGCCGGCTCTGATTTCTAGCCGACTTCCAGAGCTGAGCATCCGAGAGAATCAGAGTTTCCAAGAAAGATGGCGTCTTGGCAACCGTGTTAGCGTCCACCACGTGCTTTACCACTCCCTTGGACGACACAGGCTTACCCAAATACCTCGATCTCAATATTAAATCTGCCGCAGAAGACTTCTTACTCGACGCTGACGATGGAGCCACCGGGGTTACTGGCTTAGCCTTAGTGCTTCCGCTAGCGCTAGTGCTCGGCAAATCGGCTACGTTGCTGGCGCAACTCCTGTTGTCAACCAGTGGTTGCTTCAGCGACGACAATATATCCCGATGTCTCTTGGTGTTGTAGGCTTCGTCCAACACGAGCGCTGCAAACAGCAGTCTCAAGCCCTCCGACTGGCGAATGACGTCGTGGAGCCAGAGAAAGACTCTGACGGCAAATCTCTGATGAGCCGCGACAGCTGTGCGGTAGAGCACGACTTTCAGCGCTGTCTGGTTGTTGCGCGACGTCTGCTGCTCGATGACTCTGCGGACCTGCTCGCACTCCTCTTGGCGGCCCATCTTCACGATCTGTCGACCCTCTCGATCCACTGCCGTGGCAAAGTCTACAGCCGTCGTCTGCTCGCAGTCCAGTGCCTTGACTAGAGCCTTGATGACCTGCGATCAATCAATCAGTCAATTAATTAATATATATAGTCTCTAAATATATATATATATATATATATATATATATATATATATATATATATATATATATATATATATATATATATATAATATTAATATATATATAGTCTTTATATAAATAATTAATATATATATTCGATCAATCAATCAATTAATATAGTCCATTAAACACTACAATGCCATGATAATGAGCAATAAATCACTTAATTGATCAATCAACTAATATATATATAATTTAATATTCTTTCCACCATCACTTTCCTCCATAGGTCTAAATTTTGACCTGCTAGCCTTGGATCTTGGACTGCACTGTTTTGATCTTATTTTCTCTTGTGGTTTCTGTGTACTAAGTCGTCATAATGCGTTGTTTTGGCCTGTTTGTGTAGAGTCTGCAAGAGACGTCCCTGACATTGCCTTATGGCGAGAAATCGGACGTTAAATACTGACTGATTGAACACTGCAATGCCAAAATAATCATGGCTTCCTCATCAAAGGATGAAGTAAGGGATACACAAATCAAAGCATATCATTAAAACTCCAAATATCAGATGCACGAACCAATTGACTAATTAACAGTTAACTTAATATGCAACTAGAAGAATACGCCCCTTAAAATGCCCCTCAAAGAAGAGCAAGAACAAGAGCGCGCACCTGATCGTAGGTGTGCGTCTCGTCGTTGTAGAGGATGGTGCAGTACGAGGACGTAGGACACAGAGGATCTGGTTCCAGGTTCTCTGGAAGAATCAGAGTTTTCTTCCACAGCAGCAGCTCCAGGCAGTATCTCATGAGAACCTCAAACAGGCTGCACGCGCGCTGTCTAAACTCTTCCGGTAGATTCTCCAGCGCACTGTAGTCCTGATCGGCGGAACCGGTCGTGACTGGATCCGTACCGGTTTGTGCAGGATTGCGTCTAACCTCAGTGGTGACAGTCGTTTCGTCAAAACCGGTGGAAGCCGGATCTGAGCCGGTTACGACCGGACTTGAGGCAGCTGCCGCGCCACCCCTACAATGTAGCTGACACACGGGGTCAGACTTCCAGGCTTCCACATCTCCACAGTCGCAGTAACCACCACCACCCGATGTGCTGCGATACAACAAAAAATTAAAACAAAAAATTAAAAAGTCGCGAAATTATGATACGATAAAGACAGGCGAAATTAGGCACCTGATGTGCTGCGATACGACAAAGACAGGCGAAATTACGTACAACTTCTGAAAATAGATGATTACTATTACCTTTTAAAAGACGAAGTTGTATTAAAGATAAGTTCACAAAGAATTAAGAGCCTATAGTATATATATATATATATATATATATTATACACTATAAATGCATAATGTAGAAATAGTCTAATAAAGCACTGAACATACCTCATCCTGTACCGATGCTTCTTGTGAGCGCTGTTCTCAAAGCACGACACACACATCACGCACGTGTGATCCATCCCACAGTCTTTGCATGAGTAAGTCGGCTCTCCCAGTCTGAACACCCGGCCGCAGAGAGCCGGCGGCTCATCACGCTCACGCAGTCTCCGGTAAACCGCATCTGGATCAGCGTCATTGCAGAGAAATCTCTCCAGCGGCTCAAAAATATATCGGATGGCTCCGTCTTCTTCCTCCACCGATATAGCCGGGTAGCCAGAACCTCTGAATATAGCCGGCACATAATTGGCCAGGTGTTTCCTTACAACTACATTCAGCCGCTCTGTCTGTTTAAAAGAGAAAAATGATTAGTTATTTAGTTAGAACCTATTAGTAGTTTTACAATAACTTAGTGAAATCCATTAAAGCAGGAGCTTACACTGCTTTTATTTAAATTTACAGAGTAGCTGCAACATCAAAAATTTATGTTTCAAATCCCTACACAGTGTGATTAGAATAAACTTTTTTAAAGTTATTAATTATTAACTAATTTTAATGAGGCATCAATGTTGCATTTTAATTACAGTGAGATTAGAATAAACACTAATTTTAATGAGGCAGTTTAATGCCAATGTGGCAGGTTGGTAGCTACTTACCAATTTGCTAACTTTTCTATTTTTCTCTACATTGTGTTCTGCCAAGTGGCAGGTTCAAAAGTCATATTCCAACTCCCATTCTCAAGAGAGAACTCAATTGATTAACACGTTAATCTCTTTTATAAAGGTTGTGCCAAAACCCCTAACAATAGCCTGTACATAGCCTACGGCTGGGGAATAATATGGTTTCTGATGTGGTTTCCCTCTGGCTGGAGCCAGTGGCGATGTCGGTAAGATACTCGACCGCGGATCAGTATGTGCGGGGTTCAAATCCTGGGCTCACCAGTCACTGACATCGCTTTCGAGTGAAGAAACTGACGTTAACATTAGCTTTACCAGCTTTGACTTGCTCAGTATTAGCTCAATCGCCTCTTACAACACGTGCAGTTTGCGATAAGTCTATCTTTCTGTGGCTGGAATACTCCAGGAAAAGCAACCTATCTATATACTTGTAAAACTCACATTTGATTTTAATTCAAAAGTCGGTTAATGGACATTCCTACAACCCACAAATTTTTTTTATTAGAATTCATTTGATAATTGCAAAACATCGTATAATCGTCACTCTTTTATTTGCAAAATTATCCAAAAAATGTAAAGTCATTCTAAATATCATTTCACATTTATGTAAACACATATATGCGCAATATGGACTTGACAGCTTACAAAACACAAACAAAGCCTGCATAAACACAATTTACTCAAATCTTTCAAAGACTACAGAACAGACAAACGACAAATAAATTAGGCGAACATACACTTGTAGAATATCCGGTCCTCCAAGATTCCAAAATTTTTTCTTCGTCAAATTTCGCCAAAATTTCATCAAATTTGTCCACATCTTCAGCGGCCATCTTGCCTTCTAAAGTGCAGAGACTTCGGGCTTCCGTTAGCTTATCTTCAGCCTATAAAGAGGCCAATTTTTTAAATAAAAAATTTAAAGATTCTTTTAAGTAATTATACTACGGTGGCTCGCAACTGCCATAAATCTTTTTTTTTTAAACAAAAAATCAAAAAAACAAAAAAACAAACAAATCTTTGTTACTATAAATAACCACTTTGTTACTATATATAGCTCACTAGCAGTATCTATATCACACATAGTCGATGACAACATCCAGCACTCGATCTTGAATCAAAGGCCAGTCCATGTGCAAAAAATAAAGTTTATTGTCAATGACAACATCGAGCACTCGATCTCGCGCCAAATCCAAACCGATGAGCACAAAATTAGGTCAAAAACGGTGCAAATCCAAACTTCAGTTAATTAGTCATACTAAGTGAATTCGTCAATGACAACATCGATCCCTCGATCTCGAGCCAAAGCCAAACCGATGAGCACAAAATTAGGTCAAAAGCGGTGATAATTACAAGGTGAGTCTTTGGACTGATTTTCTGCATTTTGGAATTTGCACCGTTTTTGACCTAATTTTGTGCTCATCGGTTTGGCTTTGGTTTGACATCGCGTGCTCGATGTTGTCATTGACGAATTCACTTAATATGACTAATTAACTGAATTTGGATTTACACCGTTTTTGACCTAATTTTGTGCTCATCGGTTTGGCTTTGGCTCGAGATCGAGTGCTCGATGTTGTCATTGACAATAAACTTTATTTTTTGCACATAGGCTGGTCTTTGATTCAAGATCGAGTGCTGGATGTTGTCATCGACTATATGTGATATAGATACTGCTAGTGTGCTATTTATAGTAACAAAGTGGCTATTTATAGTAACAAAGATTTGTTTGTTTTTTTGTTTTTTTTTTTTTTTGTTTAAAAAAAAAATTATGGCAGTTGCGAGCCACCGTATCGATGACAACATCGAGCACTCGATCTCGAGCCAAAGCCAAACCGATGAGCACAAAATTAGGTCAAAAACGGTGCAAATTCCAAAATACAGAAAATCAGTCCAAAGACTCACCTTGTAATTATCACCGCTTTTGACCTAATTTTGTGCTCATCGGTTTGGCTTTGGCTCAAGATCGAGTTGTTGTCGATATTGATGTTGTGCTCGATGTTGTCATAAACAAATTCACTTAGTATGACTAATTAACTGAATATTGAATTTGCACAGTTTTAACCTCCTTTTTGCTCATCGGCTTGGCTTTGGTTTGACATCGCGTGCTCGATGTTGTCATTGACGAATTCACTTAACATGACTAATTAACTGAATTTTGGATTTGCACCGTTTTTGACCTAATTTTGTGCTCATCGGTTTGGCTTTGGCTCGAGATCGAGTGCTCGATGTTGTCATTGACAATAAACTTTATTTTTTGCACATAGGCTGGCCTTTGATTCAAGATCGAGTGCTTGATGTTGTCATCGACTATGTGTGATATAGATACTGCTAGTGTGCTATTTATAGTAACAAAGTGGCTATTTATAGTAACAAAGATTTGTTTGTTTTTTTGTTTTATTGTTTTATTGTTTTTTTGTTTCTTTGTTTTTTTGTTTTTTTGTTTTTTTGTTTCAAAAAAAAAAAATTATGGCAGTTGCGAGCCACCGTATAATCTTGAAGACAACTAATTCTATTTCTATTGTTTCAGAAATTATCACGAATAATATTATAATAGAACCACAAAATAAAGAAAAACCGTAGAAGTGTCAAAGGCAATCTCAACCATTGTAAAAAAACATTGAGTAAAAAACATTGAGTAAACATTGAGTTCAAGAATTGCAGTGAAGCCAACAACTAATTTTGCCAGCCTGAAGTAAACAATATCAGCTGATCGTTATTTAAAGGCATAAAATAATGACGTTTTTGAAAATTTGCAAAACTTCTGAACGATAATGAAACACTTTAGTAGCACATTTATCGTCACATCTATCCAATATATATCGTCGTGACAAAAAATTACTTGAAATGTGTAATGAACACGCCTTGTTCACATTCATATATCAAGAAATATACATGTATATTATAGATCGAAAGCAAATATTATACAGCTGTTATTTACAAATATTAAGTGACTTAGGGTTTTTCCAAAGATTTATAATAGTTGATATAAACCGAAGTCGTAAGTGGGCATAGCTAGGTTATTACGCTGGGTATTTCCAAAGTGACGCAGCTGGCGCGTAAATCGACAAAGCGAGAAGTGCTGTGATAGGCTGAAGTCGATCGCTCGAGTAGTATATAAAGCGGCCGTCGATACATAGAAAATCAGATTGCGTTCTGCGTGGTTCGTCTGCGCAGTGATTCAGGGAGGCCAGAACCTTCTACGCGAAAGTACTGAGAACCGAGGGAGGATAGTACGTAATATCCCAATCCAAAGGCAAAAGTACGATTAGTATACAGAAATCTGGTCTTCGTCTAGCCGAAAGCTTTCAAGCTCGCTTGTTAGCCTAGGCTCATAGTCCCCGGTATTTGTCTTGTTGTTGTATCGATTTGTTGTATTGTGGTGTTGGCGTCCCCCTGGGTAGGCCCAGCTAAGAGGCTGGTAGTCCACGGCATTGCCCGGATCGAGTTCGTCTCTGCGGGTATTTCCTAAGCGCCTGGGTCGAGTGTGTCTCTGCAGGCGGGAGGCTGGTAGTCCACGGCTTTGCCCGGGTCGAGTTCGTCTCTGCGGGCATTTGCTAAGCGCGTGGGTCGAGTTCGTCTCTGCAGGCAGGAGTAGGATTACGAATTACCAGTTGACTATCAACGGATTTCTCATCGACTACACAGAAGGCCAATTATGCTACCTTCAGCAAAGGCGAGAGTAGAAACTACGGAAAGACCAATATAGGAAACGAGATAGGGAAGAATAAGTCTAAAAAAGGGATATAGGGAAGTTTGAATAGGGTAAAGAAGATAAAATTCGTCACAGTTAAAACAAACGAATCATATAATTATCTACTATACCAGTTTGTAAAACTAGAATAAGCAGGGTAGAAAATCAAACCGTAATCGCCCAAAATATATAGCAGACGTGGAGTACGCTTCCACTCCCGTTTCGGCTCACCATATCACTTCGTCCGAGAACCACGAATATCACGGGATAGAATCTACCAAGGGAGCATGGCAGAAACTCAACCGTCGTCGCCTAAATACGTAGAATACGTGGAGTACGCTTCTACTCCCGACTCGGGCCAGCGCGGACGCTGTGCACCGGGTTCCCGAAAACCCAATTACGAAGTAGGCAAGGGGGTTGGACCTTGGCCTACTCAGTCGGAAATGAACGAGAAAGGCCTATCGAGACGGATGATACCGGTAAAGAAGTATCATCCGAAGTCGCAGCAACTCGGTTCCTCCTGACAAGCAGTACCCTTAGTAAAACATTCGACGAAAAAGCTGCCGTCTCGAAGCACTGCCGACCGCCGAGCGAATCCAGAAGTAGACAACCGCTCGAGGACGAACAGGCAGCAAGGCTGTTCACGACAAAATGAATTCCTATTAATTGGATGTATATTTTTTAATACAAAATGCAAACAAATTTTATTTCAAACCTCTTAAAGGATAATACCCGTTCTTGAGCTTCTGGATTTCTGGAATTTGTATACCCAAATGAGCTACAATACATCATCTTAAAACCGTTTTGAGGCCGAATATCATGAAATAAATCTGAAATTATAGAAATTACTATTAAATACACATGACGAAGGGACTTTGTTTACCCTCACGATTAAATGGAGAATGCTTGAAATCAAGTCGCTCTTATTACAAAACTGGTATCGCTGAAACAACAGTCATGCCATATCTACTTTTTTTAAAGATCTTTGAATGGAACGCAAAAGTTTGGAAAAAATTATAAAAATATATAATACAATAATTTATAAAATAGATACGGTGCCTTCTAAGTGCCACGCATCTCCCGCATGCTAAACTACACACAACACACGCACAGCATGCTAAACTGCACACTACACTCGCAGCATGCTAAAATTTGCACTACACTCACAGCATGCTAAACTTTGCACTACGCTCACAGCATGCTAAAATTTGCACTACACTCACAGCATGCTAAAATTTTCACTACACTCACAGCATGCTAGACTACGGTGGCTCGCAACTGCCATCTAATTTCTTAACTTTTTTTATTAAAAAAACAAAACAAATTTCTTGTTACTATAAATAGCCACTTCGTTACATGTGTGCTATTTATAGTAACCAAAATTTCTTAACTTTTTTATTAAAAAAAACAAAACACATTTCTTTGTTACTATAAATAGCTACTTAATTACTATAAATAGCACACTAGCAGTATCAAAATCACACATAGTCGATGACAACATCCAGCACTCGATCTTGAATCAAAGGTTAGCTCTGTGCAAAAAATAAAGTTTATTGTCAATGACAACATCGAGCACTCGATGTTAAGCCAAAGCCAAACCGATGAGCACAAAATTAGGTAAAAAAGGTGCATATCCAAAATTCCGTTAATTAGTCATACTAAGTCAATTCGTCTATGACAACATCGAGCACTCGATGTTAAACCAAAACTAAAACGAATTTTGGATTTGTACTGTTTTTGATCTAATTTTGTGCTCATCGGCTTGGTTTTGGTTTAACATCGAGTGCTCGATGTTGTCATAGACGAATTGACTTAGTATGACTAATTAACGGAATTTTGGATATGCACCTTTTTTACCTAATTTTGTGCTCATCGGTTTGGCTTTGGCTTAACATCGAGTGCTCGATGTTGTCATTGACAATAAACTTTATTTTTTGCACAGATTCAAGATCGAGTGCTGGATGTTGTCATCGACTATGTGTGATATTGATACTGCTAGTGTGCTATTTATAGTAACAAAGTGGCTATTTATAGTAACAAGAAATTTGTTTTGCTTTTCTTAATAAAAAAAGTTAAGAAATTAGATGGCAGTTGCGAGCCACCGTAGTTTAGCATGCTGTGAGTGTAGTGCAAATTTTAGCATGCTGTGAGTAGTGCAAATTGTAGCATGCTTTGAGTGTAGTGCAAAGTTTAGCATGCTGTGAGTGTAGTGCAAATTTTAGCATGCTGTGAGTGTAGTGTGCAGTTTAGCATGCAGGGGATGCGTGGCACTTAGAAGGCACCATAAATAGAGTATGATCAAAATTGTAAGAATATTTTCTGCGATAGTTGTCTACACATTTTAGTTAATCCCCTTTTTAGTGCAATTGTTAAGCTGGCAATTATTAATTAGCGACCCGATTTGAAAATTACAGCCATGGAATAAATTTTGATTACACCAATCTACACCAGCTTTAATCATCTCCCGTGCCTCTACTCCTAATCTTACCCCAAACCCTAGTCATACAGCTGTCACACTTGGGAAAGAATACGTACAAGACATGAATTTGACTCAGTTGTTTCATAATTGGAATGTCTCAATAATGCAGGGGTACCGTCATGAACAAAGATCTTTAAAATAAGTAGATATGGCATGACTGTTGTTACAGCGATACCTGTTTTGTAGCAAGAGCGACTTGATTTTCAGCATGCCCCATTTAATCGTGAGGGTAAACAAAGCCCCTTTGTCACATGTGTATTTGATAGTAATTTCTGTAATTTCAGATTTATTTCATGATATTCGGCTTCTAAACGGTTTTAAGATGATGTATTGTTGCGCGTTTGGGTGTACAAATTCCAGAAATCGGGAGACTAAAGAACGGGGAATATCCTTTAAGAGATTTGAAATAGAATCTGTTTGCATTTTGAATCATAAAAATATACATCCAATTAATAGGAATTCGTTTTAAATAATTTTTGTCATGACGATATATTTGATAGATGTGACGATAAAGGTGCTACTAAAGTGTTTAATTATCGTTCAAAAGCTTTGAAAATGTTTAAAAACTTCATTATTTTATGCCTTTAAATAGCGATCAGCTGATATTGTTTACCTCTGGCTAGCAAAATTAGTTGTTGGCATCACTGCTATTCTTGAACTCAATGTTCACAATGGCTGAGATTGCCTTTGACATTTCTACGGTTTTTCTTTGTTCTATGGTCATGAAGTCTTAAATGACTGATCCTGAGGTGAATTGAACTCTCGCGGGTTCGAATCCCAACCGCGTTGATCTGAGAGTAAAATCTTGGACATTTACTGGACTGTTTATACGTAAAATGGTCTAAATTGATTAACGGTTTAAACATGTGGTATTAAAAGTGATAGATAGACTATCAGCATAGTTGATCATTTCACTTTAATGGGTGTTTACTTTTTTGTTTAAGCAAAAATATTTAAAAAATTGAAAATGCAAAGTTACTTGAAAACAGGCTGAGATTTCATGACTTTAATTCAACCATTAGGTCCAGTTGAAAAATTACCCGTTGAATGGAATAAAAGGGGAATTGAGTGGTTAAAATACATAGGCCTATTGATCAAAATAAATATCAATAAAATATCATAAGATATAGATCAAAATAATTAATTTATAGTTTTATAAATTATACATTGGACTGATTTTCTGGATTTTGGAATTTGCACCGGTTTTAGACTTTCCTTTTGCTCGCCGGCTTGATTTTGTCTCAATAGTGCTCGATGTTGTCATTGATGACTGTAGCACTCTAATTGTTGTTATTATTATCATGATTGTCTGTGACGATAGAAAAGACAACCGATACAATTGCTTGAATATCATCATGACATGATGAGAGTTATGCAGAGGTCGAGTGCCAGAGATATCGACTGAACTGAGTGATTGCACGCAAGGTTCGTTGCCAACAACTCATTGCTAGCGGCCTAAAACTCATAATTATGTCAAAGAATAGCGGCCATAGCGTGACATTTCGTTTTGTTAAGCTAGTAGAGTCGTCTTTGGCAGCGGCTGTCGAATCAACGAATTATAGAAGGCAATCTTATTTCATAGTCTAGGCTAAGTGTCGATTATTCGCTAATAAAATGATAGAAACTAGGCCCTAGCTAAAGTGGGATTTAAGGGAATATGTTGATGATTATGTAGGCCCCCTAATTATAGAAATTTCCAGCTCGAAGTACCTCCATGCGTAACAATTACAAATAGGCTTGATCAGTATTCATTAATAAAAAGTACGTCACCTTTGAACATTTAAAATCTTTTCATATTTGCAGTTTCGAAAGTATACTGATTACGTGATATCTTTAACGTACCTCAATTTTCAGGGATTCCCCACCCAAGTAAACGTGACTTACTCCCAGTGACTATAGCTCCTGCATTGAATGGCTTTTAGAAGAATTCAATAGTAGCTGATTTACGAAGAAAAATAACATTATTTATCTATTTTTCTACCTAGACCTACTCCTCATTATCCACTCAAAATTGATTAAAATAAGCTATAACTGATTTCAACAAGTCAATAGGTTTGTATGTAGGCCTACTCGATGTTCTTTGCCTTTGAGAAAAGATTTTTCAACATTCTATAATTAAGGCAAAGAAAATTAAACTACTAAATACAACATACACTGGTAATTTATTACATCGAAATTTCCGCATGCATTTAGAATTCAACAACTGAACAATTAAAGAGTAGCAACAAAAAGCAATAGTAAATGCATCCCTACCACAAAGAGAAGAGACTATTTACACGTCGTTGGTTTAACAGACAGATATACACATAAATATACACATAAAATGTCTAAAATGTGGCTACAAAAAGATAGCGTACGATTGGCCAATAATATGAGAATATGATGAAGTACTAAGCGAGAGAGGAAAGAAATGGGACAAGAAATAGTAAATGCCTAGAGACAGATAAAGAGTGAAACATACAGAAGTAGTAATAGAGAGATAGAGCGTAGAGGTCAACAACACACAGGCCTAATACTTTCATGACTACTGCAGCTGAGCGAGTAAATATAACTTAATCATATCGCTCAATATTGATATTCTACTTATTCAAGAAGTGGGCTGTCTATGATAGAATCCTAATTATAAATCCGAATGTGTCATAAATATACACTAAATATTATAAAGAAGTACGGAATAAGAGTAAAAAACTAATGTTAACGTCAGTTTCCGCACTCGAAAGCGATGTCAGTGACAGGCGAGCCCAGTATTTGAACCCCGCACATACTGATCCGCGGTCGAATATTTTACCGACATCGCCACTGGATCCAGTGAGAGCCAATTAGAGTAAACCTTGCCTAAATTAAAACTATACGAATTACTAATGAGTAGAGAAAAAAAGAACTACATTATTTCAAACAGATACGTATGACGTATAGGCAGATAAGATTTTTTTACTACCTAAATATATAAAGTTAATACATTATAAAAACGACTAACAAAATTTCACTTTATAAGAAAGCTAGAAATAATACCCTCTATAGTAATATGCTGCAACAGTATTTATTTATTGAAAGAATCATAACCAGAGGTTATCACAACTTCGTAGCCACAAGTAGAGCGGGTATGATCAATTGCTGCAGTGGAGGGGGAGGCACAAACCTACATAATGATACGAGATAAACTGACCAAATTGTACAAAACTAGTCATAAATAGGCAATACAACGCGGAGTGACTTAACAACCGAGCAAAGAGTGTGAATAGCTTTTATATTTTATCAATGTATCAAAATTTGAAAAATGTTAGTGGCGGTCCGACCACCACTGCCCCCCTCTCGACACTGGGAAGGGTATCACATGCGACTCAGTGTCCACACAGAACGACAGTTATTATTAGCCTAAACGCAAATATGCAGGTCATTCTGTAATTAGTATAGAAGTTTATCTGTCTGAATCTATTCATTAACATGCAATATGCATCATGTGTGAAGACAACTTGGCATGCAAATACTGTGTGGAAACGGAAAAGAAAGTCAGTAAATGTAAGCAGAAAAGAGAGGCATACATAAATGAACTAGTATACATGCAAGTTTATAGATTTTGTGCACGACAGCAGCTGCTAGCTACAAGCATTGCAAGGGTCAATGATAAAGTTCCTAAATACGATAAAATACGAGGACAATATCTGGCCCAACATATATAGTCTACATTAAAATATAAAAAATAAAGCTAGTGTAAGTGAAAAGTGTTAAATTTAATGTAGAATTAAAGTAAACACAAACAAATAAAATTAAAACACTTGAGAGAAACGCGTTAGGTAATAAGCAGAAATAAATGCACGAATGCATTTTAATTACAAACTTTATTAAAAGACAACTAGAAAGTTACTCAAGAAAAATGATACGAAAGAGTGGCAGAAAATGTCATCCCTAAACAAAATTTGAGTGCATTTAATCGCTTCATGTTCAATTTCTCGACGTAGAAGAATATCTGTTAACTATGGCAAAAGATTAATAATAATCTACGAGTACTCACGATTCGAATAATATTTGTTAATAAAATATCACTTTCTTCAATTATCATGACCAGTGTGCTAAAGAAATATTTCTGAGATATAAGTATGTGAATAATAAAATTATTTCACAAGATTTTCTAAACGATTACTTCTTAGTAAAGCTACATTCTTTCACAAAACGACATTGGCCAGCTTGCCTTATTGAATCTTAATTTCATTCACTGGATTACCATTGACAAAGTTTTATTGCTGTTTAGAAAAAGACAGAAATGACAAGGATAAGTTGATCTTCATTTTCAAAAAGGTTTTATCAAAATAAGTTCTTTATCAGTATGGTCATCATTTAAAAAGGTTTTTCTCAAAATTCATAATCAATTTGAAGTATTCTGTATTTTAGTAATATAACAAGATTGCGCAATATTTTATTTACTTTGAGCAGAAATAACTCAAACTCGCTTCCACATATGCAGAAACCCTTTCTCACTTCCTCTAAATATATTCACTATTCTAAAATAAAATCTACAATGGTTCTCTAATCATTGCAGATTTTATTTTAAAATAGTGAAAATATTATACATTAAACAATTTGTAGATTATACAATTAAGTGCTTCTCTGAAGAGAAGCAATTAATTGTATTTTCTACCCGCAGTTTTAATTTTTGAGTAACTTTATATACCACTAAGTTGAACTAACCAAATCTGAGCCTAGTAACTAAAATGTAAAACTGGCATTGCGCTACGTTCAACTAAATTGCCACTGTACATAGAAATGACTACAAATTAGTGTATTAATACTGAAAGCCGCTAAAATTACTAAAAACTCAACACATTACATAAAATCAATACCAGACTAAGTTGTTGCTAATATCCTTTCATTAATTGAAGTCACTTGAAAAGTTAATTAATTATGCTGACAAGCGACAGCCTCAACATCGGAGAATATGTAATATTAATATAATTATCTACCATAATAATCCTTCATTTCAGAGCTGAATAAAACGAAAAAAAGAGATTATTTCCTGAGACTATAAGCACTTGACGATAGACGAAAAGTAAACTAGGCCTACTCATACTGCGCGTTATGGAGAGTTAAACTAATGCATTCAGTACTATATGTCATTAGCTCCACTGCCAAAAATGGAGCATATTTAATAGAGTAAAAACTTTAAAGCTTATCAGCTACAGCAAGTAATATCATGCACAAGTTAAACATAACTTGTGCATTTTAAAATAAAACTATCAAGACTTACACGTAGAAGACTTGATCAAAGACTTGGATCTTAAGAGCAAGACTAGGTGCATATCTCGCATTAGGTTAAGCGCAAATAAATTTCTCGTGCATAAACATAACATTTTCTAGTCGTCAGTTAATCATAGACAAGGGCAAGGTTTATAGACTCGATTAATCTGCGGCCATACCAAAATAATGAAAAAAGCAAAAGAATTACAAGACAAGCAGACATAACGACAAGCACATGTATTGAAATACTGCAGAAGTATCATTACGACAACAAGGTTTAAACTCGGTGATCTTCGGAATGGACTTTAGAAATAAATAACTAATGGGTTAGATTTAAAACCTGCGAAATCCGAAAGACCAAAAAATCATGTTTTGTAGTTATTTTTGGCAAAATAACTAAAAAGCGTTAAATTATTTAGTGAATATTTTAATTGTTAAAAAGGCTAATGTTAGCGTCAGTTTCCACACTCGAAAGCGATGTCGGTGACGGGCGAGCCCAGGATTTGAACCCAACACATATTGATCCGCGGTCGAGTATCCTACCGACATCGCCACTGGCTCCAGCCATTATATACACACATAGACCTATAGGGCATACTTCTGGTCGTAGACTAACATAAACTTTAAAATGATTAGAAATAGTTGCGATATCAGCCCATTCGTTGCATTGAATTTTGAAATTTAAGATTTTAGATGTCACAAATGCATTCATTATCAGCACACAGCAGGCGTCATTCTGAAAGCAGAATTGAACTACTTCAGTCATCTAGCGCCCACTAGCGTCAATATCACAAACAATATTAGTCATTATAAAGTCATTTATAGAGAACAATAAAATTCCAATACGCAAGCTAAGTATCAAAAAGTTGACATTACTGAAGTTAAAGTAACTTCTAACACATCTGAAGAATTGACGATAAAATTCACAAATAACTACATTTCTCATGCTGTTCCATGATATTGATCAAGGTAACTACATTAGGTAGCATGACAAATAACTACATTTCTCATGCTATACTAAGATATTGAACAAGGTCCACAATTCATATTTCTCTTCAGTAAGCTGTCGCGCTCAAAAAGAGGACAACATCGATCAACAATTGATGCCATTTTCCTTATCAAGGTCATGAGATTATTTGTACATGCACATACAAATTTTCTAATGAATTTCATCAGTCGAAAATTAATCGGATACTAAGGAACCTCTCAATTGTTTCGCACCTACATTAATCATTTTATACATGTAGAGTCAAACAATTTGCGTATGGCTAATTATAAAGTTAAATTGCTAATTCTTAAAACAATTCATAGTACAGCTAATTCTTTGAAGGTTATAATACTACAAATTTGATACGTTTAAAATGAGTCAAGCTACAAATAATTCAGCTCATTTCTGAATGCACGCTTAAGCCTTGAATTAAAATTAGATAAAACAGCGACATCTTACTTTATCAAATTAGGTAAAATAGCGTCTTTCTATTTTTTAAAATTTTGTCGATAAAACGTCCATACCAACTAAACTGTACAGATTAGGAAAAAGTTCTACACATAAAAATTGTTACGATAATGAGACGGATTGTAAATGTGACACAATGTAAATGCACCATAATGACCGCAAGAAAACTTGCGCAAATAGACTGTACATGTCATTCTTTAAACAGTAGTGCATCAGTGAGAGAAAGTACAATATTCAAAATTATATTAAGAATCACATCAACGTTAAACACTGTGCATATCAGCAACAACCGATGCTGTCAAATGCTTTTCTCAGATCAATTTGAAACACAACAGGCATAGATCTATAATAATTAGCCAATAAATCAGTTAAGCAATCAGTACTTTATCTGCACGTTTTTAAAGGCTCATAGACTATAAAAAATGCATTGAGTTTTAGAAAATCAACTATGGATTATTTAAGAAAATAATTATTTTTGCAGAAATCGTTATCAATTTTCCTGTAATATCACGAGTTTTCGACGACCATCAGTCATTTCGAGCAATATATATATGAAAAGCATACTACAAAAACCCTAAATATGTACTTGACCTTTTATAGGTCAATTTTCATGTATCACTCACACTGCATTAAACTTACACAGCGCCAGCAATATGGATATGTTAATTAAACAAGATTCAATAAAGCAATTTAACAAAATTTACAGATTAACTCTGGTTAATTATGCAAAATCATCATAACAACATGTACAAATATGACAAAATACACATTAAATAACCTATTGATTAATTTAATTACAGAGTTGTAAAATTTTAGTAAACAAGAGAAGCAATAAAACAGCATTGTGAACTGATATTCCATTGGGAATTCCACAATAGAACAATACTATACAATAGACAAATAAAATGACACATTAGAATTCATGAAATAAAGCTAAAATGGTTGAAGACAGTAAGCAAAAAATATCGACCCTCAAACACAAAAACGACGGCTATCGAACACAAGTAGACATTGAAATAAGTTGAATGACGAAATTAACGCATCTGGAACAGTGACGTAACAACTATAGCATTGGCTATATGCAATTATCAAAGCATAGGAAAGAGAAGCACAGTCTACTGTATTTAAGTTAAAACAATAAAGCAATAAACGGAGTACTTGCTACACACCTAAGTATTTGCTAACATACCGGCTGTGCTTAAGTAAAGTACTGTATTTGATGATCCAAAGTAACTTTAAGACATTCAAATATTTTAAATATCATAAGCCTTAAATTATACATTACACTGGTTGGACTGCTGACAATGGTAGAATGCTAATGTGATATGCAGATGTTCACTAGTACGACTCCATGCAGCCAGAGAGTATCCACATGTTAAGCAACAGACCCAGGAAATGTAACTATATGTCATTTGTGCATAAGTGACTTATATTCAATTACTCAGTAGCTACATACTGTAGATCAATAAATAAATTCACAGCTTAGCCTATGTTAGCTTCAGTCAATAGCTGATAACACTAAATTAATAGCTGAACTAAACGCTTTGAGATATCTTGTTATCTATTTGGCATTCGAAACTAAACTGCAGCAATCCTTGTGTGATCGAAGCAGTAATCACTTATCCTCTTTATACGTATATACATGTGTATAATATATATACACGTATATAAATATATATATGTGCATATATACATGTCTGTTTTCATGTATATATGTATGTGTGTGTATATATATATATATATATATATATATATATATATATATATATATATATATATATTTATACACAGTATATGCACATACACACTTTGAACACACGCGTATACAAACAATATAACATTAATACAACAATTTTGTATATGTAACACAATACATAACATACAGACGTCACATTAATATTACTAATAGAAATAATACTGCAGATATTTATTTTATATTGTACAACAATTAGTGAAGCATTTCATCTAGCTACAAGTTTACAGAATGAATTTGAAAGTTCTACTGGAATTCGCTCAGTAGTATTCAAAGTTATTTGATTTCCACTAGAGCTACTGATGTAGATGTATATCTGTAACTAAAGTTCTAAAATATGAAAATCCATATGAAACTAGGGCGATTGTAAGGATAAGTTAACTCTAAACGTGTGTCTAATATGGGCTGTCTACGACATATAAATTTGAAATATATATATATATATATATATATATATATATATATATATATATATATATAGACATAGACACACATATATACATGTATATATATACACATATATATATCTATATATATATATATATATATATATATATATATATATATATATATATATATATATATACACACACACACACATATCTATATACCATAGTAAACTGCGTTGATACTTAGGCGATATTAATGCACCGAAACGAGTGTCAAACATTTTCTACTTTCAGCTACTTTCTCTACGTTGTTTACTTGTTTCTCGCAGCGCTGGCAGCAGTGGGCCTCATGAAAGAGGAGCCCGTTGAACCGGTCTGTTGGGAGGTCGCTGTCGCAAGGTTTCCCACGCTGCGCCGCGCGCTGCTCGGTAGCTTGGCGCCGGCGACACGCGCGCTGCCACGTCGCCTGCGATCCTGAAGCAACTTGTCGTGTCGCACAAACACGCCGTGATGAGGTCGGCATCGGAAATATCTCACACCCTTCACGCTTCCATCGTTCTTACCTGTGCCACACAAAAATATCAACAGTGTAAAGATGGTAAAGCTAATGTTAACGTCAGTATCCTCACCCGAAAGCGATGTCAGTGACGAGCGAGCCCAGGATATGAACCCTGCACATACTGATCTCCGGTCGAGTATTTTACCGACATCGCTACTGGCTCCAGCCAGAGTACACACTAAAGACTACGTATATCACGTGGCATTTACAATTTAAAGCGTATTACTATCTTGACCTTCTGAAGTAACAGACAGTTGAAGATGACATGCAGAACAGTTTTCTACAAAAAGTACTTAAATACCGAAATTTACTGAACTAAATAATGAACTAAAATTGTAAATCAATCCACAATTCTACGCTTGCATATTTCACCAGAGAGAAAATCTTGCATTAATACATTACATTACACAGGAATCGAAATTTCCTTTTGAAAACTTTCTTATAACGAGCCATTATCCAATATTTTGAGGTCGACTCCAGATGGTTTAACAGGAAATGGAATATAACATATCCCGAACTGTTATGACTCTAAGTTATGTGTCCATTAACAGTCCTATTATATAAACAGACAATTTTTGAATCATGCATCTGCTCATAGGTCGTGTTCCTCTTCAGCCTAATACCAACAAGTGTACACATTAGGGTTTTTAAGTGACTTCCTCACAGAGAAAAATCCACATCGCAATGCAGTCTCGAACTCACGACTCCTCGATAGAGAGACGAGCGTTTTACCATTGCATCACGAGACGCCCTATTAAAGAGGATTATAAGCGCCAGAGTAATAAATCAATCAATTAATAAGAATTTAACGTCCGGTTCCTCGCCATAAGGTAATGTCAGGGACGTCTCTTGAGACTCTAAACAAACAGGCATCAAAACACCACATGATGACGACTGAGTCATCGACATAGAGACCACAAGAGAAAGTACACAGAGACCACAAGAGAAAGTACACAGAGACCACAAGAGAAAATACACAGAGATTACAAGAGAAAATACACAGAGACCACAAGAGAACACAGGATTTTAAGCATTTAAACTTACCGTCAGCAGTGTCGAGTTCCACTCCAATCCAGTTACCAGCAGAGAACTCGGTCAGTCCCACGTACTGAATGACCCCAGACTTAGAGCCCCCCTGTGTAGTGAGCACAGTGACAGGCTCGCCTATCTTCACCCACTCTGGCAGAGGACCGTTGTCGTGCAGGCGATGTAGATCAGCGTGGCTACCAAACGAGCTGATGCTGCCAAACTCTTCATTAGCACCAGCACTGCTCAGATTAGCACCTGAAACCCCAAAAACCCGATAAGGAAATTGTCAGAAATGCAGGTTTGAAATTGTCAAATTATGCGGGTAGATTAATCCAGTAGGGTTGATAAGTATATAGTAAGGTTCCAGCCCTCAAAGTCATGAATAGGCCTTGTTTATTGATTGAAAATATTTTTACAATGAAAAGAGTATACATGATTTAATGTATAATAACTTCTTACTTTAATTATTATTATTACTATTTTATTAATAACTTGTTTTGCACAATGACTAGAGATTCAAATATTTTATTAAAATTTGGTACGGGGGTGATAATAGGATTCTACAAGTATATGATCCAAGCATATCAATTTTATAGCAGATAACACACAACTATATTATAGTTTCATTTCATATGAAGACCGGCTTAATACTCACCGCAAATATGCCTTGTGTAAGCATCTTGTTATTTATATATTTAACATATCCGCCTAGATGCGGCTGTTTGTAGCTAATTACAGTCCTGTATATTAACAGATAACAGACAATTTTCGAACCCTACACCTGCTGATATGCTGGAGAAAACCAAACCAAACCGGAAATCGATTTGCTGGCTCAACCCAATTTCAAGCTGTTACGACAATGTCACACAATGTACACATGGCACATCAACTGTTTAACATTAGAAGGCAATACGGTGCTAAATTAAATTAACATTTAAATCATACAGCAACAATTATTCAAGTGCAGTCAACTCAGATAAAAATCTCACTGACCAGAATTCAAATTACACAGACTGCCTGTCTGCTCTGAAGATACCACCATCGACTGACTCATCTCATTTATGGTGCCCTCTATCATCATGGACGACGGTCTATGCCCAGGTTTCACAGGTCCTGATCTGCCATGCACTGTCCGATCCCCGGATCTAAGCTTTGGCTGTTTTGTTGCATCAGACGGCAGGCAGACAGCGCTCTTCAGCAGATCAGGAGTGTTGCCACGAACCTCTTCATCCACTGTGGGACTGATCGACTCAGTAACTGGACTAAGTGATTCCGGAATGCAAATCGCTCGATTGATGGATTCACCTGCTGGATTCACTGAATCACTTGCTGGATTCAGTGATTCACTTGCTGGATTGATTGATTCAGCTGCTACACTGATGAATTCTTCTAATGGGCTAATTGATTGTGCAGTAATAGTTGTACTGGCTGATCCCGCAGACACGTCGCTCGTTGTGTCAGCATCAGTAGTACATCGTTGTACCTGTTGCAGTGCGGCATGTATGACAGTGCTGTCATTATAATTATATTCTGAATTCTTCATTGCATCATCTACGACGTATTCAGGTTGATCAGTGTTAGGAGCGGAGGAAATTGATTGTGGAGGAGACACGCCTAAGAAACTGGAATAATTATCAGTTTTATCAGTATTACTCAATTTTCGTTCCTGATTACTACCTAGTTCTTTAGCACACTCAATCATATTAGCGCTACTGTCACGCAACTTTATCAAATCGGAACTACCAACACTTTCGCAATCATTCACTTTTCTCGATTCACTAATAGCGGCTTTCGACAATGCATCCATTTCCGACTGATCCAATAAAACTGTGCATTCATCATGTCCATCAGGATTTACTTGATCTAATTCAGAATGCTCCTGTTTTCTGGTAGAACTTTCATAAGAAGTCTTATCACTAGATTCCAGTTTGTCAGCGTTATTTTCACCAATCTTATTAGCATCAAAGTCAATACGATTCTCTGACAACGAATGATTTCCTGCATCATCAGACTCAGTTGCATTACAAGACTCCAAAGTTTCAATTAATTCAGGAAGTAATTTTGAGGAAATTAATGCTTGACTTTCATCAGATGTGGTGCTAAGATTCGAATTTTCGAAGGTTAGATCAATTGTATTAGCTACGAGATTTCCAGAAGATTCAGCAGAAAATGAAGATGAATCAAGACTTTTGAATTCTAAATCTGCTGACACTTTAATTCTGTCACTTTCATGCTCTGATGAAGTCCGCAAAAGTAAACTTTCATCATCAAATTGATCATCACTAGCAGATGACACGTATCTCGATTCTAAGCTAGACATAGGCGGAGGAATTCTGCCAGTCTCCTCTTCAAGTTCAGATAAAATGGTCGACACATTTTCCTTGCCCAGCTGATCGGCATTAACAACAGAAAGTGCTGAGTCAGAGGTAATACTGGCGACCATGACAGTCTCCTGTGAGTCAGAGTCGGTAAGCGTTGATTTCTGATCATCCACATTGATCATATTATCAGACTCATTCATCATTCCAGCAGGAGTTTCTCCGGAATGTTCCTCAGAGCTCTGGCAACTGACTGAGTCGTCTGAGCTTAACGTTAAGGAGGAGAGAGCCTGCGAGGCATAGCCACTCGAGGCTACACTGGGAGTGAAGGGCTTGACGTTCTGATTGGGGCTGTGCAGTGAGGCCCCACCATTAGAGGGCGGAGCTTTCCCTTCAACCACACCCCTCTCTAACGAAGAATGGAATGTCTGCAAACAATCTTCAGTTGGACTCGTGCTAAATGTTTTACCATCCTCTGATTTCACGTTAAAGCAGTAGTCATCCGACTGAAATGAATAAAAAATAGTATTAATAATAATAATAATAAATAATAATAAAGGTTTAACGTCCGTTTCCTCATACAAGGATGATGTCAGGGACGTATATTAGTAATATACGTATAATTGCAATAACAAATACTCATTAAAAAATCTGCATCATCATATAACATTTTCCTCATGGATTCAAGATAATGACATTTATTCTTCTTTGATAGGAATCAACTTAATTTTTTAAAAAATGTTCATTTGTAAAACAAATGCAATAAGCAATTGCAATATTTTATTGATTACTAATTGCTAATTACTAGTATTACTGCCTGTGGTGGTCAACTAGATAGGGCAATTTGTGCTCTTCCTGATGGCCGCAGTATAAATTACTTATCCAATAATGATTTAAATGACTGAAGGGATTTAAATTATTGATGTATTTATAATATTTTTATATTGATTGATTTGATTGATTGATTTGATATCCGTATGACGTGTTTCTTTTTCTTTGTTTCAATAAACATGCACAAGCATACTCTACAAGCTTAATATCCATTTGCAAATGGAAAGGATGCAGAAAGAATTGCAAAGATGCTGCAAGAATTGAAAAGATGACGCAAGAATTGAAAAGATGGCGCAAGAATTGAAAACATGTTGCAAGAATGAAAAATATAGTACGTTATCAATATATACCCAGATAAATCATACAGCGGACAAATAACTTAGAAATTTATGAAAAGTCACTTAATCACATTCGGTGAACGGCGGTTTTCTATTACATAATTGTTGCTAAAAATAATACTTTCATACAGAAGGCAATAACTGAAAAACTGGCTTATAGAAATCGTCCATCATATAATTTTAAAAAAATTACAACAAACTAAAACACTACTAGATATTAAGCTATACCATACAAAAGTAGATAGAACATAAAACTGCGTAGAAAGTTAAAAAAGAAGAAATTAAGCAAGTACAACGGGCACTCACCTCAGCACCATTTTCCTTGCCCGCCTGCCTGCAGGGTTGTTCCTCCACGACCGTGGTCATGGGCTTGATGAGTTTGCTCGACTGCGCCGGGCTGACTCCTACCTTACCTCCCACCGGCGCTGTAGCAGCATCATAAAACAAAACATGCACAACCTGAATCATTTTCAACACAACGGAAAAACTATTGATCATAACAATTTCTTACGATATCGCACCCACATAGAAAGAAACCGAATATTATTATAGATAAGATAAACTGACTATTTCCACATTTATAAACATTTATAACGAAGTTTAGATTTATTTTAAGTCGTACAATCTATTTGTAATCGTTGGGTTATCTTTACAGACTTCACTTAAGTTTACTTGTTAGATTGTTCGCCCAAAATTAATGGTTGTCTTGTCAGACCGGTTTTAATTATTTACTTTAAAAATCTCTAGTATACTTATAACAATATTAGTGCAGTCTTCTCATAAATCCATATATGCATAATACACACAGTGTCATACATGCACTTAATCATAGTGTGCCAATATTACTTAGTATTAGAACCGTTAAACACCTACACCGTCAAGCATGATTTCGACTAACACTGTTTACAACTGACCTACAAAATTTGTTACATTTAAACTTTCAGTAACATTTTAAAGAAAATAGTAGAACACATAAACAAGGCTTTTCTTTTCAATTTAGAGCAGCGATCAGAGCACTTTTCCCATGATCTCTCTCTTAGTGCACTGCCTACTGGCAGGTCCATGGTATACAACGCCTCCACTCTTCTCTGTCTTCCGCCTTCCTCTTCATTTCCACATATGAGTGGGCATGGTATTCCTATGATATGCTCTTAACAACTCTTCGTTAGTGTTCTATCAAGTGGCAGGGTCTGACAAGTGGTAAGTTTTTTTCAATCACAATATATCAAGAAGTATACTATATGAAGGATGGGCAAAATACACATCAGCGCAATCTACAGGATACTACAGTAAATTCATAGGAAATTCAACTGAGGATAAGCCATTACTTCTTCTGAGATAAGCGATTCAAAAACCACTGAATAGATAACAAAAATCATATAAAATATTCAAAATGAACACTCAGAAAATCTCAAATGTGCACCAGTGAAATAAGTATATTACTACACCATGTAGAAAAAATAATTCTAAAGAAAAAGTAAAGCTCAACCTTACTATTGTAGTAACATATTTATGTATTTCACACAGTGATAAAAAGAAATAAAGTAAACAATAAAAGCAATAGTAATGAAAATAGCTCATACAGTAATTCTTTAATTTGTATTTGGTATAGTTACACACATGACAACAGCATGTGATTAAGAATGACATTTTATTTCACCTAATTTTAGTAGCAATAATAGACATGTAGGAGTTGCAAAATCATATGAAATAAGTAAATATCTGAACCTGATTCGAACTTAACAGATTATAGAATACAATTTTTACAATTTTAGAAAGCTCTGAGATTTAGTTCTGCTCAGATAAAGCATTACGTTAGCACTTTTAATATAGTGCTAGGAGAGTAGAATATATCTGAAGTATTCTATCACGATACAAACTAGAGTACCTGACTGGCAGTCACGCAAATCAAAAGTATTGTATCTTACAAACATGAAGAAACGTACGTAAAGAAAAACTACTACATTTCTATTTACTAAAATTATCAGGAAAATTACGAGGCTGCTATTTCATAGAACAAAAAAAATTTTACATGTGCATTTTGATCGAGTCACGGGACAATCCATTAAGTAAAAATACATGCTAAATATTAAAGTAACAAACTAAACCCAACGAATAAAGCTTAAAGTAAAGAAATACTGAAAAAATGTTCTGAGTGCAATCGTCTTTAAGTTGTATACATTAGGTGATCAAAATAACAAAGCTAAGAAATGGAAAAGTTTTGAAAGAAAATATTTTTTGCCTATAACTGTGAATTGCATTTTGATTAAAACAGTTTTATTTGAAAATTTTCACGTAAATGTATTACTTGAAATCAAAATTGAAGAGGTAACAGAACTTAAACTGCCCTATATATCGAACAAGTTCTAATATTCTAACAAACAAATACGACATTCAGCTAAGAATATATCTAGTACACAATAACAAATAATAAACTAAACATCATGACACAAACGCAACAACAAACAGGGAGATTGAAACATACTATAAATGTTACTCCTCAAGTTGAGAAAAGTTGGTCGTGCTGTAAATGTAACAACAATTCAAGTAAGAAAGGGAGTGTGACACGTATAATAAACTCCATTAGCATGAAGTAGATTTTAGAAGAGAAGGGCTTTGGATTACTAAACGAGCTTGCTATCGATTTAGTCACCACACTTATATCTACTAAACAGCACTAGCTAATTAGTTAGATAACGTTTTCTAAAGAAAAGTAATAACAATATCGTTAGTCTAGATTAATTGAAAACGCAGTCCAAACACACTGTCAAAATTTCAGATTCTTTCATCAACGTCAAAAAGATTTATAACAAATATATAGAAATTTGTGAAAAATATCCACCTTGATATTATCAGAATGTCGATAGATGTTATATTAATAAATTGCTGGTCAAATATTAAAAATAATTCCAAATAAAAAAATTACTAATTAAAACTTTAACCATCACAATTATTTATTTATTCTAACAAAATATAAAAAAATATTATTAAAATCAACTATAATGAATAAAAGAATCTACCTGAGCACCAAACTATGAGGTCATTATAGTAGTACCACTACTATGGGTAAGAAATAAATAAACCAATAATAATTAGCTGTAGAATTAAAGCTTAAGGCATATTTCTTAAAACAATCGCATTTAGAATTCAGATGAGCTAACGATTTGTGATACAAAACAGGGGCTCTACATCTTATGGATAATTAAATTTGTATTTATTTAAAGTCCTTTAAATATATCTGAAATTGCATAAACAACAAACCAATTCCAAAAGGAGTGGAATCCTTATCGTCTTTCAGTCCAGGCGACAGATCGGAAGTAGAGAGTCGACTAACGCAACGCAAGTGAAAACTGTCGGATAAATGTTTGGGGAGAGCGCCTCCCCCCTCTCGTGGCGAGGACCCCAAATCCTGCGAGCTGTCAGAGCGGATCTGATCACCAAATCCCAGTGGTGACGTAATAACCTAAAGAATAATAAATATTGATACACTTAACGCCCGCTTCTGTACTTAATGTGACTCAATATCGGCATAAATATTGCTACATTTAATGCTCGCTTCTATACTTAATGTGTCTCCATTTCGACAACGATGAGATAAAACTTTTCATAAATATAAAATAGGGGTATAAAACCTTTTATTCATCAAAACAAATTTATCGAACTCATCAAACTAAAAAACATTTCAGAAATCTAAAGTAGAAGTATAAAACCTTTTATTCCAGAATCCCAGCCGCACTGATCTGAGAGTAAAATCTCGGACATTCACTGAACTGGCAACACGGAAAAATGAACTAAATTGCCTAATGGATATAACATGTGGTATTAAAAGTGATAGATATCAACATAGTTGACCGTTTCACTATAATGTGTGTTATTATTATTATTATTATCAGAAGAAATTTATCGAACTCATCAAACTAAAAAAAGTAAGCAAATTTCAGTGGACTTACATTGTGAATGTTGGGAACACTAGTGGCTTTACGCAGTGGCTTGCCTCTCGCAGCCAGTATCTCCTTCACAGCAACATCCTAACAAACAAACGAACCAAATCCTCTTAGATTTACTTAAGTATCACTACAGAGAGAAAAGTTAGATTAAATATAAATTAATATTAAATTAAAGGCAAATTAAATAATAAATGAAACAATAAATTAATATTAAATATATAAATTAATATTAATAATAATAATAGAGTAAATATAAATAGTTTAAAATTTACCACACCAAATGTCTATGTGATCCTAATAGCATTTAATATAGGATACAGAATATTGCAAGCGTATGAAAGACCTAATGATAAACGCAATAAGGATTACATAGGCCTATATAAATTACAGATGGGAATTTTATGAATTTCCAGAGTTCGGGTTCGGTTCGTTGAAAATGAAAGTTCGGTTCGGGTTCAGTTAGCAGTTGACAGTTTGAGAGTTCGGTTCGGTTCGTTGAAAATGAAAGTTCGGTTCGGTTCTAACAAGGGTTCGGCTTGCTTTCCAACTCACAAGAGTTCGATTTGAGTTCGAAATGGTTTGGTTTGGATAATGTTGCAATTATTTAACTTTACTTATAATAATCATGGTTATGACAAAACATGTTTAAAATTGTTTATGGTAAATATGCTTAAAAATTCATTAAAGTCATAATAGCTGCCACATTTTTTTACCTGGGTAAAAATATGACAATGAAAAAAGGAGAGAAGTGGTATTTATTCCTGTACATTTCTTAAAATATTGTTAGTTGACCTACAAATGTTCACAATATAGATAATTAGCTTTATTATTGTATCTGAAATAGTTTCCTTGATTATAACGAGCAAATAGAATGCTTCATCAGTTTTTAAATTTTTATTGTCACTATAGGCCTATATTTAGATACGTTCATAATTAAGTGGAAATGTCTTGGCTAAAATTTAATCCAATATATCAGAGACGAAGTGCAATTTAGTAACATAAAAATGTCAAATAAAAACGATTTGGTAAACACGTGTACTTCCATAGAAAAATGATCATAATATACAGAGTTGGCTATCAACTGACCAATAATAAGCTTCATAATTTACCCTACGGTAAATTATGGTATCAAATTTGAAACTCTCAGATCAATTATGAAGTTACAAAAATAGTTATGAAATTATTGCATCGCTATGGTGCAAAATTATTTACTCCAGATAGCCCTAACACATACAGAATGTCATATATAATTATTTGTAAAGCTGGCTGCAAAAATATTAAGGTAGCACACTACAGTTAGAAAAAATTCATAATTTGAATTTAACAAGAACAAATCCACCTAGATGGAGTCAAGCATTTTCAGATTTTTATGGGATCCTCTCATCACTTTTGTATCTTTGATATTAATCTTCATTCCATATTTCAATGCCGTATCATTCAGACTATCCATTATCTGCTGTAATCCCGTCTCGCTTCCCGCTTCCATTCCTTTGTACCGCTACCATTTTACAATTTGTGTCGGAACCAGCCTTACCTGAATATATGCTGTTAGATTCTGTAAGACATGTAAATGCAAAAACTAATATATATTTGTATTGTTCTAACTATCTTTATTTAATGTCAGGCTGGTGAAGAAGAAAGGAACTCCAAGAGTTTGGTTCAGTTCGATTTGGACGAAGTCTGGGTTCGGTTCGGCCAGAGTCTGGGTTCGGTTCGGCCAGAATCTGGGTTCGGGTTCTGTCAGAGTCTGGGTTCGAGTTCGGTTCGGTCAAAATTCCAGATTTTAGGGTTCGGTTCGGGTTCGGTTCGATTCCCATCTCTTATACAAATTACAAAATATACCCAGCACCTGACGAATTAATAATAAACATAATAAACATACGTAGAGTGGGGTAACAATTACTAAAGTTACACGACCACCAATATCTCAAACGTGCTTGTTTGTGAATTTTGACTTTAATAAAGGAAAGAGTGTATTTAGACAATAAATTTATGCAGTTACTATTATTATTATTATTATTACTACTACTATTATTGTTATTATTAACAATGAAAATTTCGATAGCAGTGTCAGGATTTATATCTAAAAATGTCTACTTACGCACGCCTGCAACTTTATTCCATCTAGCAATAATCATTCTTGTTTTTATATACCATATACTTAAAATAAACATACATATTGTAATTTCATGTAGAAAAACTACGCGGCCACAACAGTGATTTGACTCGACGACGGAAAGCTAAATAATTATAATTAGACTCGCGTATCGGACTATCAGGTGTCAAATTGTTCCGGACGTAAGCCACAGCAGAAGGTCAGGCTCGATCACCAAGTGAAGCATTTGTTCGAGATGGAACGAGTAGCTGTGATTTGTCTGACTGAAGACCGAGACGTTGCCGACCTTGAAAAGTATATCGAAGGTCAAGAGAGAGATACTCAGGTCCACAGTCAGACAAGAAATCGTACGTGATATATTATACCATAAATTTCTTTGAGTAAATACAACTTTAAAATAAGGTCAAATAATTAATAAGAAATTGAGCAACAACTGATCAGTATATTCTTTACAATTAATTTTAATATAAGATTACGAATGCACATAGGCGCGTGCGCGCACACACACACATGCACGCACACAAAGACACACACAAACACACACACACTCACAGACATGCACACACACGTGCCCACACACACAGACACACACACACACACCTGTCTGAGCCTATCAAGAGTTAGAATGCTCTCCACGGCAGACACGCCTTTAATGTATTTCTCTATGTAACTCTCTCCATCTGCAGAGCCCTGGTCATTCTGTGAGGCTGCTATTCTAGCCAGACTCTCTCTATCCTCTAAATCTTCTGAAGCCTACACCCACACACACCACAAATAAATACCTTAATATGCATTATTTACATGCAACGTTTCATATGGTTAATAGATTGCTCTGTTAATCAGAACATCATCAGAATAATCTGCACAATAATAACGATGAAATTAAAACTTAATTCAATGAAATTAAGAAAACATATTTTTCACTTGAAAAAAAGAATAAATTGATCGCAGGGAACCTAACTTGAAAGAAATAGTTTAATAATGCTAGACATTCGACATTTCTCAAATTTTCTGGGGTGGTTAAATTGGCAAAAATAAATAATGCATCTTATACTAACCTCTTGAAAATTCGTAGTTTTATTTTTGTTATTATCTATTAATTGTATATATATATATTGTATATATTGCATATATATATATATATATATATATATATATATATATATATATATATATTGTATATATATATATATATAAATATATATATATCTATATATATAGATATATATACTATATATATATATATATATATATATCTATATATTATATATATAATATATATATATATATATACATGTATATATATATTGTATATATTAATTATAATTCTTATTATTAATTAAAATAAGCTATTAACAGTTATTGCAACTTCTAATACAACTAAGAATCCAAGGGATAGAAATTTTACAATTAAGAATTTCTTACAATAGTTTTTTTATTTTTTGCAATAGTGAAGACAAACCTTAGGTATATTAGAAACGATTTCGTAGGTTACGCCCGATGCGGTTAGAAAATCCTACAAAACAAAACACACAAAATTTATATAGTATAAAATCATCAAGTATACAGCAACGATAGCATCAGCATCATCATCATCATCATCTACCCTTAATTCCCAATTTAACTAGGGTCGGGCAACGATAGCAACGCAAAACTAGAGTCATCCATTCACATAACAACAACAACATCCACTTTAACGTCCATTATCACAACACACAATGACATGATGACCATAATGTTAATGTATCTTCTAATTTCCAACCAGTCAAAAGCCCAAGCTTAGATATTTTATATTTATGTGACATAGTTTTCTATAGAAAATCTCGAGAGAGCTACAGTACGTACTACTCACATTATTATTCTTAAAAAATGTAAAAGTAGACACGCATTACAATGAAATGTCCAACTATGTTGATATCTATCACTTTTAATACCACATGCTTAAACCGTTAGGCAATTTAGACCATTTTCCTTATAACCAGTCCTGTGAATGTCCCAGATTTTACTCTCAGATCAGCGCGGCTTGGATTCGATCCCACGAGGGTTCAATTCACCTCAGGATCAGTCATTTAAAACTTCATGACGTTACCCCTTCGCTATTAAGACATTCTAGTTTAAGTCGAGAGCCGGTCTCGACTACAGATCGTTAAATGCAGGAATCAAAACCAGATTTCTCTCTGCCACAGACATGCCTTCGCTGCAGGAAACTGACGCTAGACTAAACTTGACCTTTTAAAGTCTACTGACCCCTTTAGTGATTCGTCGTTTGAGCTTGTCGGTGACGCTCTGCCGCTTGTATATGTTGACGGAGATTCTCTTCCTGAGCACTACCTCCATGGTGGCAGGATGACTCAGCTGTACGACGACCTTCACGATCATGTAGATCCTCTCCGTGCCCGGCGTGACGCGGTTCAAATGTGCTGAGTCATGCACTGACGAGTCCCATGATAACAGTACGGCCACCTGGCGAATCAAACGTTATATCGATTTAA
This sequence comes from Enchytraeus crypticus, assembly GCA_905160935.1. Taxonomy (NCBI): domain Eukaryota; kingdom Metazoa; phylum Annelida; class Clitellata; order Enchytraeida; family Enchytraeidae; genus Enchytraeus; species Enchytraeus crypticus. The sequence continues at coordinate 1,744,346 of CAJHZI010000448.1, read as the reverse complement.
TATAAACGACGAATTAGTGAGTTAATCAAAGAATGACTCAACAGATCATAAAAAATCCCCTGCGTGTGATACATAATTACGAGTCATGACTCAATAATAGCAGTACAACAGCCGAGTACAACAGTCTCGTCAATTTAACATAAAGTCTATCATTTAAAGTTTAAGTTTACAATATGTATACGGCAATATCGAGTATTTACCACGGAACTTCCAGTAGGCAGTGCACTTAAAGAGAGAGAGAGAGATAGAGAGAGAGAGAGAGAGAGAGAAAGATAGAGATAGAGACAGAGTATCGAGTACTACCGTCTTGTCAGCTTAATATGAAGTTTGCTACAGACGAAATGCTCAGGTACGATATTTAAGTTGCATATTAACTTGCAAGTCAACTTAAAACTTATAATTGAACGAGTCAAGAGATCTGCTGATTTCCATGCCCATGCTATACTAGCCAGTAAATTGTAGTATCTCTTTCTCTCTCACTCTCTCTACCTCTCTCTCTCTCTCTCTGTCTATATCTCTCTCTCTCTCCAGTGTAAAATACTAGACAAAAAGTACATAATATTAGTCATATTCAAAGTATACTTTCATGCACCTTAAAGAATACTGCATAGATCGACAAGTTGGTCCATTCACAAACGGCTATCCCCTTAACCATACCATAAGCAGCCTATAACTTGAGAAAAATTTTCTGACATGGTTTCCAAGTATCTTCATCAGTTCTTGCTTAGTCATCTCTTATGACAAATGCAGCTAATAGTCGGTCTATTCTTCAGTGTCCCGGACACAAAACGAGAAGCAGTATACTCAAAAACACAGGATATACGATATACTGCATATAGAAACTGATTTGAGAGACTGCTTAAAATATGCAAAGATATCATAGATAAGGGAGAAAAACAGAATATGCTACTAACATCGTTTTCGAGATTCTTCACAAGAGGTAGAGTAAAGAACTTTGCTCCCTGCTCTTTAGGTAGCAACGAATTAATTCCAGCGGCCATCTGCATTCCTTCCTTGGCATTCGGATTTGACATGTCTTCAGCTGTTGCGTAAATCAATACAGTAATTATATAACTAGCATACATTAAGGTCCATTTCAATACACACTAATAGTTGCATAATTGTTTAAACTTAACAAAAATAATATTATATATATTCATATATATATATACATTATGTATATAATATTATATACATTCATTTCAGTTCATAAATTACTATTAAACTATGTCAATAACTCAATACAAAATAAGTCTAAGCTAGAATATCAGTATGTGATATCAGTATGAATATCAAATCCTCCATCATTATCCTTTCGAGAAAGGAAACCGACATAAACATTTGCTCATGTACACTTTAGAGAAAGCTATTATAAACATGACATCGATCTAAATCATCTTCCCACGAATCCCTGTTTAGACAGGGTAGAGATGTTAGCTTCATAAAATTTAAATTTTAAAACAGGCAAGAAACGGCAAACACTGTGAGAAAATCTCACCATTTAGGTCCAAGAAAATGACTGGAATGTGCTTCTCCATTCCACGCGGTTGATCCCTAACACAGATCAAAACAATGAGAATTTAGTATTCAAGAAAAAAAAACATTGTTAGAAAACTGATTCCAAAACTAAAAAATACAAAATATTAACATATTAACATATAAAAAATATAATAATAGTAATGACAATGATTATGGCGATCGGATTAATTTTTTTAGTAAAGTATTACAAACAATTAATTTTGTCCCAACAGTCTAACAAGTAACAATATAATTAAGTAAACTTTATGGATAAACCAAATTACATTTAGATAGTGACAATAAAAAGTATCACAAAAAATATGAAATTCTAATAGCATTAAAATGACAAGTAGTAACAACATAAACAACAGTGAACCAATGACAACGCACCAGTCAGCCGGGGCACCAGGAATGGCTGTGCCTGCAGCAGGCAGCAGCAGCTCATTGCTCTCCTCAGTCAAACAGACCCACTGATCTATCAGGCTCCTCTCTCGCTCGACGTCCTCGTCTGACTTAACTGCAACAACACATCAGAAATAATACGTAACATTTAATATATAAAAATACATACGTACATAATAATTGTAATACAATACTTAATAGGTATAAACTAACAGCAATAAGTAAACAGTCAAGCTAATACAGTATAAAAAACAAACTATATAGTAACTTATCTAACACAGAATAACAAGCAACGCTAATGTAATATACTGTATACAACACAAGTCATACCACACAAGTCGTACTACACAAGTCATACAACACAAGTCATACAACACAAGTCATACAACACAAGTCATACAACACAAATAATACCACCACACAAGTCATAAAAAACAAGTCATATAAAACAAGTCATACAGCACAAGTCATACAACACAAGTAATACCACCACACAAGTCATACAAAACAAGTCATACAAAACAAGTCATACAGCACAAGTCATACAACACAAGTAATACCACCACACAAGTCATACAAAACAAGTCATACAAAACAAGTCATACAGCACAAGTCCTACAACACAAATCATACCATTATGGCATAATATGAAACATTTTACAGCATCGTGTGCACGTTCTAGTCATGTTTCAAACGATGATATTATAGAATACTTTTATGAATCCATAATTCTATGTTTAAGTAAAGCAGCCGCTGAAAATGTTAAGGTAAAAAAAATCAATTTTTACAAATATTGGTGGGATGCCGAAGGTAATACCTTAAAAGAAAAGTCTATTCAGACTCACAATGTGTGGAAAGAATCAGGATGTCCTAAATCTGGAGATATCTATATAGCTAAAGCGAAGGCAAAACGTGAATATAGATCATTCTTAGCTAATAAAATAAAAACTGAAAGAAGTCAGCTCTCTAACTCACTGCATGAGGCCCTCTTAAATAAAGATAATAACACTTTTTGGCACGTTTGGAATGCAAAGTTTGGTGTTTCTAAGGCTAAATGTTGCACCTTAATTAATAACATTAATGATAGTAATTTAATTGCTAATAATTTCGCGGAATTTTTTTCAAAATTGTACAACGAAAATTCAGGTGAATTGGGAGATAATTTTGAAGAAAGATTTTCCAACTATATTGGCGATAATCTGGATATAAAATTTGAAGTTGCTACCGTTGATGATATTATAAACAAGTTCAAGAAAGGCAAAGCCTCTGGAATGGACAATATTACATGTGAGCATCTTCAATATGCTCATCCTACTGTTTGCAGTTGCATCACTATGCTGTTTAACTTATTGTGGCATTAAAGTATGGTCCTGCTGTTTCTGAGGAGGGGATAATTATTCCGATTCCTAAGGGTGATAGGAAATGTGATCATGTTAAAATAGAAAATTATAGAGGAATAACAATTAGTTGCATGCTGTCCAAGATATTTGAAAGTTGTATATTACGCTATGTAGGCAATTATTTCCTGACATCCGTTCGTCAATTTGGTTTTAAACAAAAAGTGGGATGTAGTAACGCAATTTATTCTTTAAGAAAAACTATTGAATATTTCACAACTAAAAGCTCTACTGTAAATATTTGTTCGTTAGATGTATCGAAAGCATTTGATAAAATTAATTTCAAAAGGTTATTCTGCAAATTGATGAACAGAAAATTACCAAGAGTGCTAATTGAACTATTGTTAAATTGGTACGGAAAATTAAATTCACGTGTTAAGTGGAATGATGCTGTATCAAGTAGTTTTATCATTACTTCGGGAGTAAGATAGGGCGGCATTTTATCTCCAATATTGTTTGCTGTATGTGTCGATGATATGCTAGTTAAGCTTGAAAAATCCAAAATTGGTTGTTTCGTATCTTCTCTGTGCAGCAATTCCTTTATGTATGTGGACGATTTAATATTATTATCGTTGACTGTTACACATTTACAGTCCCTAATTGAAATCAGCACAAATGAATTAGCTAATGTAGGTTTAAGTGTTAATTGTAGTAAGACATACTGCATTAGAATTGGTCCTAGACATAATATTAAGCCATTAATATGATAATTGATAACAGAAGCATAGAGTGGGTTAATTAAATACGTTATTTGGGATTAGTTTTGGTGTCATCAAAAAGTTTCAAAATTAATATCCAAAATCGTAAACATAAATTTTTTAGGGCACTTAACGCTACCTGTAGCAAAATTGGGGGCAACGCTGCACCTTCTGTAGTAATCTCACTTGTTGAATCATATTGTGTACCTATTTTGCTGTATGGTTCTGAATGTGTAGAATTGGCAAAGTCTCTGATTCAGAGTCTAGAAAATGCTTATTCTCAATTGTATAGCAAGTTATTTCGTACATTCGATAAGAAAACACTTAATCAATGTCAGTTTTTTCGGGTCAATTGCCGATTGAACTAAAGATTGCAGATAGATGATTTAATTTTTTGAGGAAATTGTGTCTTTCTGATACTACTTGTATATACTTTAATTATTTTAAAGGAGCGTTGTTGCCAATGATTGATAAATACTGCGTCAACGTTATTAATATAACTAACTGTACCTTGCCAGGGATCTTACAAGTTGAGAGACTTGACTTTAAAGTTATTATTGCGAAACTACTTTGAACGTTCGCTAGAAATCAATTAATATTTAGTTATTCATTTTTAGTTTATTGATTGAGTGTATGCTTGCGTCTAATTTTTTTCAGCACTACTTGTGTGTTTACTTGTATGATTGTATTGTAGTTTGTTTCTTGTCTTGCTACCTGAATGATGAAATAGAAGCTATATATATACAGCACAAGTCATACAGCACAAGTCCTACAACACAAGTCCTACAACACAAGTCATACAGCACAAGTCATACAGCACAAGTCCTACAACACAAGTCATACAGCACAAGTCCTACAACACAAGTCATACAACACAAGTCATACAGCACAAGTCATACAGCACAAGTCTTACCACACAAGTCCTACAGACCTTCTTTATTCATGATTTTCTGCAGCTGCTCATCCAGATACTCTCTCCTCTTGACCAGCGCCTCAGACCATTTCTTCCTCAGTCTGTTCAGGTCCTCCTCCTCGTAGCTGTCCAATCCCTTCTGAAGCTTTGACCTCACCGTCACGCAGCCTATAGACACGTGATTGATCGACTCGCAGATGATTGGCAGCGTGCCAGAATTATGAACCGGCTTCACGTGCACGAGAATGCGACGAGCGTGACCCTGAAAAAATGATATATACATAAAATAAGAGAAACAACAAGAAACAATAAGAGAAACAACAACAATATATACATAAAATAAGAGAAACAACAAGAAAAACAGCAGTACTAATGATAGTACAGCAATAAATCAATTGTACGTTAACTTCATATTAGAAAAACAGCAGTATATAAAAAGAGAAATGGCAACAAAACAATACCAATATTAATTACAATGAAAATATGCTAACAAAAACTTCGTTATAAATGATGAATGAGTGAAGATTATGTTAATATTGCTATTAGTCCCCAATAGAAGAAATATATCACAAAGAAGTTAGTTTTCTTATAGCTATATAATTATTTAAAAATTGAAATTCTGATTTAAGTAATTGTCAATGGTCATGACTCAAAATCACAATACAAAATTTAGACATATAAGTTACGAAATTGTTTACATAAATAAATATAGGAGAGTTTAAACTTTAAACACTCGGATTCCCTGAAAGTTACACCTGGTGACACCATATTATCATTAAAACAACAGTTGGAAATATAACAATCAATCGAATGAAAAAAGACTAATTAGAATGAGATCAAGGTCAGAGAGAGTCTGGCACCTGTCTAAGCTGATAGACGCCGCCAGTAGGCACATCAGCGTTCTTAGTTGAGACTTCCACAGGCATGAACTCTCCCACATCGTTCATCTCATGTATCTCTAGCCAGACCTCTAGCTTACGAGTCAGCTCACTCCATCTACACCAAATCAATCAATCTGATCAATGAATTAAATAAATCAATACAATCAAAAATCAATAATTATCAATTTTTTTGAGTAATTATATTTACTCAAAACAATCAATCATTCAAATCAAATAATAATACCATCAAATAAGTAAATGGCTCAGCCTCTCGATAACTAATTAGATCAATAGATCTAATAACCAATTAAATCATTTAACTGATCATTCTTTGATTCAAAGCTTGCTCAATCAAATCGGTCATCAATTAATCACATCAATACAGAAAAAAGTCATCAGCATCAATCAATTCATTACTTCATTACATTAAAATTTAAAACCTTAATCGATCAAATCGTAAAGTATGTAATCAACATAACATAACATAACGGCACACTGGGTCAGGAAGTGCAGATGCTTGTTTAAGGCCCATTTAATCCTTCCTCTCCATGGTTATCAGTAATTGTTGCCTTTTGATGGTGCAGCAATTAAAAGACAAACGACGAGATAGAGACAAGTGTTGAGCAGACCTATCGACGATAGATCTGGACTTGCTGTTGGACTGATGCAGGTGCCACTCGGCGAGGCTGGTGAAGCCAGTGCTGCGGTGCCCCCATACCTCGATAGATAGCGCCCCCTCCCCGCAGTGCTCCAAAAACTCGTCAGTCACGTGCACTACGAACTCCTGAGCAACAACAACATCAACGGATATATATATATATATATATATATATATATATATATATATATATATATATATATATATATATCTATACATGTGTATATATATATACATATATATATATATATATATATATATATATATATAAATTTATGGATATATATATCGATATTTATGTATTATATTTAATTAGATTTTAATTGATTCATTTAGAATATTATCTGATAAATTTAACATTTTTAATAATGCAGAAATTTAATTGGCTAACTGATGCGTGTTTACTGGGCCTTGAACTGCAGTGTCTAAAAAATGTTAGAACTGTCAAGTCATTCTATGTGTGTAAAAATGAGCCATAGCAAATGCTTACTTAAAATATGAGTAGAAATAATACAATATGACTAGTAGATTATTCCACAAATTAATTATATTTTATACACTATTTACGATTTCAATTTAACTACTGTATTTTGCTTAATTACATTATAGAAAGGACAGAAAGCATGATCAAGTGGACGCAGTGTTTGTCTCAAATCAAGTGACACAGATTCAAATCTCCAGTTTGTATTAGTGGACATCGCAAGGTTCCAGCACGCTCAGAATAGCGTATATATTATTAATCACAGAGAAGCATAGAAAATAGAAGAATAAACTATATTAAAAGAAGTTAGATAGATAGATAATAATAATAATAATAATAATAATAATAATAATAATAAAGGTTTAACGTCCGTTTCCTCATCCAAGGATGATGTCAGGGACGTCCCCATCAGCACACATCACTACAGATCAATTCACCCAGACCAATCTGCAAAAAAATGTGCTGAGGAGAAGTAAGGTCCTAAACGAAAGCCAGTCCGATGATCAAAAATGGTCAGGGTAGATTGATTATGTCTACGGTGGGAAAACGTAAGTCTTAAGCTTGCTAGAGAATGTTGAAAGACAAGAACAAGAGCGAAGATTAGCAGGTAAAGAGTTCCAGATTGTGGGTGCTGCGTAAAAAAAGAACGTCTGCCCAATGATGTGAGAATATTTGGAACAGAGAGAAGATTGGCATCGGTGGAACGAAGTGAACGTGAGGGACGATAGGGACGAAGAATTTCAGATAAGTAAGAAGGCTTGCCAAATCGCAGAGTTTTGAAAGTTAATAGAGCTATTTTATATTTTATGCGTTGATTAACAGGGAGCCAGTGAAGTCTGCGAAGTAAAGAGAGCGAAATTGAAGTCGAGAGGACTTGCAAACAACACGTGCAAGAGAATTTTGGAAGTGCTGCAAACGATTGAGAGAAGAAGTAGGCAATCCATGTAATAATGAATTATAGTCGAGCTTTTGAACTATAGAATTAGCAAGGATAGTGGCTGAATTTCTAGTAAGGGATGAACGTATTTGCCTAATCTGACGAATCTGAAAGAAAGAAGCGCAACAAACAGAAGAGATATGGGATTTAAAGTCAAGGTTTTCATCAAATATGACTCCAAGGTTTGGCAGATCGAGAAGGTGAAAGAGCAAGATTCTGAAAATTAACAGAATTATTAGTAATTTTATTTCTTTGCAAAGGAGTGCCAATTAAAAGGTATTCAGTTTTGGAGGGATTAACAGCAAAACGGTTAGCAAAAAACCAGGAATAAACCATGTCTAGAATGTTTGAGAGATGAGCCAGTTTCTGATCGGAATCATGATTAGAAAAGGAAATATACAGTTGAGTGTCGTCTGCATAGAAATGAAAATTTATGGAAGACTGAGCAAGCAAGTAGCTAAGAGGAGTGATATATAAAGAGAAGAGCAATGGACCCAACACTGAAACTTGAGGAACACCAAGATACATTATTGAGTAAAGTGAGACTTCAATAAATAAAGTAAAACTTTATTAATTAAAGTTAAACTATTTAATAAGATTAATCTTTGTTAATTTTAGACTTATTTTCTGCATTTTCGTATTTGAACCATTTTTTGGACCTTCATTTTGCTCGCTGACTTAGATTTGTCTCCATAAAGCTCGATGATTTCTTTCGCAACAGTAGCACTCTAATTGTTAAGTTAAATTTGTAAAGCACGAATTAAAATTTAAAAAGTAAAATAATGTGAGAAACTCGCAAAAAAGAAGGAAATAATAAGCACTTTGTTATGGTTGAAGGTGAAGACGGACTGCGTTTGACTGCTGCCCTCACACTCTACTATCGGCGGAACAACGATGAGGTCTGGGTGACTCCAGAACGTGTACTGACAGAACACAAAGTTAGACAGAGCGTGCGGCAGACCCCGTGCCTCCTTGATCACCAGCTGTGCATCAATCAACAGATCAATCAATTAACAGATCAATCAATCAACAGATCAATCAGTCGACTCGTAAAGCTGGCAATGCTAAGGTTAACGTCAGTTTCTTCACTTGAAAGCGATGTCAGTGACGAGCGAGCCCAGGATTTGAACCCCGCACTATATGATCCGCGGTAGAGTATCTTACCGACTTCACCACCGGCTCTGACTGCTTAAAACTCGATAAAATAGACAACCAGAATGTGGTTGCAGACGTTAAATAAAAGAATGTGGCAACCGTAGTGGGATTGGTGCTCTAAAGCAGTGCATAACATAGTATATCCAATTTAAAAATATGCAATAATAGCACTCAATATGACATTGACTGAAGATCTAGTATGAAACAGAGATGAGTGGAGGTCTATTCGTATCCTGACTCTAGCTAAACTGGGATTCAAGAAAAGATGATGATGATGATGACGCAATAATGGAACTCAAAGTTATAGGAAGAGTTTTAACTTTGCGCTCCTTCAAGCCAGTTGCGTATTAATCAAAAAGAATGTAAAAAAGAAGTAAATTTCAAATTCTCCAATAATGGTTTAAGAGGTCATATCTGTAAGTTGTTTAAGCCTAGTGTAAGGACAGACTTAGGAAAGTTTTCTTTTTCCCATATGGTGATTGATAGGTGGAACTCTTTGATTGAGGAGGCTGTGAATGCAGTGTCAGTGAATAGTTTTAAAAATAAGCTAGATGTTGTAATCCTGTATGCTTGGGATTGAAATAAGCCCTTGGCTTTTTTCCCTTGTTCCTGCTACTTAAGTTTGAAGAAGGATTGGAATTACGAAAGATGGTAGCAGTTCGGGTAAATTCTGGTAAGGTGCAACGATAACTTTGATAAAAGAGACTTGTCTTTATCTAACGCAGCAGCAATGGATATACGCTTACCCTACAAGTCATGCTTGATCCCACAGTCAGCGCCATTTCCTCCTCCCCCAGCAACCCGTTGTGTCTGGCGGCACACATGGGCGTGGCCACAATGTCACAAGTCGTCTCATTGGTCGAGCTCTCGTCTGTCGGCCTGTCAGTTGATTTGTTGGGCACTCTCGACAGCTCTATGTGCAACCGCCCTGCCACCTAGTCAATCACACAAACAACAAATCTAATTTAAATTCAATTCAATTTACGAAAACCTAACTAGTCTCAATAGGTACAAGATACAGCTATTTCAGTGCTACTCAAGCATTAAATTCTAATTAAATTCTAAACACATTCAAATTTAAATTAGATCCCTTTTGAAACTCATTAATTTTGATGAAAGAACATTACATCACTCACTTAAATTTTAGTTTGTGAAAGTAAATATTCATTTAATTAAAACAGCCCAATTTTCGATAAATGTTACACGCATACATACAGAGGTTTGAATGGTCATGATAACTGCAAACATAAACATGTAGAAGTTCAAGTATGTCGTTTTTATCGTACAAGGTGAAGCCATACTTGTCTGATAGGCAGGAGACCACGGGCTCTAATCTTAGCCAGACATTCTCTTACAGTATCCTTAGTGGAGTGAAACAGAGTTTAAACCTACTTTCGATTTAGTTAATATTAGTTTACGAGAACATTAATATTAGCACATTCCTAGTATAATGCATACATACACACATATGCACGCACATACATGTATCTTAGCACATCCACACACATATGCACGCACATACATGTATCTTAGTACATCCACACACATATGTACGCACATACATGTATCTTAGCACATCCACACACATATGCACGCACATACATGTATCTTAGCACATCCACACACATATGCACGCACATACATGTATCTTAGCACATCCACACACATATGCGGGCGTACACACATACAACAAGCACACACACACACAACAAGCACACACACAACAAGCACACACACAACAAGCACACACACAACAAGCACACACATACAGCACACACAACAAGCACACATACACACACACTACACACACATAGCACACATAGCACACACACACACCTCTCCCTGCTGGCTGATGATAGGAACGTGATACTCTAGCTTTGCATCGTACATCAGCACCTCGAGGAATATATTAGCAACACCGATCAGATTGTGATTCTCTTGGGCCTCAGAAAACGGCTCTCTCTTAACTACCAATGCATCTTCCTGAAATTGAAACAAGCGATTAATTAAACTATTAGTCAATCAATAAATTTACTTGCATGGACACTCTTAATTAATTTTGTCCACCCCTGAAAAGGCTGACTAGAACAGCTTTACTTAACATTACCAAAATAATTTAAAGTCAAAAGTACTATTGAACATATATATTTAGAATACCAGAAAATTCAATCTCTTCACAAAGAAATTGAATTCAAATGGCTTAGTTTGAATCAGACTAAATTGAAAAGAATCGTTCTAGTAGATGGCTATTAATTTACCGCGGCACACATGAGTTTCTCCTTAAAGTCGTCGTAGATGTCTCTCATCTCAAACACCTTGTTCTCAAACTTCTCCATCGACCAGATCTGATTGATGCGGTCCTTCTGCTTCACCACTACGGCTGGTTCGCTCACGAACGCACCTTTCTACATAACAAAATAGAAAGTATATAAAATTGTTATTATTATTACTATTATCGTTATTATTTTTATTAATAATAATTATTATTAAATTTATTACTATTTTCTCGATCCTATCTAAACTAGGATTCAAGGAAATATGATGATGATTAGCAACGAAAACTTATGCAGAAGTGTCATGACCAAAATAGGTCTTTGAGACTGCTTTACAGAAAGAGTTCAATGACAATAAACAACATAAAAATAAAATTACAATATACCATATGAGATTGTAAACATGAGTAATACACTATAAACAACATGCTACAGTACAATGCTAGACTACATCCAGTAATATGATTCGAGTAGTCAATGTGGTTTTAGAAGTCTAGATAACAACTAAAAAATCTGATATGAAATATTGATAGCATTGAAGACAAAATTAATACAGAAGTATCGCTGAAAACAATACACTTAATTCAACAACAGAATCCAGCCCGTTGCATCTCTATTAAAAGTGAGGTTCGTCTTCAGTAGAAATCAGGAGCAACAAATCTCTATTAGATAAGAGATCAAGAGCAACAAATCTCTATTAGATAAGAGATCAAGAGCAACAAATCTCTATTAGATAAGAGATCAAGAGCAACAAATCTCTATTAAGAGATCAAGAGCAACAAATCTCAAGAGCAACAAATCTCTAAGGAGCAACAAATCTCTATTAGACAAGAGATCAAGAGCAACAAATCTCAACAAATTAGATATGAGATAAGGAGCTAGACAAGAGATCAAGAGCAACAAATCCCTAGTAGATATGAGATAAGGAGCAACAAATCTCTATTAGACAAGAGATCAAGAGCAACAAATCTCCATTAGATATGAGATAAGAGCAACAAATCTCCCTTAGATATGAGATAAGGAGCAACAAATCTCTATTAGACAAGAGATCAAGAGCAACAAATCTCCATTAGATATGAGATAAGGAGCAACAAATCTCCCTTAGATATGAGATAAGGAGCAACAAATCTCTATTAGACAAGAGATCAAGAGCAACAAATCTCCATTAGATATGAGATAAGGAGCAACAAATCTCCCTTAGATATGAGATAAGGAGCAACAAATCTCTATTAGACAAGAGATCAAGAGCAACAAATCTCCATTAGACAAGAGACAATCTGTAATTCCACCATTAGCTACAATAATCAAATTCAAATCTGGCCAATTCTACGAGATAAAGAATAGAAAGAGTAAAAAATAAAGCCACTAGACCTTTCTATTGGGACTGAGATTAGCTGCTGGTATCTGCAGTGTAACGGAGAAGTCGACATCTTTGCTCAACTCCTGAGCAAGAAACTTGGCCTCTCTTACAAGTGCATTGGCCTTTACCACCTCCTCCTTCAGCTTAGTCAAACTCTGGTGAAAGAACTTCTCTCTGTAATATTTAATAGCAAATAACCTTTAATTCCAATTATATTCAACTACAAGTAGCTACTTAAATAGCTTATTAAGAAACTATTCAAGAAAAACAGACTAAACACAGGTTCATACTAACAGGTATAAGCTAATAGGTAAAGGTTTAATGGTTTAGATGACCACGTTGGCAACCCATATGCCCGTTAAATAGGAGATATTGATTCGCATCTCAGAAGTCCCTGAGTATTGTAATGTCCAGTAAACGTTAAACTTCTTACAGATTTTAAAACTAATAAGCTGAAACTGTCTTTCAGGGTCAACAATTCTCAATAAGAAAAATAGAGAGAAGATTAGCTAAACATTATTTAAATTGTAAATCAATCTTAAAAATTAGGAAAAAAGATCAAATTAATGTTTGTAACTACTTAAACTACATATTTTAGAATCGAGAAGTTAAATACAAATGAAATAATAAAATTAAAGAAAGTTAAAATTGAAATTGTTATCTAGATGCCCACCTATCCCTGGCCCACTGCTGATACTTGGGATGTAAGGTCGAGGGCCCGTTTCCAGTGGGAGTCATCTTGGCGAAAGATTCAAATGAATATGGAATGGACGGAGTGCTGGGAGACATCAGTTGACTACGCAATAACTGCATCTGCCTCTCGTACATCTGCCTCTGCTTATCAAGTGCCTCTACAATCAATCATGCAATCAATCAATCAATCAATCAATTAGTCCAGCAGTCTATAAATCAATCAATCAATGGACGCATTGTTGGTAAACATGACTACTAGTGTCCCTGTCTATCAATGGCTGAGCTATAAAATCAGTTAATAAATAAATCAATCAATGAATAAAGTAAGAGAGCCAACATCATAACTTATAAACTTCAAAGCAAACAATCAACTTCTATTTTGGGATGCAAGCTAAGCAAAGATATAGAATGGATGAAAAAACCCAAACTAATTAATTACGTAATGCTACCTTTGTAACTACTCAGACTAAAACAACTAGTATTACCCAATTAGTTACACTACAGATCCTGTTTATCTGTTTCGAACAGTTTCTCAATATTGGCCACTCCCAGTACGGAATCATCGGCCATATACAGGAGCTTCAACCATTGATCATAAATGACTGATTGATTGATTAAGCAATAGTTCACCATACCTTGTTTAGCTTCCTCGTGTTGCTTCTCTATATGACTAATGGCCTCTTGAATGGGGTCGTTGCCCATCTGTTGAAGCATCAGCTCCTGCTGTGCAAAGTCATAGTCTATCGTCTCCGGGACATCTGATGATGGGCCTACAATATGCCAATCAGTCGGTCAATCATCAAACACTAATTTATGTCGACAAATAGTAAAATAATGAAGATTTCAAAATTTATCAGGTTGATGACGTAACAAGTGAATGATTAAAGTCTTGAAGGAGACCCTCAAAAGTGCAGTAGGGGGCATAATATTCCAGTCACAGCCAAACTTAAAGCTTTAGATTATTTTAGTAAGCAACCACTGCAGAGAAATTTAATTTTCGAAAGCTATGAGAAGCAAATATACTTCAATACTTCAAACATAGTATCGCTAGTTCCTATTTCATAGGCACAATGAAGATTATTACTGATAATATTTGTGTCTACTGCGAAATTATGCTTAAAAATGACACCTTTTAGACAGAAAATATTAGCATGAATATGCACACATACTGTTAGCTTTAGGGCAGTTAATACGAAAGAAATGATTGTTTCCCCAAACAATACGATCACCATGCTTCACTTTCGTCCTCTCTGTTAGAGATCTCCCATTAACACAGGTTCTGTACAAGATATATTTACAAATTATAGTATATAGTAAATCAGCATAGCTATAACGATGACAGCTAAAAATTGTTCAAATTAAACCTACAGAATGAAAATTATAATAAAACATACAAAAAAAACACTCATATTAATACAGACATTATAGAGCTTACATACATATTAATGCAAACAATGTATAGCTTACATCACAAGGACGTACGTGTATATATATATAAATAGAACTATAAATAAAGCTGACTATTTATCACATACTTAACCGATAGTTAAAGATCTATCTATGCTAAAATTGTCAGATATCAATTTTTACTTTACTGTGTTATTCATATTTAAATTTAAACATAATTATCTACCTACATAACCAATTCTTAATGGGTAATAAATCTATAGTTGATAATTCGTATTGTTCTAGATCAATATATGAATATTTAATTCCCTTTTCACGTACCAGTATGTGTATGAAAAGCTTGAATGAACGTGGTCCTAAACTATTTAATAGTACTTATTGAATTTACCTGACACTATATGTAACTGTATTTCTTTCTTCGACCTCAAGTCTACTATGTTTAGTTTGCTATTAGCTCAATATTGGTTTAGTTAACTTGATTTTAGTTACCCTAAGACAAAGGTTTAAGTAGACTATCCTTTGCTTTAAATTTATATAGGCCCTAACTATGTTTGTGATAATTACCTCCTTTTATGGGCAGTAATTAAAATTAATGTGCATGGTTGCCTTAGGTACTACAGTATTCTGCAGCATAGAAGACAATTAGCAAACGTATTTGTTATTCTTTGTAATTGCTACTGACTGTATTATCTCACACAGCTTCGGCTTTTTTGTGGCAACCCTCTCCTGACTATTTGTTAGTATCTAATTAAGTATGTTATACTTGTTGCTTATTCTCTTATTGCACTGCCTACTGGCAGGTCCATGATATATAATGCCTCCACTCATCTCTATCTACTGTCATTCTCTTCATGTCCACATACGAATGGATCTTTAAATTATTTATAACATTCCTTGTGACATACCATTGTTCTTGGGGGATTCTGCTTATGATGAGGTGGGCCCCCTATGCCTTCCTCAGCTTATTATGTTGTTGCTTATTATGACATGGAAAACAACTAAAATGTCGAATGAATATAGTGTTTTCTCACTTACTTGAACTTAGTAGTACAACAGACGGTAAACTTTGTTTTGTCCTTTAGGAATTAAAAGCGTACTAACCTAGCACCGTCCATTGGCATGACGTAGACATCGGTGCCCTCTATTTCAATGACGCAATGCTCGGACATAATTCCCAGACCCAGCAGTTGTATGTCCTGTGTTGTAGCGGCGTCAGGTCGTCCCACGAGAGTTCTAGACTTGAGGTAGTAGACCAGCAGCTCATTGAGGGAGGGGTCAGCATTCAGGTTAACCAGATAGAACCGGCTCTGCTCGACCTTTATACCAGACGTCTGCACCGATATTCCCATCTTCTCTAGCGCAGCGTGGCGCTCCTAGTCGTCATATCAATTAATCAATATCAATCAATCAATAAGAATTTAACGTCCGGTTCCTCGCCATAAGGCAATGTCAGGGACGTCAATTACATCAGCTTCGTTAATTGTAATCAGTGCCAACGTCAGAAAGGGCATTGTGTTGTGTTAAAGAGTTTTTTGAAGAGACCAGACCAACCGATGACTGCACGCGTCGTAGAAGGCGACTAAAGCACTAAGATCCATACCAACGTCATAAAGGGCATTCGGTTGGTGAGCGCCTAGGCTCCAGGAATTGCTACAAAAACCTAAACGAATAGATCAAGTCAATTCGTATCCCAACCCTAATTAAAATGGGAATTAAGGGAAGATGATGATGATGACGTTAATTGTAATAAGTAGCCAGAAGAAACTGTCTGCCTCAATTCATTTAGTCAACGCTTCTAGGCAAGGGCTGCTCTTAAGTTCGCAAATTAATGCTAGACTGGCATAAATTGTATTGTCTGTTACAGTTTTAATTTTCAAACCATGCTATAGATCATATAATATTTAATATCGTGTATGAATGTTTGGTTCTTCAATAACTCAGGCAATATATAAATCAGCAGAGAATTAACTACTGCAAAATCGCAATATTAATTATTTTAAAACGTACAATAAATTATCAAAGCCAGACTTAACACAGGTCATCAATGCAACATGTCTTTAAGAAATTCAGATATCTACAAGATAAAAATTGTCGTTCAGAGCCATCGACACAGAGCAACAGCAACAACAACATAGTCGACAGAGAGCAACAACAAGAACAACGACAGAGAGCAACAACAACAACAACAACAACAGAGACGACACAGAGCAACAACAACAACAACAACAGAGACGACACAGAGCAACAACAACAACAACAGAGTCGACAGAAATCAACAACAACAACAACAACAACAGAGTCGACACAGAACAACAACAACAACAACAACAGAGTGGA
Source organism: Enchytraeus crypticus (assembly GCA_905160935.1). NCBI lineage: Eukaryota > Metazoa > Annelida > Clitellata > Enchytraeida > Enchytraeidae > Enchytraeus > Enchytraeus crypticus. The sequence continues at coordinate 1,727,236 of CAJHZI010000448.1, read as the reverse complement.
ACCTGATGAATGCGCTCAGTCTCCTTCAGCTTATCCTCCCAAGTCTTACCCATCTCGTTCATCAGTTTCTCTGACTCCTCGAGTCTCTCTCTTAACCCATCCGCCTTCATACTCTGTTACAAAATCCAATGCAATACTATATGATATAATACAATACAATAAGACAGCACAGAGTATAATAGGTCAAGCCTATAAAGAGTACATCGCGTCAAAAGTATATATATATATATATACATGTATATATAATATATATATATAATTATATATATACATATATATATATATATATATATATATATATATAATTATATATATATATAATATATACATGTATATATATATCTATATAATTATATATACATACATACATATATATATATATATATATATATATATATATATATATATATATATATGTATATATATAATTATATATATATATTATATATACATGTATATATATATATATAATTATATATATATATAATTATATATATATATATATATATTATCTGTTAAACACAACATTATATAAAGCACTCATTGCATGTATTAAATATATTTTTAGTAATACATGTACAAATGAATTAATAATTAATGCTATCCAAAAGTAGCTGGATATATTTCTACTAATTTTACTTTTCCATTAAATGTATCGGAAACGGAGTATTCCTTAATGGCTACAAACTTCAGAATTTTAAATGGATGCATCCACAGAATTAAAATTTAAATCTTTAGTAATTTATAATATTTAAATTTAAACTACATTTCTTTGCAGACATCGGTTGTGGCCTACCTAAAGCTTTCTAGGCTAGATCTACCATCACTGCTCAACTCATTGATGTTAACTACTAAGTATGGACTGCATAAACCGTCCATTTGATTATTTGATTGAATTAGATAAGAATAAAGAGTAGGACACCTGGGCTATATACCCTAGGTTATATACCATGATACCGCTATATACCATGGACCTGCCAGTAGGCAGTGCACTAAGAGAGAGAGAGAAAGAGTAGGGTACCTGGGCTTATATACCATGATACCGTTATATACCATGGACCTGCCAGTAGGCAGTGCACTAAGAGAGAGAGAGAAATGTAAGATACCTGGCCTTATATACCACGATACCGCTATATGCCATGGACCTGCTAGTTGGCACTGAGAGAGAGAGAGAAAAAGAAAGATACCTGGGCTTTTATATCATGTTACCGCTATAAACCATGGACCTGCCAGTAGGCACTAAGAGAAAGAGAGAGAGAAAGAGTAGGATACCTGGGCTTCATCCAGCATCTTCTTCAGCATGTCCACCTCCTCTCTAAGCTCTCTGATGATCCTTGCGTTGGGATCCTCGTTGACCACGGCGTGGTTCACGATTCTTTTGGCGCGATCAGCGTAGCGCAGCGTCGACAGCGTCTCCTCGTAGTTGTCAGCGGACGGGCTGAGCGTGGCTATCATCACCGTCTTAGAGTTGCCTCCCAGGTTATCCTATCACAGCAACAGCGCTTTCTTAATGTGATAGCGATATCATGCAGTAATATGATAGCGATGTCGCTCAATTATGTGAGTGACATAACGCAGGAATGTGATACTGATATCACGCAGTAACGTGATATAGATATCGTTCAGTAAAGTGATATTGATATCATGCAGTAACATGATATTTGATATCATGTAGTTACTGTGTTATATCAATATCACATTACTTCATGATATCAAATATCATATTAGATATGATATCGATATGACACAGTTACTTGAAATTGATATCATGCAGTAACGTGATATTTGAGATCATGCAGTAATGTGATATGATAACAGGCACACGTGATACTGATATTATGCAGTAACGTGATACTGATATCACGCAGTAATATGATGAAGATATCGTCCTGTAACGTGATACGGATATCACACAGTAACATGATACTGATATCAGGCGGTAACATGATATTTGATATCGTTCAGTAAAGTGATATTAATATCATGCAGTAACATGATATTTGATATCATGCAGTAATATGATAAAGATATCATGCAGTAACGTGATACGGATATCATGCAGTAACGTCATATTGATATCATGCAGTAACGTCATATTGATATCATGCAGTAACGTGATACTGATATCACGCAGTAATATGATGAAGATATCGTTCTGTAACGTGATGCTGATATCACGCAGAAACGTGATACTGATATCACCAGGCAGTAACGTGAGTAGATCTATCGTAGATCATCGATAAACGCCTAGGATACTAACAAAGTGAAGAAGCAAGTGCTCACCTTTAATAGCCACGTCAGAACAGAGTCTCTGTAAGGAACAAACTTTCCTTTATTCTTGCCAGACGCTTGATCTGCCAGAGCCGATATGACGAGCCCAAGGGTTGTTAGAGATCTGTTAAAATTCAACCACAATGTTCAGCTGATTAGATTAAATAAGTACCGAAAGTAGTAAGCAATATAAGGCATATTTCAATTAACATCATAACCTATTCCAAGCAGTTTCCTGTAGTTAATGCTCTTTTAAAATATTACATTGCGTGTTGTCGTGTTGTATAAAACAGAAAATGAAAAAGTCTACACTCACACATAGCAGATACAATGAACAATTGATACAATCAATTAATTAATCGATTTACAAACCGATTATTTAACCCATTAACGATTAACAGTCGATTAACTAATCAAATATTGATTAAAGATTAATTAATCTATTAACAATTAACTATCGATTAACTAATCGATTAATTAGTCAATTAAATATTAACTAATCGATTAACCGATAGAGATATTCAGAATTATAGATGAAATCATCTGATTGTTACATGAAGTGATTGATTTGACAGTATTTAATTGAGAGGACAGACTTGTTAATGTTGCTGCCCTCTTTAAGTCTCTCCCCCACAGCTCCAGTCTTCTGAGCTCTCTCACTCCCTGCCAGGTCCACCAGGCTGATCTTACTCACCTTCTCTCCCGACACCTGCACCAATCCGTCAATCATCCAATCAAATCATACATCAATAAAATCAGTGTATCAATCATTCAAAAGTTATGATGTTAAGTTAATTTCCGATAATTTTTGTCTTCAGTGCTGGTGTGTGCAAATTGTTTATGAAAATTCTCAAAATGAAAGTGTACTTAACTCATCATCATCATCATCATCCCTTTATTCCCAGTTTAACAAGGGGCGGGATGGGATACAAATAGACTGTCTCAAATCCCATCTGTCGTACACCACACCACCAGCCAATCCCCTTTTTGAGACTTTTCCATTCATTTAAATTTTTGTAGCAATTTCTGGAGCCTAGACGCTCACCAACCGAATGCCCTTTCTGACGTTGACTGCATAAGACTTGTTCATTACAAGAAAATGAAAGTGCAGAGAAATCATACCGCAGACTGTGTGTCGGTGAGAGTCTGCGTGAGGATGATGTTGAAGACAGCGTGAGATCTGCTGCTCTCACTGTTCATGTTCGTGGAGGCGACTGTTCTCGACTTGTTCCCCTCATACATCAGGTTGTCGATGTCCTACAACACATGCGATCAAACAAACGATCAGGTTGTCAATGTCCTACAACACATGCGATCAAATAAACGATCAGAGTCCTACAACACATGCGACCAAACAAACGATCAGGTAGTCAATGTCCTACAACACATGCGATCAAACAAACGATCATGTTTTCAATGTCCTACAACACAGGCGATCAAATAAACGATCAGGTAGTCAATGTCCTACAACACATGCGATCAAACAAACGATCATGTTTTCAATGTCCTACAACACAGGCGATCAAATAAACGATCAGGTAGTCAATGTCCTACAACACATGCGATCAAACAATCGATCATGTTGTCAATGTCCTACGACACATGCGATCAAACAAACGATCATGTTGTCAATGTCCTACAACACATGCGATCAAACAAACGATTGGGTTGTCAATGTCCTACAACACAAGCGATCAAACAAACGATACAGTTCTTCCGTTGGGGCAAGTCAGGTGACAAAGAGTTGGAGCGGCGAATAAAATACGTCTGCTGACACACTCGGAGTATAGGTGGTCTTAGAATCAAAAGGTCATGTAGTGAAATAAAATGCAAAAGAAGATCCCTGGGCACTACCAAACAAAATTTCCAAGTAATTTTATACAACAGATATCACATGCCAATGCAATAACTGAAGAGAAATCAAATCCGTAATGTGCCGTCAGCTTGCCAAGGCTAAGAGATTCTGAAAATAAAACCATGACATATAAGATTTTAGTTTACAAGATTGTAAACTAAGAGTCAGAGAAAGAAAGAGAAAGAGAGAGAGAGAGAGAGAATATAATTACAACAATTCTATTAAGTGTTCTTTTTTAACGGTTTCATATCGTTAATTTGTTCATCACAGCACAGATTATACAAACAATAGGAAGGTCTATGTAGTTAGACAAACAAACAACAATACGAAAGAGGCGAGCATAAGAGTCAGAGCTCTGTGCTATTATATCAGAATATGTGATATTTATAAACGAACCTCAAAGGAAGATACGGCCAGAGTTGAAAGATCATCTACGTAGGGGCCTAGAATGTTGTGCTCACGTACTTTCAGATTATGCTTCCTAAACGTTACAGGAATAAAAATAAAATAGCAATCAATAACAACTATTTACAAATATGAATCTTAAAATGTTTAGAAAGGATATAAGCGTCTTTTACACATATGAGGAATTTGCAAATAATTCTACATAACCAAGACACACCAATGTTTGTACTACAATAAATTCTGGTTACCAAACTATCTCAGTGAAATTTTGTCATAATTTACTATTAATTTTTATAACTATGAGTAATTTCAATAGTCCAGTCAAACTGATATGATTAGACAGTATTAACGGTCTATTCCAGACACTTTTTAGACTAAATAGGATTATACTGTTTGATTACACATAACGTTATATTATGGGAAATATTAAAGGTTTCTGCAGTAACATTATTATTTTATTGCATATAACACTATATCATAGGAGTTATTACAGATTAGTGTCACATATTCTGATTGTAGTCTGGAAGTGGAAGTGATTGCTTACTGTGATTGGTCAACTTTCTAGTTTCTAGTCTAATCAATTTGATGGAACATAATATTTTTAATATTCATTTACTTTAAATTTAAGTTGCACTACTCTACATTAGTGCATTTAACCTGCTAACAATTGCGTTAAGAGCACTATTAAAAATTGCAACATTGATTAGATTAGAAATAGATTTCTAACGTACCCTTGAGGATCAAGTAGATCCCGAACCCGCTCATTATATATTTCCATGTATGAAACTTCCACCTTGAAGCTTGTCTCTGGATCTTTATTTGCTTCTATTCTTTCGAACAAAGCATCACAAAGTCTTGGAATGATACCCTTCTGCTCCGCTGCACCCATCATAGAATATGACTTTCCAGAACCTAAATAACCAGCATCACCCTCTTACAACACATTCTGAACATCTAAATAACCAGCTTCATATTCTTAGAACACACTAGTACGCTTCTTATTCATCTGCTCTTCAGTGAACGATTTATTTCTGTATACAGCGAAAGATTTATCTTGCAATACTTCGAATGAAGTTCCCTCTCTCATTTTGTTTCTTATTAAAATTCTGTTAGGAGAGAGATGAGAGAAAGAAATTTGCTTATTTCATAACAATTCAACTCATGTATATAAACAGCAAATGAAAAATTCATGCAAACAATGAAAAAAGCAAGCACAACCAATACAAAAAAAACAAACAAAAATATCAGAAGTACGTGTGGCCATCAGTGAAGATAAACAGTATGTTATCTAGCTGAACACCACGCCATTACTAGCAAGATATTTTAGGAAACGCAAATCAGATAATTAAAATTGTTACCAATTAACCAGAGTTAACCATCCAATTATTAAATAATCTTTGTATAATTTACTAAATGAGCTCATACATTATGAGTACTACGAGAAAACAAGTGGAACTTTGTAAGTGGTTATGAGCAAGTAGAAAGCTGCGAGTAATGATCTACATTTTCATCTGACCCAATCTATGAACCAAACACATTACCCAACAGAAACTTTGACATCAAACACCATGTAGAAAAAATCTGGCGATAAGACAAGCTAATAAAACGAAGTTACAAAATTTTTCTAAAATAAATAATTAATAAATCACATATCAAAATAAACTGCACATCACTTAGAGCCAATCGAGCTATAAAGGCATGTAATTAAATATGCATCTTTGCTTAGCCATAATAAACTATTCAGCTATCATAGTTAAGATTACATTATTACTATTATTATTTATTTATTGACTACATGTATATATGTATCTAACTAACCGGTTTGACCATACGCGAATATGCAAGCGTTATATCCCTCGAAAGCTCTCTCCAACACATCTTTGCCCAGACAGTTGAATACTTTCTCTTGACCTACAAGTACGTAAGTGTTCAACAGAATAACAATTCCCATCAATTAACATTTCTACCATTTACTGATTCAAATATCAAGCCTAGGCTGTGTTAGTTGCGTCGGCATGATTGTGATCTTCATAAAGAGCACCAATACATTTTCTAGAATTCGCAGACTTTCTTGTTTTCTCGCACAGAAATCACAAAACAGAAAACACTTACAGCTCAGAAAATACACAAAGATTGAATGATTTGCAAAGATTTATCCCTGTTAATCAACGCATAAAATATAAAATAGCTCTATTAACTTTCAAAACTCTGCGATTTGGCAAGCCTTCCTACTTATCTGAAATTCTTCTTCCCTATCGTCCCTCACGTGCACTTCGCTCCAGCGAAATTGAAGTCGCGAGGACTTGCAAGCAACACGTGCAAGAGAATTTTGGACGTGCTGCAAACGATAGAGAGAAGAAGTAGGCAACCCATGTAATAATGAATTACAGTAGTCGAACTTTGAATGAACTATAGAATTAGCAAGGATAGTGGCTGAATTTCTAGTAAGGGATGGACGTATTAGCCTAATCTGACGGATCTGAAAGAAAGAAGCGCGACAAACAGAAGAGATATGGGATTTAAAATCAAGGTTTTCATCAAATATGACTCCAAGGTTTTTGATGGATCGAGAAAGTGAAAGAGCAAGGTTCTGAAAATTAACAGAGTTATTGGTAATTTTACTTCTTTGCAAAGGAGTGCCAATTAAAAGGTATTCAGTTTTGGAGGGATTAACAGCAAGACGGTTAGCGCAAAACCAGGAATAAACCTTGTCTATATATATATATATATATATATATATATATATATATATATATATATATATATATATATATATATATATACACACACACACATATCCATAGAAATTTCAAATAAGAAGATTATAACTCTAATTATATAAAAAATGCATGCATAAAGGTCTAAAAAAATAAACTATGAGTATAGTCATCCATAGACACACAGACATACACATAGACATACACATAGGCAGACAACAGAAAACACACAGAGAAAAGGCAGCAATAAGATTAAAGCCCATCCAATGCACTATTTGATGCCATTCCTATAGTATGTGTTCGGCCGATAGGTTTACACAGCACGACTAATATATAGTACACCAGCTGTTCCACAGAACTCAAAACTTCTTCTTTATACTTCACAATTCTTGCATTCTTGAGAAAACTTCTGTTGTAAGACTTTTGCCTTGGAGAATGAATAAACTAGAATAGTGACTAATATTTAAAATTCAGTTATTCTATATGGACACAGCTTAATATATCAGCAAACATTTAAAGCCAATGAAATTAATTGTCTAAAATCTTGGATATGGAAGAAAGGACGCTAACATAGGACAGAGTATATATTTTTTTATTTTATATATATATATATATATATATATATATATATATATATATATATATATCTTACTATATCATTATATACATGTATTAAACATGTATATTATATGCAGTATATACATTGTGAGTCAAAAAAACATGTGCGCAGTGTCTCGTCCATAACTTTGATATTAGTGAACCATTTTTTAACTTCTTGCATAGGTATAATCAGGAAAGCATTTGCTATAAAATAATATTAAGTGACTCTGTTAATTTTTATTTTTGCGTTGAAGCAGTGCATGAAAATATGCGCGACAGAAAATATTCAGTTTAAGTAAATCAATCGCTACAGAATGTTTACAAATCCAGTGGAACTAACAATGAAACACACGAAACAAACAGTGTAATACAGCTACTGTCAACTGTCAAAACATATGCTCAAAATGTCCTCCTTTGGCGCGAATACAAGCTCGGAGACGCTTGCGCCACTCGTCTTTTACGTTGTCAAAGACAGATTGCTGCATGTCTTGCCAAACGTCCACCAGGCGTTGCTTCAACTCGTCCACGTTATTTATTTTCTTCTTTTCGGCGTAATTTCTTTAATAAGTATTCTAGCCCTCCCAGCGTCCTGTTTTTTTTTTTTTTTTCGTCAAACAACCGATGTGCGCCATAACCCTTTAAGAGTTACAAGTTTTTTATGAGCGCTTTATCTTCATTAGTAAGCACCATTTTAAAATTTCAACAAAAACCGACTATGTCTGTTAAATCGTCTGTTATTGTTTAAAATAAACCGTAACTGTCACAAAAACTAGATTTAAGATTAATACTTTTTCTTCTTTATAATTCTGTAAATATTTTCAAAATCGGTTCACAAGTGTCAAAGTTGTGGACGAAATACTGCGCACATGTCTTTTTATGACTCACAGTGTACATGTATATAAATAGATATAAACGTATATATATTTTACATTTTAATTTTTTCAATGTTTTGTCCGGACACTGAACAATAGACCAACCACTAACTGCACGTGTCGTAAGAGGCGACTTAGCAAGACCTGAGGAAGTCAACGGGAAACCACCTCAGAAGCCATTTTTTCCCATACTATAGGCTAAATAAGGTATGAATAAGGCATTGCCATATATGACGTGCTTAACGTGTTGATCTCTGGAGTGCTCTCGATGAGGCGTTAAAGCAGGCTCTTAGAACGAATATGCAACTTGGACCTGCTACTTGGCAGATAGTTAGAAAGATAGCTATGCATCTATAATTTATAGGTATGCATATATAATTTATATTTGTATGTCTATATATAAAAAATTACAGTGTATATTCTCTGGGATTAAATAGCTATAGCCTATATACAGAATGTAAACCAAATCAAACGATTCTTGCAAAGCTCTAATTAACTAATTCCGATCTTCGTGTAGAATTGGTTACTTAGCTCTACAGCTGGCATTCGTAAACTTCATTACTTTTCGTAAATTACCAAACAGAAACAAGGAGCAACGACGACTTGAAGCAATTTAACACAGGCCTAGGGCGATGCTCCATCCGTCATAGTATAGTATTCCCTATCCTCACCAACTTTTTTATCTTTATTCCATTCCCCACACCTCACCTTTATCCCCCGGCCTCCTATTGTTTTACTCACTGACAAGATAAACTCATTTCTCATGCGATAACAGTTGCTGACGGCTCATAACCTACACGCCTATTTAATATATCAGTTCGACATTAAGCACAGAGAGATATTCTGCAAGTCTAATACCAGTGCTGACGGGATCGTCACAACATAAACCCCAGCCTGCAGCCAATTACTCTGAATTAATAGCTCATATTCATATAGTTAACCCTTTCAGCCCTACCTGACGTATATATACGTCAGGTAGTGCTGAAAGGGTTAACTATATGAATATGAGCTATTAATTATAGCACTACCTGACGTATATATACGTCAGGTAGTGCTGAAAGGGTTAACTATATGAATATGAGCTATTAATTATAGCACTACCTGACGTATATATACGTCAGGTAGTGCTATACTGCCAGACGTATATATACGTCCAACATCTGATTAAATTAATATAGCAGCCAATATATTGCAGGATCTGAGCATTGACTTGTTTCAACACTTACAGTATAGTTCAAGCTTTCTATTCATGTCAAACAATAGATTGTGGGTCTCTCACAGCCCAAGTTATAAAACTTTTCTTCATTTGATAAACACCTTTATTTTCTAATATTTGATTATAAATATAGAAACCCAATATAGAATGAAGAATAATATATATTATAAAAGGAATATAAGAAGAAATCCCTCCAATTTATCTTGTCATAATAAAAAAATTCACTCAAATTGATCTTATTTCAGTTCTTTGTAAGTAATAATTTATAATTTCTGAATCTTCATAGGATAAATTTATGCGGTGAGTAATATCATGAAGTAAAATAAGATGGCATAAAATAACATCTTGTATTTTGCGCTATAATCTTACGAAACACACATTTTATGTGTGTTTGCATGGGTAATTAGACCCTTCCTAATTGCTGTGCATAATATTTTTCGAAGCAAATATGCAGCACCAGAACGGTTTGGATCACGAATCCTCACTTCTCCGCAAAGGTCGCCTGTAGCCTATTCCAAGAAGTAGTCTACGTTCTTGCCTTGTGCAGCTCGGGTGGTTGTATGCATAGTTTTGAACTTTATTTTGGTATCAGGCTCTGGCTGCGTATACAGAAAAAAAGACGTTTTGGCTGTGAAGTTCTGTGCATCATGTGATATTTATGCTTTGACATCCCAGTATATAGCCAAACTTCAACCGAGTGAACTAAATGTCGGATGAGATCTAAGGCAGCATTTCATGAAGCCGATGCATATCCATGAATACACCATAAGTATGCGAAGTCTTCTTCTAGTGCACTGCTTAACTGCAGGTCCATGGCATATAATTCTTCCAACCAATTCTATCCTCTGCCTTCCTTTTCATCTCTATACATGAATATGTCATCAGATCATCCAGCATCCCATGGCTCGGTCTCCCTCTAACTCTTTTCCCTTGCATTTTTCCTTCTATTACATCCTTTAGCAATCCTTACTCCCATATCATCTATGAGGAGTCGACAAGATGAACTAGCTTCTGCATTCTTGTGTTTGCTGTCACAAATCGTAAAGCTGATTGAAGAAGTCAGGCCTTCGCTTTTTGCAGCGAGCTGTACCCAATGCTCTCTTTATGTATAATAGAAACAGACATATTTCGCTTCCAAGTTTTATGAACTGCGCATTTGAGTACCTTGCTAGTGGATTGATTGAGGAAATTATGGAGCTGGGTGCACGAGAATAGGTGCCCGTGTTGTTGTCGTAATTTATGATGACATAAATGACAACAACCAGCACAGAGACGCCAAGATGTTTCGGCAAAAGTGTGCACTCCAAAATCCTTTGCGTCCACTCCTCGTCATCCAAATCCTCAACGCTGATGATTGTCTGCGAAAAAGGCGGAATAAGTCGAAACAAGCGCTACTATTGTAAGCTTACTGCTTGCATATATAAGACAGCCCTACTTTTTACTCACTTGCTTATCCAAACAATCAGCTCAGACGTTTATTTTGATTAGAAATTGTGTAATGTACTAAATATAACCAAGAAAAGTATAATTTTTGTCTAAATACAATTACTGATAATTATGAAATGCGGGATGCTTGAATTTTCGAAACTGTAATTGTGTGAAGTGGTGTTTTTGGAGTTTTATCAAATTGATATTGCTATAAAATGGTGTTTTGTTCTATTTTTTAGATACATCATTTTACATTATATAAAGAATGTCATGCTAATATATAAGCATAAATACACTAAAAAAATTGATGCCTTATTGATTTTATTATTTTTACTGTAGTATTTTGTGAAAAATCTATGTGGCAAGAACTAAAGCGCGCAAAATAAAAATAGCTCAAAATTTTAAAAAGCTAATTAAAAAATACATGGCAGTATATAAGAACTCATTCAGAATATAATGGCAGTGCTGAAAGGGTTAATTGAAATTGTATAACATCTAATAAATATCATGGGCCCCATATACTGTATGCCTATATACATATAGGCCCCTATATACTGTAGGGCAGTGTAGGCCTATAATGTATATATATATATATATATATATATATATATATATATATATATATATGTGTGTATAATTGTGTATATATATATATATATATATATATATATATAAATAAATAATATATATACATATATATATATACAATTATACATATATGTGTATATATATATATATATATATATATATATGTAATATATATATGCATAATATACATACAGGTACAATGTACATAGGTATACATATAGGTATCTACAGGCTTTGCATTAAAAAACTATCCCTTGGCAAAATTACGATACCTCAGTCAATTCTTGATATTTCGCCTCAAAATTTTAGAGTTCTCTTGTGGAGGAATTTTTCCATAAGCTGATTCCTTTTTTCCACAAGCTTATTCCTTTTATTATTAGAATTATTACCCTTTCTACTGGATATTCAACGGTATAACAATTATATTTTACTATAATTATAAGAATTTCTGTGCTTTCATTAAATTTCATCTCTAATTGATAGTTTACTTACATCAGTTATTTTCCAAATCAATTATCAGTTTACTCTCCATCTTACTTTCTCTTTCTCTCCCTGTCTCCCTCCTTCCCTCTCACTCTCTCTCTCTCTCTCTATCTCTCTCTCTGCTTCCCCCCTCTAAGCTATATTATAACTATATTATAACTATAACTATATTAAAATAAGCTATATTATAACTACACTACTAATACACCAAATCTTAAAAACTTTACAAACTACAGAAAGACCTGTTCAGTGTGTTCACCCCAATCTAATAGCTACAGAAGAATATCGATTTTCTAATCAAGATTATTTCAATATTTGCCTGCCCTCACAAATTCTATTAGTGACGAAGCTAACAACATAACACTAGGAATGACTTACTAGAATACTTTGGATTATCATCTGACATCGACCAGAAGCAGTGATCAAATGCAAATGTCTAAAAATAAACAATAACAACCATTCAATCATAGTCAACATTCTAGAATGATATAGGCTACAAATTACCTGACAAACTTATATAATTTGCGCGGCACGCAAATTATACAGTATATCAAACAAATACATAATCCAATAAACAGCATCTCTAATCCCTCAAAATGAACAGGTTGAAATAAATATATCAGACCTCTAGGATCCACAGACTGACAATAAATAATTGTTGATGATGCAGTCTGACACCACAATGTTAATTTAAAATTTAAAAAAAGTAAAGCTAAGGTTAACGTCAATTTCCTCACTCGAAAGCGACGTCAGTGACGGGCGAACCCAGGAATCTAACCCCGCACCTACTGATCCGCGTTCGCGTATAGAGGGAGAATCATAGAACTGTTGGACTTACTTTGGACTTAAACAATTTTTTACCAACGTAATTAAAGCCAGAACAATGTTGAACTGCATCCTCAACATTTATTTTTAAAATATCAGGAAAATTTCTACAATCAAAGTAACAATTTGATAGAGTTTCGCTGCAGGGATGTTCTTGCTCGCTATGCCAACGCTCTGTCGTTTGGCATTTTACTTACGAAACGAGCGATTAAAAATAATAACAATACAGTCAACGACAACAGCTTATATACAGTAATCTCAAAGACCTGTCTACTGTAGATTAAAAAAATTAGTATGGAAATTGAAGGTGTAAAGAAGATCTAATAAACAATTTTGTTTCATACTGTTTTCAGCAGTGTTTCACAATTTCGTTATTTTATTACCATAATTATATTCAATGTATTTAAAATAAATAAAATTTAATAGTATATTGCAATAATTACCTCTATTACCAAACACTCTCATGTTGTTAGGTAAATTAAATAGTAATTTTTGGCGATTGTCGTAATCGTTCAACAATCATGTCTGTTGCAACGATGGCCGAGATTCCTTTCAATGGAATTCAGCCGACTGTTGGGTTCAAATCAGCAGACAATATTCATGTCACACTTCGGCTGAAACCATCTTGAGTTCAGAACATAAACCTTGGCTCCGGGGACCTAGAGGATTTTTCATTTAAAGCTGTCGACACTCGGTCTTCCACAGTGGCCACCCAACCATGTACCATTCGAGCCTGGCGTATCTTAACTTCGTTCAGTTGACTCGTAGCTAACCGACTGCACTAAATCCCACCCCCTAAATAAATAGTCCTTATGTATTATAAAAATAGTAAAAACGACTAAATTTATTTTGTAATACAGTGCAACTTTAGTCACAAAAACGGACTAGAAGATTTGAGCTACTTTTGAAACCAGATGACAATATTTTCAGACTTTGTCATCAAACTGCAGCCTTCAATAAGCTTCACTACTTTCCATCCAGCGAGAGGCCGCCCTATATAGTCATCAATATACGCTTTGGATGACTGCACAGCAACGCATGAAATCAAATCTCCATAGTCTGACATGATGACGAAAACAATGGTAAGACAAAATAAATATATAGAATGATATATAGACAGCAAAACGTCAGACCTTTGGAATACTTTTCGACGATGAAACTGGAGTACCGTCTGCGGCGCTACAATAACAAACAGAATTCGTTGCAATGAATTTTCTACAGGACGCTAGCTTCAATCAATCAGTTTAAACAAGAAAAGGGAACGTATGACAGAGTTTTAAGATGCTAAAATTATCCTATTAAAATGCTAGATATATTATAAATATCAGATTTCATAGTGTGATATCAAAGCTTACTCACTACATTTACCGATCTGCCTCCTTTAAAATCTAATCTGGACTTCAAGTACTGCAATTCTTTACTATGTACATGAAGATTTCTTCACTTTGTACATGAAGCATGTCACACTATTCAGTACAATCGGAGTGCACTGAAATTCATAACTGTATTCTCAAATTCTTTCAAATTATTTAACACTACTCTTCTGAAGACAATTCACTGTATGTCAATTTCTTACCGTCCAAAATGTATACCCTTAAAATTACTCATATAGGAATATCCTCTTACTATGGGTTCTTTCTACAATATCCGTCTCCTACTTAAACTCCTATAACATCAACCTACCCTGACCATTTTTTTATCACCGGACTGGCTTTCGTTTAAGACCTTACTTCTCCTCAGCACATTTCTTTAGCAGATTGGTATGGGTGAACTGATCTGTAGTGATATGTGCTGTTGGGGACGTCCCTGACATCATCCCTGGATGAGGAAACGGACGTTAAACCTTTATTATTATTATTATTACTAATGGATCAAGCAATTCTTTCAGCACTTGCTGTCATTTGTAAAAAAGACCAGACAGAACTGCCTACTAAATGCTTTATCATATGTTTTGTTAAATATCTAAATTTCTCTTTGCAGTAAAATCAATTATTTCCCAAAAAATACACTTTTATAATGTTACAACATGTTGCACTAGATACTCGAATGACTTCTACCACAGGCAATATGCTTCAAGAGACAAATTGAGTAAATAGTCATGTTTACCCGTCATGGGCCCCCATCACAGACCTCTGAAAACAGTCGTAAATTACTTCATAGTACATTTAATAGCATATTGTTCATAGTACGTTTAATAGCATATACTTCATAAAACATTTACTAGCATATAGCCTACTATTATACTTATTAGCACATTTAATGGCACATACTTCATAAAACATTTACTAGCATATTCTTCAAAGTACATTTTAATTGTATGTTCATATTCAATGATCTATCGTCACAGTAATTCCTCTGCTCGAAGATTTAACTAAATAAATGCTGCAGTTCTTTAAAATAAGAGCAGGAGCTACAACACAACTTTACGTTCAATTATAAAAAGGCCTATCAGTATATAAAGTTATCAACAATCACTGACTGACTGACAAATAGACCAATATTGCAAACTATAACGCTTTGGCGTTGAGTCTAACTTTAAAATAATAAGCCCAATGTTCTCAACTGTTTTATCAAACATTTTCACAGTTAGGAAATTACTGTGTTAGTCGCACAAATACTTTGGTTCTATTCTCCAGTAAAGAGTAGTATTGATCAGATATAAAAGGTTAGACATATTCTATACTACAGGAAATCACTAGTAGTACTGGTCAGTAGATTTTGAAGGCAAAGCAAAGTCGAGTATCATAAAATAATTAATCCGGAAACGAAAGTCCATCACTAGTTAAACATGTAAATGCGTAAGGAAAATACATATGTTGTATATTTACACAATACAATGATTATACACCTAAATCATATAACTTCCCGCACATTTAGAAAAGCACTCATTGTTTTATTTGAGAGCAAATATGTAACTGTTGACAATTTTGATTGCGATGCGTGAAATTCCATTTCGTTCTAAATTATGTACTATAGAAATTCGCGAAATGCGATGGAGGTGTTAAGCAAAACGGAGAACTGGGAATAAGACAGACGCATAAAACAAAACATAGAACTACGAAAAACAATATAATTTATAGTAAAAAAAGCATCTCTAAGTGCACCTCATTTTCATTTTCTGCCTCATGCAATCTCTGCTCCTGTTCCCTTTTTAGCGTCCAGTACTCTGCAACATTATTACTGGCCTAACCACAGAAAATTCTAGCGTATTCCTTTTAGTCTTAATGGTATTCTCCTATCACACAGCTAGTGCTGCCCCCAACTTTGCCCACCCAATTTGGATCCTTCTAGTAACCTCCTTTTCCGACTACCCATCCTCTTCTATTATAAATCCTAAGCAATTTAAGTCTGCTACCTTCCTTTGTTCCATCACCTGACTTATTACTCAATATCCAATTAACCCCTTACCCTTTCATCTCCTCTCCAAATGCTCCGTTTTCTCTTTATTCACCCTCAGTACTTTACTTTCCAATGGCTCTCTCACATATTCTAACATCCCACTTTATCTCCACTGCATCTCCTACTGTCACCAGATCATCTCCAAATAGCAAGCACCATGGGGACTCTTTAATAACCCCCTTCAGCAACTCATTCATAATAAATATAAAACAATACTTCTCACATGAATACTTAGGTTACAAAATAACCATAATAACAAATTTCATCAGTTTTTCATTCATTATAGAACAGAAATTTGCAGGTTGGCAGAATACGTTGCAGTCATAATTCAGAAGAAATCAGGAATGGTATGTCGGCTAGTGAAGATGTGACTCATGGATAATTATAAATATTTATTCGCTTTCTACAAGGTTTAAAGCAGTCACGCCCCTCTCCCCTTCTCTCATCCCTCTTTGCTCATCTCGCTTTGCTCAATACTTCAATAGATACGGCTTTAATACTGTTCATGTAGGGTGATCTCATTCTCTCTCTCTCTCTCTCTCTCTCTCTCTCTCTCTCTGTGCCTGCAGTTCATAAAGCCAATTAAAGCCAACAAGATAACGACTGCTATATTCAAAGGGTTAGGTATACTAGTCTGCTTTAATGACATTTACAATCAAATCCGGGAAGCACTATCGTGATAAAATGTAATGCAAAATGCTTTAAATAAACTCCATTAAATAGATTTATACACTAGCACCAGCTTATCCCGACCAAACACACCGATGCACAACACAAATAACAATACAGAATTCTTTAATTACTAATCCATCTCCTAATCTATTAATATTTTAGTGACTATATCCAATATGTATTTTATTATTGACTCATCCTTCATTTTGCACTATTTAATTTTCCCTAAATTAATAGTATTTACAAAAATGTTAAGAATTTGTACTACGTTGTACTAATGAAAAGTTTCACTAGTACAACGTAGTGAAACTTTAAGGTCCCATTCCTCAATCAAAGAAGATGTCAGAGTTGTCTCAAGTGAAATAAACGATTTCAGGCAGTTCTATACCACCACATTACACTACAAGATAACAGGAACGATTCAAAGCAATAATTTTATGAATAGGACTAAACTAAAGATGAAATTTTAAGTCAATTTTCTGTTTTGAATGATGCAGTTAACAAAATCAGCTCAGAGGATATGCTACTAGTTCACAATTGTCATACACTCTACTCTATTTGTCACTCTTTACTATCTAGTAATCAGTCAAAAGATAAATTATAGGACATTTAAAGAATATAAAAAATGTTATAAGAAATAGGAAGAATATGATAGGACACATTCTAAGAGGAGATAGAACTAAAGAGGTCATAGAAGGTAGAATGGAAAGGAAAGAGAAGGCTGAGATTAGGAATATTATATGATTTAAAGACCCACTCATATATGGACATGAAGAGGAAAATAGAAGACGGAGAAGAGTGGCGGTATTAGAGAGAGGGAGAGAGACTTAAAAAAATATATAATTAAAATTAAATATTTAAGATAAATGACTTAAATTAAGATATTTTGGAGTTTAGATTCCACCTTTCATTAGCGTTCATTCCCATTAATACACAATCATTTAACCATCTGACTAACATTTAATACATTAATGCATTTTAATACATATATTAAATCTACTTCCTACAGATGAAGATCAGTAGAAAAGAAACAGCACTAATAATGAAGGCCTACAGCTACATTTGAAGAAATAGGCACTAGTAAATTTGCTCTGCACGCATCTGTATTATTGAGAATTATAGGTGGATCAGTAAACGAGCAATCCTTTGAAGTAGCTCAGGACTGCATATTTAATAGGCTGCCATGCTGCTATTACCTAGTTATGTTGAACATTGCACCAGTGCATTGTAAATGTGTATAAACACACTATATATATATGTATATATATATATATATATATATACAGGGTGAGTAAACAAAAGTGATAACACCTGCAAAAAGTTTGAGTATCTCAGGCGTTGGTTAATATTTTCAAATCAAACTTTTACCAATTACTACAGGACTAATATTGGATGGGGTGACCAATTTTCATCCATTTCAATCTATAGATTGGCCAGTTATTCAAGTTGCAGCAGAGCAACCCCCCATTTTTACCTAAAAATGGCGTTTGCTACAACGGTGATGGCAAATTGCACTTCATTGGCGAAAAGAAAAAGGTAAACACTCAGTATTACGTCAATACTTTACTTCCCAAGCTGCTTGATGATTGCAATGCTCTTCTACCAAAAGGTTTCATCTTTTAGCAGGATGGTGCTCAGGCGCATGCATCTCGTCATGCACAGAAATGGATCAGCGAGAGAAATGCGCCTTTCAACAAGAAGAGAAAATGAATTCCAAACTCTCCCGATCAAAATACTCGGGATTGCCAGGTCTGGGGAACAATGCTGCATCTCTATCAAAAAACCAGTCAAAGCCTAAAACAAGACAAAACTGCAGGAAGTGCTACAATCGATCTGGGAGAGAGTGCCCCAAGCTGCATGGAATCAACAAGGCTGTCTTAGCATTCCGAAAGCGACTGCAGTCCTGCGTAGCAGCAGGAGGAAAGCATATTGAATAGTCAGTAATGCTAGCAGATGCAACTGGTTCTTTCTGAACCACTACAACGGCCCTTTTCAGGGCCAAAATAGAAATAAAATAAAATTTATTTTTACAGTATATTAAAAAAATGGGGGATTGCTCTGCTGAAACCTGCATAACTGCTCAGTCTATGTACCAAAATGGATGAAAATTGGCCTCCCCATCAAAAATTAGTCCTTTAGCAATTGGTAAAAGTTTTATTTGAAAATATTAACAATAGCCTGAGATATTCAAACTTTTTGCAGGTGTTATCACTTATTTTTACTCACCCTGTATAGGCATATGTGAAGATATATATATATATATATATATATATATATATATATATATATATATATATATATATATATATATATATATATATATATATAATTATATATATCTTCTTCAGTACACTGCCAATAGGCAGGTTCAAGGTACATATTCATACTCAAAGTCTGTTTTCTCGCTCCATAAGAGAAGTCCTTAGATCAACAAGTAGATCCCTTCACAAAGTCTATGCCTTATCCATACCTTATGTAGCCTAAAGCTTGGGAAAAGTATGGCTTCTGAAGTGGTTTCCCATTGCCTTCCTCAGTTATATGGATTAATTACTATTTAATCCTGGGGGGAAATATTTCATGGTGAGGTGGGTACCCTCTAGCCATCCTCAGCTCCTGCCTTAGTCGCCTCTTACATACACGCAGCAGATTGTTTGCCGTTGCCCTATTCTGCAGTGGTCCAACCACACCCGAGCACAACACAGGGATACACATAATATATATATATATATATATATATATATATATATATATATATATATATATATATGTAACATAGCATGTTTGCACACAGTTGCAATGCACTGGTGGCAATGTTCAACATAACTAGGTAATAGCATCATGGCAGCCTATTAAATATGCAGTCCTGAGCTACTTCAAAGGATTGTTTATTTACTGATCCTCCTATAATTCTCAATAATCTCTCTCTTTTCTCTTAGTGCACTGCCTACTGGCAGGTCCATGGCATATAACGCCTCTACTCATCTCTATCTTCTGTCTTTCTCTTCATGTCTGCATACTAGTGGATCTTTAAATTATTTATAGCATTCCTTTTGCTATACCATTATTTTTGGGGATTCTGCTTATGATGAAATGGGCCCCCTAAGCCTTGCTCCGCTTCGACTAACATTTACTGGGCAGGGGCGTCATTCCCTGAGAAAACAATCCTGTTTGCTCATGTAAATAACTAGTGCCCAATACTATATATATATATATATATATATATATATATATATATATATATATATATATATATATATATACATGTACACATAATCAACACATTTTACCAAATCAAATTCAAATATTAAAAAAATTAATATATACAAAATACCTTTCTTTAACTCCGACCATTGGATTATAGAGCATAGTCTGCACATCGTCCATATCAACGATACATCTTGTTCCTAGCTCTATCTCTGCAAATGAAGTCACATAAAATCTGTTAGAAACTGATGACAATTTGTGTAATGCATGATAATACAGCTAAAATGGTCCCCTTAAGACTTGTCAGCAGTAATAGGCCAGAATTTGGTACATGCATATATGATAGCCTAGAGGTAAAACTAAAGTTAAAGCCAAGTTTAACAGCTATTTACTGCTTGATAGCATGTAAGCGATGGGGAAATCACGGGATTTAAACCTTGCACCTACCTATCATCTGTCAAACAACTAGTCAACATGCCACCGACTTCAATCGGGTAAGGCTGGAGCCAATGAGATAGACACAGACAATGAGACAGGACTACCATCACTCTCTCTCTCCGTCTGTCTCTCTCTCTTGTGTCCCGTTAAGCAGCAAGCGCAAGGTACATACATATTCCTATTCACAGTCTGCTATCACGCTCCAAAAGAAACACTCCATCGATCAACAATTAATCCCATCACTAAAGGATATCCTTATTCACATGTTAAAGTAGCCTATTAACTTAGGAAGAATGGCTTCTGAGATGGTTCCCCATTTTCTTTCTCAGTTCTTGATTTGTGATTTCTTAAGACACGTGCAGTATACAGTTACTCCATTCTTCAGCGGCCTGGACACAACACCGGATTGACTACCATTAAACTTCTTTAAATACCTTATGTACATAACAACAACAACAACAATGCGATTAAAGTCCTACTGTTATCCATGACAACATTGAGCACTGTGGAACCAAATTAAAACCAATGAGCAGAGTGAGGGGTCCTTAAATGGTGCAAGCCCAAATCCGGGTAATCAGTCCAAGGAACGGTACTAGTGGAAAGGAGGTTTACGTGTTGGTCTCAGTTCGTGGACATTTGGTGGATATGAGGGGGTGTGCAGAGAGGAAGGAAGAGAATTCCAGATCTGTGGGGCAGCATGCTGGAAGGAGCACCTAGACAGCTTGCTACGTGAAGAAATGTTCGGAGTAACTAACTTTGAGGACCTGGTAGATGACTGCCTGGAGGTAGGATGCCCCACTTGTAGTAAGTGAGACGTGTAACCATTGCCGGGAGTAGTGATGGACTTGAATGTTACAGAAACTGTCTTGTATAAAATACGTTCTCCAACTTTGAGCCAGTGCAAGGACTTGAAGATTGGAGTAACATGGGAATATTTGAAGCTAAGAAAGACTGCACGTGTAAGGGAATTCTTAATGAACTGAAACCTATCAAACTCGTAAATGGGAAGATTCAGAAATAGGGAGTTGCAGTAGTCCAGATTGGATTGCATAAGAGCTGCACCAATCGTAGTGGCAATAACTTACATAGACAACAGTTTTTGCTTCTATATTCACAGGTATTTATATACAGGAATGTATTACACATTAATTAGATTTTAGCTAAATACATTAAAGTGTAGTAGAGACTTAAATATGTATTAAAAATTAAGCTACATTTTCAGTTATAATAGAGAACTTGCGATGCCAAACATCTAATCTAGGGTATCTCAAATCATTAATAGTCTTTACGAAATATTTTTAAACTAATGATTTCATTTCAAGAATATAATAAGGAGACAAAAAGATACAAAAATTACAACAGATGTAAAAGCTTGCCGGTAAAGGATTATGTTAATGCAAATATGTGTTATCATGTCGTGCCTACCTCTTCTACTGAAAGGTCGAACTCGCACGGCCACCTTGACTTTATCAGCCATGTTATTCTAGGATCAGTATCCTTCGATTAGCATTAATCCGTATTAATCCAAATCCTAATCCGTTATAGACAAACCGAATCCCAGAACTGATTAGGAATTCAACAACGAACTAGAACATTATCACATTTTTGTTGAACTTGACTGGTAAAATAAAATATCAAAGTCCATTAGCTTGTAATCCACGAGTTATAGATAAATCCAGACGGTATCGATTACTGTTGTTTTATGAAGGTTGTGTAATAGAGAAAATCAATCATAAATATCGAATCGATAATCACTTATCGATCATTAGAATTCCGACAGTGTCCATGTTTAATGTACATCCGGGCATCTCGCAATCAGTAAACACACCAATGATTATCTGTAGATCATTCGATAACTGTCCAGACAAAATTAATTATTTTATAAATCTTAGTTCGTAGGACCTCTTAAAATTGTTAAACCTAATTTAGACTGCCTTAGTTTTGTAATTTTAAATTACAATCACGATAAATTTGGAGCATTGCTTGTAACTTTATTCCAAATTATTTCCTTATTAAGAGCTACATTTAAGTTCGCTCTGTAAACACATCGCAGCCACTCAAGCAGCTGCAGCTGAAACTTAAGTACAACACCAGCTAAGATAGACGACGATGCTCCCTCAACATTGTCTTAAATCACAAATCTCTCTCTCTCTCTCTCTCTCTCTCTCTCTCTCTTTCACTCATTCCACTTCATTCATTCCACTAGAATGTTGAAAATTAGTTATATTTTTTGCACATCAAAAACATCAGCATTCTGAGGTCAAAGCCAATCCAGTAAGTAAAGAACCTCTACATGTAGGCCATATTTGTAGTGACATGAAGGGGGACGTCCCTAACATAATCCTTGTATGAGAAACGGACGTTAAACCTATATTATTATTATTATTATACGTGATCGTGAAAACCTTAGTTTGAACCAAATGCTTCTTGTTGTAGTTCCAAATACTCACATGTTACGCCTATTTTTAAGTCTTTGCACTGGCTAAAGATTAAAGAGCGTATCATTAACTAAAACAGCTTCGTTAACATACAAGTCCATCACCATCCTTGGGCAAACTTGTATGTCTCACTTGATTAAAGTGATGCAGCCTGCTATTACTCGGTCTTCTAAGCTAATTACTCTTGTGAGACCTAGCTTACATTCACGCTCTAAGCTATCTAATCGTTCTTTCCAGCATGCTGCACCGCAGATCTGGAATTCTCTTCCATCCAATCTTCATTTGAATCACAGCAGCCTTTGCTTTCCTATGAGCAGTTCCATAAGCAGTGGAAGACCTATCTTTTCCATCTCTCCTTTCCATTCACTGTCCAGGAGCAGCGACCTGCGCCTAAACCACCTTTTCTTTAACTCCCTTTACTTTGGACTGAATTTCTGGATTTTGGAATTTGTACCGTTTTTGGACCTTCTTTTTTTGCTCGCCGGCTTGATTTTGTCTCAATAGTGCTCGATGTTGCCATTGATGACTGTAGCACTCTGATTGTTGTTGTTATTATTATTGCTATTGTATGGATGTGAAACATGGACCTTAAGGAAGATACCTTGAAACTATAGCGGGACTGGAAAGCATTATGGGGACTCAAAAGGTGCAATAAATGTATTAAGAAATAAGAATAAAAGTTGAATAGGACACATTCTAAGAAGGAAGATACTACTAAATGAGGTAATAAAAGGCAGAATGGAAGGCAATAGAGGCAGAGGAAGGCTAAGATTAGGAATTTTAGATGATTTAAAGACCCACTTACATGTGGACATGAAGAGGAAAGTAGAAGACAGAGAAGAGTGGAGGCGTTATATACCGTGGACCTTCCAGTAGGCAGTGCGAGAGAAAGAGAGAGAGATATGTGATCGATTTCTTGCATGGACTGAATTTAGTATCAAATGCATTTTATTAATTATATCTGGTACCACTAAAGACAGATTTGTGTGGGTAGTAGCTCGTGAACCTGACCAGGGTTAATATATCATATTGATAGATGTGAGAATATTTAGTCCAAAGACTAAATTTATAAGAGTATAAGCCATTTCTAGTAATGTTGTATGTGTTTATTGTATATTGTACCGACATGAATCGAGCATTTTACAAGTTACCAAAAATTAGGAAGGCAATGGAAAACCATCTCATTAGCTATACTTTCTCCAGCTAATGGCCACGTTTTTAATTAATTAACGGAATGTTTCAACTGGGCGTGAAAGCACACTTTAAATATGAATGTGTATTTGTCACTTGGCAGAACACTTGGTAAAGAGAAAGAGAGAGAGGGAGAAAGTGAGACAGAGAGAGTGAGAGAGGGTGGAAGAGAGAGAGAGTGAGAGAAACCTGTAAAGATGAGAATACATGATTTCAACATTTAGTGGTGTCCAAGACTCTATCTGTAACTTTTAGCAAGCTGCTTTGTCATACTTAAGTCATAAGAGCAGTAGGTTATACTTTAAAAACTCTGAACGACTGCTAGAGCTAGCCAAATTCTTAAACAAATCCAAACATTCTTTGTCAGACGAGAAGGACTTGGAATAAATTTTTAAGGACTAAAAGTTGACAAAATGTTTAAAATTGTAATTGTATATCAAGCTCTAACTGCTATTATTATTATTTAATAGCAATTTAGAGCTTGATATGCAAATCACAAGCTTAAACATTTTTTATGTTTAAAATGGCTAATGCAACTGACGTTAACATTAGCTTCAGGTTTTATTAATATTTAATAAGCATAACACAATATCCACTCATTCGATTAGAGCTGTATACATAATATTCATTAAATATTGCAAGTTCAACTAAACATTAACGAAGAGAATTCAAAACTACATATACAAAAGGTAAAATTTAACTGTGTTTTCAGGATATAAAAAGTAACCTGTAAAATATTCCACCAACGACAATGGTTCGTTTAACAAATCACAAGATAATTTAATAAATAATGATGAAAATGGAATCAAGAAGATGCAATATACACTATTCGTATGTAAAGATAACACAATATTCGATAAGTACATCCTTGGAAAGTAGTGGTTCCTTTAAAATGTTTGCAGTGCACAATGTAAACAAATTAGCCAGTCAATACTGACTGTTAAATTTTTGTAGAATTATTATTACTAGAAATTTTCCTTGAAATAACAAATTCAGAGTTTAAATGAGATTTAAGTTGAAGTTCAGGACAATTATGTATCTAATATAGTTAACTGATCATCGCAAATTGAGTTAGTTAAGTATCGTTTAATGCATAAAAATTCATTAGTCTAGACAAGCTTAATGTTCTTGCATAATAAAATTTCTTTTAGAGTCATTTATTAAATTTAGTCATGCTTATCTTTTCGACAATCCTTTTAAAATCGCGAAATTAATCAGGTTAGAGGACGATTACGATTAGGAATTTATGATCATTGAAGCAATTGTTAGTCAACAATTATCAATGCAAACAGCGAGTTCAAATAATACTGCTAAATAGGGAGAACAATAGACGTTATAACAAACTCTATCGTTCTATGAAATAAAACATGGTAATTACTTTACTACACCAACTCAGCATAAAAACATGAACACCTAGTATTAGAAGCAACACTTAGTAATACTGTTTAATTTCTCTAATACTTAATATAAGGCACGTTTATAACTATTAATGGTCAAAAAGTAAACACGCATTATAGTGACTAATCAACTATGTTGATACCTATCACTTTTTAATATCACAAGTTTAAACCGTTAGGCAATTTAGACCATTTTCCGTATAACCAGTCCAGTGAAGATCAGCGCGGCTGGGATTCGAAGCCACGAGGGTTCCATTCACCTCAGGATCTGTCATTTAAAACTTCATGACGTTACCCCTACGCTATTAAGACATTCAATCCGTTAGGTGAGGCTCATATTTAGCATATATACAGTTTACAGACACAGTTAAAATGTGTCAGCTTTCTAACCACAGCGCCCGCATTCATTTCCTTGTATTAACTTGCTGACCACTTTATATAACAAACCTATCACTTGATTACAGAAGTATACCGAAATCATAACAGTTATGGCACATGCAAATTTTTTAAATCTTATTTTTGTTTGTCTAGTGACACACATGACAAAACTCATGCGATTACAGTTTCTCAGCTGTTGCTGTTTTGCGGTTTGCATTATTTCCCGTTCTCTACATGACTACAAGCAAGCCTTATCTTCTGGTAGAGCCGCACAGACTTTAGAATAACCTTCCATCACCTTGGGGTTTTATTTGTTTCTGACTGACATGATATTTGAACCAAGGCCTCACGATTCTGAAAAAAACACTTTATCAATAAGCCAAATCCCGCTTCAAATAAAATTTATTGTACTCATCAAAAAGTAGCGCTCTCTATCGCATGCTCTACCTCTTCTCGCTCACTGTCTATTTCTCTCGTGTTCTACCTAGAGACACATAGCAACACCTAAGGGCATATAGCACTATAAGTAATATCGTCATTAGTTCATGCAATACTAGTGAACACAAAACTACATTACACAAAACTGTACTTAATTAAATAGTATTAAAAACTATTTCAAGTTTGTCTAATAATTCATATAGGCACAACGTACAAAAAACAATAAACTATATAAAAATAGAGATAACAACACTCTTAGCTTTGAATTTTCAATCTGATACTTCTTCATTTAATCATTTTAAAAACCGTGTTAAGTCCAGAATCAAAAGATATAAATATACATTACACTGATAAAAATTTAAACAATCATTATTTACACATGTACATACCGGATTCAATACAAAAAGAAACCAACTATCTTATTCATTCTAGCTACGATGAATCTAAATAACCTTCTGGAAATTAAAGAATCATTGCAAGTTTTACTACCACAGCTATCAAAAGTTGAAATTTCAACTTTTTAAATTGTACACTGGCTTAATTTTTCAGTTAGCTTATTCTCCCGATATAATGAGAAACAAACATTGGCAAAGCTGTAATTCATCGGCTAGCATACTAGTAAAACCCGAGCAAAGCCCTAACACTCGTGCATCATTAAAGATGCTTAAGATCGTTCTGCAGCCCATAGACCTTTGATTTGAGTGTTTTTAGTTCATCGAGTAGATAAGCAGAACGCGATGCAGTCCTACGAACATTCCTCAACATCTGCATGTCTATGTCGTCAGGTCTCTGCTCTTTATCTATTTCCTCAGTGAATCCTATGGTAATCTATTACACATAGCATAAAATACAATACTATACGCGAGCAACGCACTGCAATACAGTGCAATATAATAATAGGAGTTTGAATAACAATAGAAAATACAATAACAATACTTATTATTTGTAAAACTCTTAGCTTTGTTAAGCTACAGAGAAAGCATGTTAGTGACTGGGAGAGCACAGGATTTGTACCCAGCACCTACTGATCCACAACCAGAAATCTAGCCGATCATGCTGCAATCTCAGCCCTATGTGTCCTATGCGCACCATAACATCATCATCATCTTTATCTTTCCTTTAATCCCAGCTTAACTAGGCTTGGATACGAATAGATCTCCACTACTCACTATCCTGAATAAAAGCACACTCCATAACAGGAATCAATAAAACTGTTCTGCATGGCTAACTATAGAACTAAGATGAAAATTTTGCCAACCCCTCATAAACACTAAACGAGTACAAATAACACATAAACTGACCTACCAACAACATTACAATTTCTACTAGGTAAGCAAAGTGTCAGGTGATTAGATTTAAAAAAAAAAAATTAAAAAACAAACAGATAATATAACTATTTAGATATTCAATACACTTCATTGCATAACTCAATTGATTCTGCTATACCATTAGGAAAATAACCATGAACTGATTGAGTTAACTATAAAAAATGCAAATTTATTATTAAGATAATGACAGAATTATTCAATTTAGTAACTACGACTGACAGTTGTCAATACAAAATAATTTAAATAATTCCATTTCATACCAATAAAGCAACAATGTCACGTGACTACTATATACGATTCAATCCTATCACAAGTATTTGGTCCATTACTGAAAATTATTATTCAGCCTTTAATCAGCTACAGTGCAAATACACTATGTTCTTTAATCTTAGCTGCTACAGTTAAGATTGAAGAAGCTTGAAGCTATGATTTCAGTAAAATCAGACTAACAAATAATAATAATAAAGGTTTAACATCCGTTTCCTCATACAAGGATGATGTAAGGGACCTCAGAGCAAAGACTTTTATTAGTCAACTAGACAACTACATACAGCAAATGTCTTTCAATGCATGAATATGAAAGGAATTTAAATCAGACCTTGTAAAGCTGTTTTTCCACGTCTTTAAGGCGAGAGCGGAGTTGTTTGATGTCAGTCTTGAACCCCTCTACCTCCAGATTACGTCTCCTTTCCAGCTCCTGATATCTCCTGTTCATTATCTCCAGGTGCTTGCTCACTTTCTCCGAGCGACCCTAATCAAGAAATATAATCCAATCGAAAATACCAATCAATTAATTCTGACGGTAATTTCTCTTTCAATGTAACCAAATTTTATTTTAACCTTCTCTAGTAGGTAGATTGACAATATATCTCTTCACGCTATAGATTTAAATGATCTTACTTGGCTGCTTCTTGGGTTCTCGAACTGGCTACGTTTAGAATCTATTTTCTACGTTCCTGTATGCAGATTTATTATAGGCTTACAACGTATTAACATTATATATATAGAATTTTTTCATATTGCCTGACTGTTCTTTCTTTAACGTTTTTTCACATATCTCAATAGCTATTGCTATTGTTTTTGTTTTTGATAGTTATTGCTATCACTTCCAAGGGTGAATCGATTGTAATAACATGCGATGTAGGGATACCTCTGACATCATCTTTGTATGAGGAAACTGATGTTACACCTTCATTATAATTATTATAAAGTTAACCATCTATGATGATTTCGAGTCCCTGAAGTAGACATACTACTTTTATTACTTTTATAAACACAAGCGATTGATAAATGGCAAGAAAGGGATGTGTTGAACATAGATCTCAACTCTTGATTTAATAGCAATAGCTATTGATAAATTCTGCTAAAAATAGTCATGAATTAAATAAATCAAAATTAAATAATTAAATTGGGATTGTGAAAATACCTGCATAATGATGTAGAGAAAGCCTAGAAGTGCACAACATATTTTTTGTTTATTTGTTTTGTTCATTTTATTCAATTTCACTTTCACTGTGTAATTGCAGACAACATACCAATAAGATACCGGCATATCTCATTTTGAATGATTAGTTACGTGTCGTTACAAACCCGAAGTAATTCCTTTCCAACATCCCCTTCCTCTCTGCTCCGGGATAGAGCGTCCTCGAGCTGTATGACTTGATCTCTGTAGAGGTCAGCGAGCTTCTGCGCTTCTTTACATTGCTGCTCCAGGGCCTGTATGCAGATTTATTATAGACTTATAGCGTATTAACATTATATATATAGAATTTTTTCATATTGCCTGACTGTTTTTTGATCACCGGACCAGCTCCGTTTAGAATCTTTTTCTTTCTCTTCAGCACATGTTTTTTCAGATCGTTTGGGGTGAATCGATTTGTAGTGACATGTGATGGGGGGACGTCCCTGACATGATCCTTGTATGAGGAAACGGACGTTAAACCTTTATTGTCCCTCACATTGCCTTATGGCGAGGAACCAGATGTTAAATTCTTATTGATTGATTGATTGTTATCATACTCAAAGACTTTACTCAGTAATCGCATTCCCACTGACACTACTACCAGAATTTATAATAGATATTTCAAGTTCACTATGTTTCAGACAGGAGGCCTATCAAAGAAGAAACTAAATGCAATCAAACACAAATATATGAGCCGCTAGATGAATACAATACCTGCAAAATATTAACCGTAAAATAAATATATAATGTCTAGATAGCTCAGTGCAGCGAAAAGTAGTACCATGTAATTCAAAGTAAATGATCATGAGATGCACAGAATTCCATGAATTTGATTCCCAGGCCAGCTAATCAAGAGTAAACTATTGAAAATTCACAGGACAGGCATTTGGATAATAAATGTACAAAAACTGTCTAACGAGTTACATATCGTAGCACTAGGAATGCTCATTTCACTTTTGTATATAATATGTGTTTAAACTTTTACAAAACTTATGGTTAATATAAAATGACTGTTTAAAGACACACCACAAATTCATCGAGACGATTGATTGATTCATCATGCGGAGGACAGATAACCGGTGTGGTAGCTAGCTCCCGGTCAACATTTAGCTGTTGATGAAGAGAGTCGAGCTTGTGCAGCAGCTGCTCTTTTTCTGCTATCCACTTCTTCTCTCGGTCGCGCTGATCAAATCGTAGGTTGAGAAAATCTTTGGTGCTGTCGTACATCAGCTGCTGGGTCTTGTGCAGTCTACAGGAGACAAACATGAGCTATTAGTTGATAGCTTGAGACTCAATGGCTATAGTGCATTTAACTTCAACAAGAAATCTGCTTTAAGAAGTAAATTCTAGTTATTAATTATATTTATACTTACCATAAGCATGCTTCATTATTTCTATCATGATGTTGATGATTCTGCACTACGCTACAGTAAACACTACCCTATTTATTGCTTGCATATACAAGCAATTCCCAGTGTTGGGTCCGGGTCGTTTGAAGAATTTGTCCAACCGGTGACTGCACGTGTCGTAGAAGGCGACTGACGCACTAAGATCCATACCAACGTCAGAAAGGGCATTAGGTTGGTGAGCGCCTAGGCTCTAGTAATTGCCACAAAACTTAAACGAATGGATAAAAATAGGGGATTGACTGATGATATGGTGTGGGACAGGGAGGACTGGAGAAAGTCTATTCGTATCCCGACGCTCGTTAAACTGGGATTTAAGGGAAGATGATGACGATGATTGCTTGTATATACACCAATGTAGCTGCATATTTAAGAAATGTCATGTTTTCGCCTTCTGCATTTGGACCCATGCGCGCTCTACAAAAAATTCATTTGTTCGACAGAAATCAACGATGATAGGATGGCAAAAATAGTTTAGATATGATACAGATTAGAGAGACAGCATACTTATCAGTCAGAACTTTAATCTTCTCCTGATCTCTCGCTCTACATGCCTCATACTCCTCCGTCTTTATTCGCCTGTCCTCCATCAGCCCATCTATCTGCTCCCGTGACAGCCTAGTCTGCTCCTGCAGCTGAGCCTGCAGCGTCTCTACCTGTATAACCATGTTACGGTTAACAAAGCTCTGTTAACATAAGCCTATCGTCTCTTTCTGAACTATTAGCATATGAGTTTATATATATATATATATATATATATATATATATATATATATATATATATGATATATAATATAATATAGTATAATATAATATAATATAATATAGTATAATATAATATAATATACTATAATATAATATAATATAATATAGTATAATATAATATAGTATAATATAATATAATATAATATAGTATAGTATAGTATAGTATAATATAATATAATATAACATAACATAACATAATATAATATAATATACTATAATATAATATATGAATACATTATTTCAGATACTTAGACATAATTCGAATAATTAGTGGTTTTTTAATATATACTTAGAGATAATTAGAATAACTAGTTGTTTACATAGTTACAGATAATAATTAGTAATTCAGATACTTAGAGATAATTGTTTGTTTAGATACTTAAATATAATTAATTATTTAGATACTTAGACATATTTAGAGAGTGTCAGTTTAAGAAGTGTTTATTTGTATCGGCTTAATTTCAAGCCCGCGAAAAATATCCAACAATACTTAAGCCTATGATACTATATAATCGTACTAGTACGCAGAGTAATTACTAGTAAAAGAAGAATACATTATATTACATTATAAATTAATATTCTTATTTATATATTGGTATATTTATACTACATTACACTAACTGGATTTCAATAGCGACTCTATTCATCTCAATTTAGATTATAATCTATACTGTAAAGAATTCAGGAATTTATTAGCTATCATCGGCTTAGATTACAAGTAAACCAACAGAGAAAAAGGGCTTGAGCAATCAATGCATTAAAAGTTAGAAATTTTGTTCAAAGCCGCCAATAAACAAATTCAACAAAAAATAATTCTAGCATACCTGCAGCTGCAATCCTTTGCTCTGTTCGGCTTCTTTTTCATGGACTTTGTCAAATTTTTTTTCTTTTGCTGCACGATTGGGTGCCATGTTAAGAGTATCTGAAGACAAATATAAGTTAAGATACTGTGATTTTTATTACCATTACTTTTTTACCATTTTCTTAAATGATAGATGCATAATGATCACGTATGTGTACGTGTATAATGTGTATATTTATCTAATTAGTAGCTTGCTAATACAGCCTGTTAGATAAGTAGCCTTTACTTATTACTGTTTGCTGTTTGCAGTATAATAGAAAAATTTAAATGAATTAAAACTAAAAGACACAGTTAATAAAACCATTATTTTACCAGTAATAAACCATTCGTTATAAACTATTATTTTACCAGTAGTAGTTTTTACCATACTATCAATATGTTATTTTTCATATTATTTAAATTAAAAATTGACAGTGGCAAGTTATTCTTAGGTTGCACCACCAGAAACCATTCAAAGAGACTCTTAAGGAGATATTCCTTGAAAAACCTTTGACAGAAGATTTTGAAGCATGACACGGTACAATGGCTCTAGCAGGCGGCTCCTTTATGAAGTAGGAAACTTCATTTTCAGTCACCCCACTGAGTGATAGCAGAGTGTTGATCTTCTTTCTGTCCTCCAGTTCTCTTATCTGAAATGAATATATATTCTATTATATTAATAATAGTAAAGGTTTAAAGTGCATTTCCTCATAAAAGGATGATGTCAGGGACGTCATTAACATGACTGCTTAGCTATCATTAAAAAAATAACAGAACTTTTAACTTTAACTTTAATAACTTTTAAACAATTTATCCACTTGTCAAGTTAACTTATCTCTCATGTTCAAAATTCTAAGTTGCTGACTGTTACTACGAATGACAAAAACAATAGAAGTTGATAGAGAAACAATTAGTCCTATATTTAAGACATTTAATGCATCTATTAACAAAAGTGCAAAATATATAAATAAGTACAATAACAAAACTTAAAAAAGCAGACACTCACTTTAGTTAAATGATCAACTACGTTGATATCTATCGCCTTTAATATCACATGTTTAAAGCGCTACACAATTTAGTCCATTTTCCATGTAGCCAGTACAGTGAAAGTCTGAGAATTTATTCTCAGATCGGCGCGAGCGGGAATCGAACCAAAGAGAATTCAATTGACCTCTGGATCTTTCAGTTAAAACTTTATGGCATTACCACTATGCTACTGAGACATTTACCGAGACATTAGGTAGTGCTCTAGTTAAACTTACATAAAAAGCTGGAAATGCTAAACACTTAGACTACACAGTTCGGCTCAAACTTACCTTCAATCTGTCATTCTCAGCATAAAGTCGCAGAACTTGCTCTCGTTCTTTAAATAAATAAACCTGCATATCGCTGAGAGCTTTCTGCAGTTGAGCAATCTCATCGTCTCTTTGCCTCATCTCATGTTGCAATTTATGCTACAATACAATACAGGCCAATGCTGTACAAACTGTCAACTCAATCAAAATTAAATGCCAATATTTGTCATATAAATACTAGATTTTTATTATTTTATAGCTTATATTGTTTCAAATATTAGAACCAATTTTCAGCAATATCAACTTTTATTGCATAGTTTGAGATATTTTAGCATCTTTATTTATATTTTTAAAATTGCATTTAACTTTTTACCCTAAATCATGATCGTATATTCCAATACTATTTTACAATAAAAGCGCTGAATCCTAAAATTTAAGCTTGATAATTCGTATATTAATTAAATAAATCAGTTAAAATATTAAAGTCATATTATAAGTAATAGTGGTCATGATGATCTACATTTCCACATGAAATACATAACATATATATTTGTTATAATGTCTTGAAACTTAAATTCAACTATTGCTCCTCAAATGGTAAGAAAATAATCTTCAATGTTTATTGAATGTGTTTCCATGATGCTGCAGTATGGTTATCGTCCTTCAGTAAATAAGTTTCAGTCACGTTACAAAAGTGTATACAAATTTTTGGCTACAGAAGATTTAGCAGTTTAACCATAGCTTTGTTGGAAACTGGATTACCTAGTTTCTATACTATGATTATTATTTCCAGAATAAGATAGGGTTTTTATAAAACTAAAATGTTAATTTGCTACTAAAGTGTTTTTGAGGATATAGCTGCTTTTCAACCTAATTCTTTTTCTCTTGATAATCACTATCACTGTCGTTTCTGCTTGATCTACTGTTTGTTGTTACTGCATGTGTGTGCAGTGTATGAGCTGTCAAGACTGTATTTAACAAATAAATAAAATAAGTAAATAGAATAAATACAAAATCCGAGTTCCGATCAATTTTAAATATGTCCCTCGTTTAGTAGATAGTTATATAAAACAAAATTAATGCATGATATTTTAGTTTTAAAATGCTTGTTATAACTATTGTATTGTACCATTTATCGTATGCAACTGTGTAAAGTATAGTGATGACTTGGAATGGCATGCTATATTAAACATTAATCTTAACGCATTTAATGAACACTGACCTGTTCCTCACAGGTATCCAGGTATGTATCCAGCTTGGCAATCATATGATCCCGATCATCGTCAAACTCTCCTATCTTTTTACGATAATACTCCAGCAATTCTCGAGATGGTCGCAGATAGGCTGTAGCAATAGTATAAAATAAACCCACATGTACATGTACACGACGTCCCTGACATTGCCTTATGGCGAGGAACCGGACGTTAAATTCTTATTGATTGATGTAAAAAAGTAGTACACAGGGTGTCAGTACACATACTGTATGACCATATGTCCAGAGTGTATGTTATAAATTTCTGTGTATAAATTCCCCGTGTTGCATCCAGGACAATGACGAAAGAACAATTGAAAACAGCAATAACACTAAACAAAGTAATTTAAAAACATAATTAACAATAAATTTGAGAAAATATATTTATTAATTGTTCAAACCAAGTCTCTCCTTGATACTAGGAAGGTGTGGACTTGAACTCCTTCTATTAATTCCTTTGTTTCTTTCTGGAGTAGCATCTCGGCTTACAGGATTGTGTGAATACGGCGAATGAGACCTGAATTTTATTATAACATATAATAATAATAATAATAATAATAAAGGTTTAACGTCCGTTTCCTCATAAAGGATGATGTCAGGGACGTCCCCCCATCACATGTCACTACAAATCGATTCACCCAAACGATCTGAAAAACACGTGCTGAAGAAAAATAAAAGATCCTAAACAGTGCCGGTCCGGTGATCAAAAAACAGTCAGGCAAGATGAAATAAAATCTATGGTGGGAAGAGATGTGTTTTCAACTTACAACGGAAAGTGGAAGTAGTAGAACATGAGCAAAGATCAGGAGGCAGAGAGTTTCAAACAGTAGGAGCGGAGAAAGAAAGAAATATAAGGCAAATATTTTAAAAAACAGGGAAACAAGAGTAGCATCTTTATCCTCTTTCTTCTCTCTCTCTGTTTCTCTCTCAATATATCTCAAATATAACAAATATAAAAATTTCTAGAGACAACAAAGATACAGTTCTTTGACAGTTATTTTCACGGCCAAGTTAGGGTAAGTGGTGTACAGCTAATCAAATCCATATGTTTTATTTTGTTTAAAACCCAATGTCATGAAAACACCTAGAAGCTACTGTGATGTCACTCCGAGGTTTTATCTGCTCACTTTATGATGTCAAAAAAATTGTCATAAGCAAACACACATTTCAATTGAGTCCACAGCATTTACTACATTGCTGTAATAAGTATATATCCGGTGTTACGTACTCTTATTTCTATTAGGTATTTTGAAGCCAGAATTTTGAGGAAATTATGAAAACAAGTGAAATATATATATCTCTCTCTCTAGTGCTCTGCAAAGCGGCAGATCCAAGGTACATATTCCTACTCACATGCTGCTTTACATGTTCCATAAAGAGCACACCATTGATTAATGAGTTAATCCTTTCACAAATGGCTATGCCTTAATACAGCCTATAGCTAAGGAATTATATGGCTTCTGAGGTGATTTCCCATTGCTTTCCTTAGTTCTATAATGGATTAACTGACCTTTAATTATGAGGAAAAATTTAATGGTGAGGTGGGTCCCCTCTACCTTCCTCAACTCCTGCCTTAGTCGCCTCTACGTACACGCGACAGCTTGTTTGCGGTTGCCCTATTCTGCAATGGCCCCAACCACACCAGGGCTCAACACAGGGTGAAATATATATATATATATATATATATATATATATATATATATATATATGTATGTATATGGATAAGACCAAATTCATATGGATAGGACCATAAATAGCCAAATTATAGCTCTTCAAAGTACAGAAAAAATAACACGCGTTTCATTTTTTGCGCCAAAATGGATCTACGATGGGGTCGAAATGACCGCCATAACTCCCCAATCGGTCAACGGATTGATTTTAAATTTTAAATCTAGCCTAGAGACATATTTTACTTTACACTGTTAAAATATCGTTTAAATCTGAGAGGGCACCTGGGAAGATCTTCAAAATTTCGACCAATTGACATGAATGACCCTATATATATATATATATATATATATATATATATACATATACAGTCATGGCCCAAAAGTTTAGCACCGATTAAATACACTAAACTTGCCATACATTAATCTGTAGCGCCAGATGTGCTAAAAGTAAAGCAACTACTGTTTATGTTTAATAAATGTCAATGTACTACATACATATTTTCACTAGTCTCAGTATCTGGTGTGCCTTCCTTTGTTTGCAATGACTGCTTTAATCCGATCAGGCATGGAATGCACAAGATTGCGACAGTACTCAGGTGTTATTTCGCTAGTCCACACTCGCTTAATTGCTTTAATAAGTTCTTGTTCGGATAACGGATTCATTGCTGCTACCTTCTGTTTCATGCAAATCCACAGATTTTCAATAGGATTGAGATCTGGACTGGACCCAGGTCAAGGTCCAAGGACCTCCACACCTTGTTCTATGAGCCAGTTGATAACAATGGCTGACTGATGGCAGGACACTCCATCATGCTGAAATATTGAACAGTTAAGCAATTCCATGTTCAACAATAGTTTATCTTGCAAAACTGATAGATATTTCTGTCCGTTGATCGAAGCATTTTTCGGCATAAACCATAAGCCACCTCTACCAGCTCTAGAGAAGCTCCCCCAGACCATTATTGTTGGTGCTTGACGCACAGACGGTATCACGTAGCGGGTATTATACCGTTTATTTGCTGGACGCCGGACGTGTCTGATGTAGGATCTGAACCGCGAGAATGTTGATTCGTCTGAAAAGATAACTTTCATTCAATTATCACTCGTCCAGTGACGGTAGATTCTACAGAACCTCAGGCGAACCTTGATATTATTGGCGGTCAGGCGAGGCTTCCTTGCTGGGCGTCGCGATGGTAGGTTGAATTCAGTTAGAAGAC
Source organism: Enchytraeus crypticus (assembly GCA_905160935.1). Lineage (NCBI taxonomy): Eukaryota > Metazoa > Annelida > Clitellata > Enchytraeida > Enchytraeidae > Enchytraeus > Enchytraeus crypticus. The sequence goes on along the minus strand of CAJHZI010000448.1, from coordinate 1,689,185 downwards.
GTCTTCTCACAGTCCTGCCACTTACTGCTGATCGTGTCTGAGAAGCAATTTGCGCTGATGACCAGGTTGGATGCGCTGTAGCAACACGTCGGACTTTTCTGTCAGTGCGAGGCGAGGTGATGCGCGGACGTCCAGACCTTCTGCGAGACTTATAGCCCTTCAATTCATTCATTCTCGCTATAGCTCGAGTCACTGTCGACTTGGCTATGTGTAAACGTCTAGCTATCTCACTATGAGACATGTTCAGCTCATGCAGTACCGCAATTTGTGCACGCTTTGTAGGAGAAGTTTCTTTGGATTTTCCCATTGTGCTGATACAATTTCAAATCTATTACCTTATGAGTATAATATTGTATGCAAAATGTCAAAAACTAAGTTGTTTTGCTACTACAATGGAATTCTAGTGATAATTCAATAAATGGCTTAACTCCTGTCCTATACTGTGAACTATTCAAGTCGATTTATCAAATGACCAGTAGGAGAGAGATACATACATAAGCTGGGCTGACAAAAGAGGGCGTAAGTGTCAAATAGTGGACCAGAGTTCAGTTACGTAACAGACAATAACTTCCTAACAACCAACAAGTTACTTGACGGTCACTGGTGAAGTCTACGGCTACGCTTGAACAGTCTCTGGCTGGACGTCTGCAAACTGGAATATTTACCTTGCCTGGTTCACAGAGGGTGTGTCATGCCTGACACTAATCACTCAAGCAAATAATCATTGTATTAATCAAACAAGTGTATTTAGTAACAAGTGACAGCCCAGCATCATGTTTCTAGTGATTGACCGATTTTCACTTGGGAAATATTGTTACTAAGTCACATTATACAAATTTTTAGTGAATAATGCTCATCGGTGCTAAACTTTTGGCCATGACTGTATATATATATATATATATATATATATATATATATATATATATATATATATATATATATAAAATTTAGAACAAGCATTAACAATTTATGGTATCAGATATCTTATCTTTTCAGGTTCACTCTTTCAAAGATAACGCTATACACGTTGTGTAATTTGGAAAGCTACGTTACCTTACATTCACAGCTCACGAAGCATACACATTTAAATGGCATAAAGGTTTTTAATTAAACATGCATGTCTATGCATGTATCAAAATATCTCACAAATAAATTTATTAGTATTGCAAAGCTTAACTAATATTGCCTACAAAGACGAACTTAAAAATATATACAAATGTTATCACTTCATTTTAGTAACCCGAAACTAAAGATTCGATAATGTCCTCCATGTTCAAAATATAGAAATTTGCAACTAACATTTTTTGTTTATAAGACATTTTTAAATGTAGATCTATTTTGTTTCCGTCTTCTGAATTTAAAAGCAGTTAAACTCGATTGCTATTGTCGTCAATTATTACTTTCAATACCGTTTAACCAAAGTTATGCTTAACAGAAATTGTTAAAATCAAATACACGTCAAAAATCAAATATCCAGAAATTGAAGCTGTTCGAAAAAGGAAATTAAACTTTACTCCCATCCACGAAAATATCTAAAGCAAGAATCCAACATAAAACCAATAGTAAAAGAACTCATAAACATGCCAATCGAAAGTCAGCAATTCTTCATGAGGATTCACTAGATTTTGTTAACGTATATTTTGAACAAAGATTGGTAAAAGAACTAGTTTGCTATCTTGTATTAAAATTTTTTACATTTCATTTTACATGCAACGTTATTTTCGTTCCGTTGAAAAGATATTTTGTAACTATGGTAACTAATAGGGGTTTTTGGTAAATAAAGATAAATATATAAATTTACAATTAATTAACATTACTAAAGTCTATTAATTCTAATTCTCCTATTCTCACTGTTACGTTATTTATTTAATGAAATGTGCTGCATCGTATTTAAAGGATTCTTAAAATTGGCCTATTTAAAGCATGAATTAAATTTTGTTTATAAAACAAATACTATTTAGGAACTTTTGCTGAAATATTAACTTTACATTGACATTGAAATCTAAACATTAAAAGCATCTAAGTGAAAGAAGACAATTTGTTTGAGGTCCTCTTTTTTCGTACACATAATTTGTGTTAATTATATAAGATAGCAACATGTGAACATGTTCTTGTAGTAACTGCTTAAGAAGTATATATTTTTTTTAATTGGCACACTAGGGGCCTACAGATGTTTGGGAGGGAAGAGTTGACCATGTATTTAAATGTTATTCCTGTTAATTTATTTTTCAAACCACAATATATGCATGTATATTTGTGGTTTGAAAAATGTTGACCTGAAGGGCCACCCAGATCGACATTATGCGAAATCCCTCGTCAGGTAAAATATCATGTTCGCAACACTAAATGTAGGATCAATGACGGGAAAGGGTAGAGAAGTTGCGGCCATGTTGAAGAGGAGAAGGGTGGATGTGTGCAGTGTACAGGATACCAGATAGATATGGTGTGGGACAGGCAGGACTGGAAGAAAGTCTATTCGTATCCAGACCCTGGTTAAACTGGGATTTAAAGGAAGATGATGATGATGAATATATGCATGTATACTAATCATATACAGATATTCAATGAATTTATTAATTGAATTTGGAAATGTCATGTTAATACTTAATTAAAAGCAAGATTGGATTATAGTTAATGACTTACTAATGACTTAATGTGGTCTATGGTTTAATGTGTTTTGTGGTTTCATCAGGAGCCCTTTATCCAGAGAATAGTATGCATCCTGTAGACGTATGAAGGCAATATTGATAATTACGAAGAAACAAAATTTCATATTTTGTATAAATTTCAACACCAAAGTCTCGATTTTTGCAATATTTCAATAGCAACACATTGTTTACATGACACATTGATTCTTTTTGAAAGTAAAATTCTTAAATTTTGCAGAATGGAGGTACTTTTAATCTAATTATCTCTAACTATAGCTGATTACCATAGTATCCTTATGAGTTAGCACTTGGTTTTGGTCTACCGATATGCTTTAATTAACTTTTGCTGGCATTATGGAAAACAAGGATAAAAATTGTATAAACTCGTCTAGAATGGTAGTTTTGGTGGAAGAAACTGACACAACTAAGGTAGACATAGAAAGAAACTTTGACAATACTGGAGAGGAACTTTCTGCACATGATGGTTCTGAAATACTTGCTGAGAATGATGATTATATCTGTGATTATGAAGTTCTTAATGATGAATTTGATAAGCTTGACAAAATTGAATATATACCAACTCTTATTGCTGAACCGCCAAAGTTATCTGTCAATGAAAATGGCCACTTTGAAGTTTCATCTAGTCCTGCATTTAGTATATTAGATCAGGTATGAAAAATCTGTATTATGTAAAGCGAATGTTAACGTCAGTTTCCTCACTCAAAAGCGATGTCACTGACGTGTGAGCCCAGGATTTGAGCCACGCACATACTGATCCGCTGCTGAATATCTTGCGAAATCACTCATCGCTCCAATGGCTCCATATGCTTGATTGATTGTAAATAATTATTATAACTGCTAGCCCAATAAGATATATATATATATATATATATATATATATATATATATATATCTTATTGGGCTAGCAGTTATAATAATTATTTACAATCAATCAAGCATATGGAGCCATTGGAGCGATGAGTGATTTCGCAAGATATATATATATATATATATATATATTATATATATATAATATATATATTATATATATATATATATATATATATATATATATATATCATAGATGAAAGAAACGTTCTTACCAAAAATAAAAACGTTAAAAACGCGTTTTTTCCACAAAAAAATGTAAAAAAATGTTGAAAAAAACGTTAGTAGCATACACGTAGGCTTGCATATATATATTACCATGCCTTCTTTCCATAACACTAAACAATTTTATTACAACTAGACTTGCTCTAAAGTTCTAAAGTATGTCCATAGACTCTATACAAATATAAACAAATACTTTCAGATCACATACAGCCACACTGTCAGTTGTTCATAATTATCAATATAAGAAAATTTAAATCCATAAGAAATTAAGAATAGACAATGTCTTAAAAATTATAGTATCTGCCTAACTAGGAAAATCAAAAATGTAATGAATTACCTTAAGTAACAATAAAATGTTCTTACAATTTCGTGTTTGGCTCACAGTTGAAATAATTAGAGGTGAGATCACAGTGTTTATCTTAATTTTTATGTATGACGTTAATGGTTTACATTTTTTACGATTTTTTTAATATAAAAAATAAAAACGTAAAAAAGCGTTTTTTTAACAGATATAAAAAACGTAAAAAGACTTTTTTTCGTCTATGATATATATATAGAATATATATATATATATATATATAGATATATATATATATAGATATATATATATATATATATATATATATATCTATATATATAGTATATATATATATATTATATAATATATATATATATATATATATAGGGATATATATATATAGGTATATATATAGATATTATATATAAATGTATGTATATAGAATTATATATATATATATATATAGGTATATATATAATATATATATATATTATATATAATGTATATGTACGTGTGTATGTACATATTATATATACATAAATATATAATGTATATGTCATATATATATATATATATATATTTTATATAGATATATCCTAGATATATATGATATATATTATATGATATATATATATATATATATAGATATATATATATATATATATATATAATATAAAATATATATATATAGAGTATATATATATATATAATATATCTAATATATATATATAGTATATATATATATATATATATATATATATAACCTTTTCGTATGTAATCATAAAATTAAATAGTATGTATTAGGCTCACTCGAGAAACCTCTAAACCACTTCAAGTAATTATATTAAAAAAGGTTGCATAGTTTACTGCCCATTTATATATCACAAGGAATACTGTCGAAGATGGCCTAGATGATATTTGAGCTGGTTGCCTCATGCTTCTCATCAGGCAAGCATGCTATCCTATCAGCCATCCAACCTGTATTTTTTAATATATTCAAAGGGTAAAATATATTTTATCATTTCTAATACTGGATAATGTTTCTTATTTGAATATCTAGATTTTGGCTTTCTTTTACTTTATTTTGTGCTTCTGAAATTTGTAGTTTGTGGTTGTGAAATAATTATCATACTAAGTAACTAAATAACTAGGCCTGATGGATCCTTTCAATGTATTGCTATTGCATCAGTTGCAAGAATCCTTTTTATTCTGCTTCACATTAGCATTAACTTACATGCCAATTTGAATTTGCATTTTACAGTCACTTTTTGTATTTTAACAGACATGCCAATTTCAGATTTTGTGCAATTTGAAACTAATTTTACAACTGTTTCTGTGATTGTAGCTAATATCCGAGGGAACACTAACGGCGACAAAAGGAGCACTATTAAAAGCGCAGTATTCAAAGTTTCATGAACAACTAAATATGTATGTCTTGCTTTCTTATGGTAACTTGTTAATTGGTCACATTAACTCTTGCAGTAGATTTGATTACGGTCGCCTGAGTGTTTTCTAATTGTGTTTTAAGAAAGCGAGATAGTGTGTTCCATTGAACTTCTGGGAGCCTGCCTATTTTTGTATCGTTGACAAGATTGATTTTGAAGTTGTTTTGCAATTTTTTCATTTTGAATATTAAAAAATTTTCTTTTTATAATTTCCTCCTCTGTTAATGTCCACAAGTTCTCAACTTTATTCGATATTTGTACTGCACTCCTAACAATTATCCGAAGCATATGTAAGAGTCTCGATTTAGGGGTATTTTTAAATATTTTATTAAGAAGAAATGCCAATTTTTATTGTAGCGATACAAATTTCCTAAAATTTTATAGATGCTCGTTTAATTTGTATATATTTTATATACTAAGCTGTATATATCATCTTCTTTGCTATTAATTGCTCTGAGGCAGACGCCGCTGTAATGAACAGAATTTACTTCGTCAGGCAAAGGATAGTATGAACATTCTAGAGCAGCAGAAAGCAGAGCTGAGCTTAGCTGAAGAATTTCCTGATAACTCTGATACAGAAGTGTCAAGACTTAGAACTCAGCTTCTAAGATATAACAATGATCTTCAACAAACATTAGACAGAAACTATCAGCTCAACTACAGAATGGAATGGTATATATACATTTAACTCCCAATTCTTTGGCTTCTAACAACTGAGCTGTTAAGCTAAGGTATCAATGAAATATAAACAAAACTGTCAAATTTGAGTTTTAAAATAGCAATATATTATCGATAAGGAGCAAATTGGAGATTTTCCTAACACGTATCTCTTCTTGTTATGCTAATGCATAAAAGTGGATAAAATACTAAATAGTAAATGCTTCATTATAAATTATTATTAATTATTTTCTAATAATCAAATTAATCATCAACTTGTGTACCAATGAACAGGTTTTATTCAAAATCATATCAAAATAACCAATTATTTTATTATTCTTGACTACTTTAGATAGTTAAGATGATAAATATAACACCAATAATTAATTGGCATTCTGCCAGATTGACTCCATTGAAAAAGAATCAAAACCAGTTACTTATGTTTTTATATCTCTCTTATTTAATTTTATGTATCTAATTATGTTCATATTGTATTTTGTAATATATAGTTTGATGGAAGATAAAAAGATGCTGCAGAAGGAGACGGAGAGGATGCCTAAACCTGGTGTAAGTGTTTAGCTAATACTGAAATGTGAACAGATTACAATGTCTTACTATCATTGCTTATAATCATCAAGCTTCCTCTAAAATTATGATGTTAAGTTAATTTCTGGTAATTTTTTTCTTCAGTGCTGTTGTGAGCAAAGAGTTTATGAAAATTCTCAAATTGAACGTGTACTTAACTCATCATCATTATTCTCCCTTGAATTTCAGTTTAATAAGGGTCTGGATACAAATGGACTGTCTCAAATCCTCTCTAAAAATTAAAAAAATATGTAAATATAAAAATATTTACATGTAGGTAGAACTGTACACCTGCCTCGGCTGGTTTTATGTTTTGTGTTCTAATGCTAACATCACTCGTATATTAAATAGCATTATAAATGTATAATATACAAAAATTAATACTTATGCATCAATTTGAGAATATGACTCTTGATTGATTGAACAATTGGCATTCAGCATGTATATTCTGTATGTTCATCGATATATTGTAATTTTGTGTATATTCTTGACTGATTAAAATATTGATTACAGGAATTTGATGTGAGACGAGATGATTTGATGCAGTCGTGCACTGAATTGAATAAGGAGATAAATCAAAGGAAACAGGAGATAAAAACTCTCAAGGAAGATCTTGATGACATTAAGAGGCATCATCACTTAAAATCGAAGGAAATCGATGTATTAAAGGAACACGAAGACAGTCTGCAGGTTTATCAATTTGTTTTTTGTTTAAATGATACTTTCCAAACGTTTAATTTTACTTTGTCCCTACGGAAGTGTACAATTTTTAAATTTCATTCTTACTAAATGATATATAGTGTATACTACTTCAGTTAGTATAGGCCTATTAAGAAGAGATATATTTGCAGTAAATTTTTATTTGAATTTTAACAGTAGTTGAATTTTTCTATCCCAAAGGCCTGCTATTTACTTTACCCATCTCGACAGTAAGATATTTTGAATTACTTGCTGTATTGATATAATATCAATCCAGCAATCAAACTGAATCCAGCAATCAGACTGAATTACAATGCGTCATTCAGTTATCAGCTGTACAGCTGATAACTGAATGACGCATTGTAATACAGGGCCTGGATCGGAGTATTTCTTTGTTGCAGACTTTTCTTAAATCTGAGATGTATAGATGGATAGAAATGCTTATAACTAATCCTCACTACAAACTACATAAAATCATTATTTTATCTTGTTTGACTTCAGAAATGACTTAAAATTGAAAATATAAAATCTTACTACTTTAAAATATAACTGTTATTTTCAGTCAGATTTAGCAGCAATTTTCTCCGAGCCTCAAAGTATTCAAAAGGAGGGAGAAAGATTGCAGAGAAGAAAAAAGTAAAACAATCTTTAATTTAATTTGATTACTTGTTTTTAACTATTATTTGTGTTCATAATGTTTAATTGAATTAATTAGAAGTTATCAATTTTGTTTCTGCATTTAAAAATTTTGTGTGTGTAATTCTTACGAAATTTGGCTTATTTGTGTAATTAATATAAATTAGTTAGCTATTGATAGTGTAATTGATATGATAAGTTTAAATTCAAAATTTTCTAATTAATTTTATATGGAGAACCTGATGATTTATTTCGAGAACGAAATCTTGTGTAATTGTTTCAGTAAAATAGAGTTAGTCTAATACTGAAATAAATTAATTTCACCCTTCTTCTCTCATAATATTGTACAAAATAAAATAATTTTATTATGTTATTCATAATTCATTTTGAAAGTTAATGTCGTGGATAAAATTGATATGCTATTGTCAATTGAAGTATTTTGCCATTTGTGCTTCTGTTGTTGTCTGTCTCTAGTGAATACGAGAAAAACTGTAAAGAAGTAAACAAGCAGATTAAAGATTGTCGGCTACAACTCATCTGTCTGCAGACAAAAGTTGCTGAGTTGGATGAAAAAAAGTTTAACTTTGAACGTAATGCAAGAGAAAAGAGCACATTGCATTTTGAGAAAGAGAAAACGTTGCAGATGCTGAATAAGGACTTAAATTATGCAAAGGACAAAGAAACAATGCTAAATTTAGATAGGTATATATCTTATTAGTAAATTTTATGTGATTGTAAATTAAATAATATTAAACGCAGATGTATCCCGGTCACTGTAAAATTGACCAAATGTATACTGTTCATGTCGAAAAGGTTCTGGTAGGGTTGGATAGGAGAGTAGATGTCTTGATTGCATGATAAACAGGAAGCCAGTGGTTCGAATATCAGCGGACGTCTCTGAGAGTATCCCTGTGATACTCTGTGTGCATTAAACTAAGCTTTATTAGTGGCAGCTTATCAGATACCGAAGGGTATCATTATGCGAAACTACCTCGGAGATCTTATCTGCCCATTTTCTCAAAGGCGAGCTATTTATGATAGCTGTAATTATTTAGAGTTGCGTAGACGTGATCGTTATGGAACTATTTAGCTGATCTTTTAATAAATATTTGCTTAGAACATGTCATCTGTTATAATGTTGAACCGATAGATGCAATGCACATCCAGTATTTATATTTTCAATATTACTTATGGTTTGACCTTTGATTGCAAATTTTCTAATGGTGTAAATTGTGCTTATCTCTTTTCTATGTTTAAAAGATAATTTTGTTGTCATTTTTAAAAAATGTAATAGTAATTGTTATCTTTAACAGGGTAGCGCTGGATCAGAACATTGATCAGATATCTGAAGAACGTAACGCCGCTCACGAGATGCGTTCCAGGAAGCAGAAAGAGCGAGACGGTGTGGAGAAGGTATTGAAGAAGGTGGAGCTACAGTTGACGGTAGCTCAAGAGGCACTGGAGAGACTTCAGCAGTCACATGATAAATTGCTACTGCAGGTTGTGACTAAACTGTGTATGGTTCATTTAACTCTGAGCTTAGCGTTCTAATTACAAACTGATAGCTATGCTTTGCGTACATGATAATATGTTTAAATTAAGTCCTATGTGAGATTCTTGTATAAATTGGCTTATTTACTGATATTTTTTTGCAGATTCTGGTATAGATTGGCTTATTTACTGCGACTGTGTATGGATAAATTAATTTTAATAAGCTTCAGTTGTCTAAGAAGTCGATTTCTTACCTTCATGAAGCTGTGAAATTGCTGGAAGTAATAATTGCTAAGGAAGATGTAGGAAACCAGTTTATCATCCTGACTAGTTTTGATGAAATATATGTTTATGAAATTGAAATTGAATAGCAGTAAGATAATGTAAGGTGCCGTTGTTTTTTGCAAGAAATATTTTTCTTGAAGCGATGTTTGCTGCTTCACTGTATGTATATTGTTTTTAAAGTATAAATTTGTATTTAATAATACCATTCAAGTTAGAAATAAATTATTATTATCATTTACTCTGTTGATTGAGTTCAAGTACTGAGCAACAATAAAATATGCACAGTTTCTGCATAATTAGTATTTTCAATGACTATTTTGCAGAAGAATGCGATACCTAAGGATGATGGAAGCAGACAGAGAAAGATAAATGAGTTGAGAAAAGAAAATGATCAAATTTCTCGTGCCCTTGCCACTGAGGTTTAACTAAATCGCAACTACTTTCATTACGTTATTGTCAATGAAATATCATACTAAAAATCCTCGTTTTCTACGTGTTAAATTTAATATGTATTGTTGGAATTAGTAAATAAATGTTCAGCAAGCTTTACGAGTATCAAATTTGTTCTAGTTCAAATATATCACATCCATTTTTCCTTATTACTTTTACTTGATCAACTTCAGTCATGATGATGATGACGATCAAATTTAGTACAGCTACACGTCCGTCTCTGAGGGCAGAGGATTATCCTTCGTTATCTTCTGGTATCATTAGCGCCCTGACGGACGAAGAGTTACTAGAGATCTGACTTTGAATGAGTCATTTATTCTTCTATATTGAGACAGAAGAGACCAGCACCACTCTTGGCATCCCCTCAGTCCCCTGTCTCTGATCTCTCGGTTTTGTAGACCCAGAGATAAATTCTCAGCACAATAAAATTAATAATTTACGCGGATGAAAATAATGCTATATTGTATACGTGTATATGCAAATTTATCTAAATTATCTGTTAGTCAAACAGACTAGTTAGTGGTTTAGGACAGAGAGGATTTGAGTCACTATAAATTTTGTATCGCGACCCTGGTTAAACTGGGAGTCAAGGGAAGATGATGATGATGATGATGATGATGATATCTGTTAGTCAAACGAACAGAAGTTGCTGCATAAGATATTCCAATATTCTGATAAATTGTAATAACATTACTATTTAAAATTTATTTTTAAAAATTAACCTGTTAGTTAGCATCATATGTAACTAACAGTTATGTGTACTGGTTTTGGTATCTTTAGAGAGGAACTTTGTGTAGAATACTACATATATCTGCACAACTATGTGAATATCTGTATTTGTTTGTAGAGCGGATTGACTGCAGAAGAGACGTTAAAGTTTGAGCAGATCTTGGCTGCTAAAGAACGACTAAACTTTGAGTGCAGTGATCTCAGGGTTGAAATAGAGGAACTCAGTCGACTGGCTGCTATCAAGGTTCCAATACAGTTGTATATCGTAATCTCTACTTGATCGTATATCGATAGATTTTAATTAATCTATCAATCAATGAGAATTTAACTTCCGGTTCCTCCGCGGTTCCTCGCCATAAGGCAAGGTCGGAGACGTCTCTTGCACATTCTGCACAAACAGGCGCCAAAACACCACACGATGACGACTTGACGACTTGCTTTACCTGCTGATGATCAGCAGCTCTTCGTGTTTTGTAATTATTCCTGATCGTGATCATTTTTTAACGAAGGTTTTGAGGTTTGCGGTAAGTTGCTGAACTTTTGGACCAATCACTAATACCAGCAGTCGGAAATTTAACTTTAACTCAATCTCTGTCGTTCTCAGAGGCCCTCTAAACCTGAAAGTTTGACGCAGGCCGTATTGGCTGCAAGAGACCGGCTTGCAACCGTAATTAACATACCCTGCCTTTGTATTCTGTCTATTTGTAATTGTGTACTTGTATATTTAAATGTAGGCATTAGTATATTTTGAATAGGTTTTTTTTCATGATATTTTTCGTTTGTTATGTATTATTTAACGCATTCCTTTAAGACAGTTTTGAAATTTTAAAAATTCTTGTCTAATTTATTGTTTTCTTGTTTTCTTAGATATAGTACCGAAGTCTTACATGAATTCATTTGTGTGACATTTTATCTCGCTGGACATATTGAAACTGCAGACACATTGAATGGCTTGATAATTATAATTCAAGTGCCTTGAAAAATTGATCTTGTTGTTTTGTCTGTCAGACGGATGAGAAGAATCAGAAGGGTCGAGATCTGAAGCGTGCTGAGCAGCATTTGATTGACATTAAACAAGAACTCATCACAAAAAATATTCTCATAGATGACAACAAAAGAAGAGAACAAGAAATATTAACAAGGTATGAATTTTAATTAAATGTTCTTTTGAAGCTGCTCAGATTTTTTGAGTTTTTGTGCCCGACAGCAGGTCAGTAGGTGCAGGATTCAAATCCAGTTCTCTACCCGTCACTGACATGCTTTGCGATACTGAAGACTGACGTTAAACTTGAGTTCAGCCTTTGATCCTTTAATTGTTGAATTCCCACAACTCACAGCTGCTGTTTAGGTGTGTTTATGTTTTTATAAAATAAATTTACCATTTCGTTCAATCAATTAGAGTTCAATAATTAAGGACAGTGATTTTGGCTTTGTATTAAAAATATTAACTTTTAATGTTCGAGATTATGATGTTAAAGATGGTTAACTGGTAGCATTAATTTTAATGTTCTAATATTTGCTATATGTTTTTACGCAGTATTTATAATCTCTCTCGTGTTCTGTCAAGTCGCAGGTCCAAGGTTCCTACTCACAGATTGATTTAACACTCAGTAACTGCCCTCCATTGATAAAAAAAGAACTTGATCCAATCGCAAAGACTAAACCTTTACCAAACCGTAGTGTAACCTTCATGTTGGGAACATTAAATATATTTACATAAACGTATATTGTATGATGACAACATAGATTGAAGGAGTTTGCCAAGCTGTACAACATCATAAAGAACGAGAGAAACAAGTGCGTCAGTCTGATACAGGCCAGTAATCAAAAGGCTACAGAGATGAAGGAGAAGGCAAAGATACTTCAGAACGAGATAGAGATTCTTCGAACCTCCGCCGTACATAAAGATAGGCGAGTTGAATCCATATATTTTATTGTATTAGTTTTTTATTTTCATTATTTTTGTTTGCTGGATACCGAAAACGATATGTTTTCTCGATTATGGAAAGTATTGCGTAAATAATCTTGTGGTAAAGTCTAATTCGATGCAGTTATATGATATGATCCTAGTGTTAACATTCAATCAACTTAATATACACTTAGTTTTTCAATGAATTCGTGGAAGATATCCTGTATTTTTATAGTGATGTTTGAATTGCCTATTTTGCTTCCTCTTAAACTGAAATACAAATACCAAAGCCAAAAATGAGTAGAGTCGATTTACAAATTAGTTTCAGAATATAAAATGAAAGGTTGGTGATAAGGTCATATATAGCTAAAAGCTGATAAAGCTAATGTTAACGTCAGTTTCCTCACTCGAAAGCGATGTCAGTGACGGGCGAGCCCAAGATTTGAATCCCGCTCATACTGATCCGCGGTTGAATATCCTACCGACATCGCTACTGGCTCCAGCCAGTGGCGATGAGAAAGGAAATAGGTGAAATATAACACTTAAATTAAAAATGAAGTGCATACGTTTTGACTTCCTGGCGTAAATAGATTTTTTCGACGTTGAGGACGGTCATGCTTAAAGTGACTTTCATTAAATCCACGTCATTTTATAATAGGTTAGAAAATAGAATTTATTGAATGTCTATGCCACGTTTTAATTCAACTCCTCTATGATAAGTACTTGTTTATACCCACAATCTACTGAGTTTACTCTCTAATGCTCACAAAGTAGCATTTCTAAGATTAAAAGGTTTATATCAGCTCAAAAGCAAAATATGATATTTGTGGTAATTTTCCCATTGCCTTTCTATTACCCTCTCAACTGATATAGCGTTGTCTATTCTGTATTGTGGACATGGTAGCTATATCTAATAAATGAAGTAAATAAATATATTAGTATGATTTACTAATAGAAATTTTTCGATATACTATAACAGTTTTTTCATGACAATTGCTATTCTCATATTCATTGTTATACAGGCAACTGCAGAAGTATATTTTGAAGAACGTGCATGGAATCGTATCTAGAGACACGCTTCGTAACGAGGTCTGCAAGAAACAGAAGACTATGAACGACTTGAAGACGAGGAGGGAGCACTACATTTTGACTATATCACACTTGGAGAGCCTCATCAAGAAGTGTGAGGATGAAATGATAGCAGTACGGAAACGTTACGAACTTGAAGTTAAGAACAGAAACGAACGGTAAGTTCTATTAAAGTTAGTTGACGCTCTGTATAAGATAGATTGTGATAGCTAGAATCTCGTTATATAGTTACTAACTAATGATAATAGTTGTGTATAATAAAGTATAAGCTAAAGTCAAGTTTAACATTGTTAGTGTCTTTCCGCTAAGAATGTCTGTGATTGGCTATTTGCTAGTAGAAGCTAAGTGTAATGTATCCTACCTCTAGATATACTGTCAAAGTCATATTAAACGAACGTATTTATGTATCTATGTACTTAGCTTTTAGAAGCTTCTTGAAAATATAATATTAATGTTTTCGTGCGACTTTTCTCTCTTTCGTTATGTTTATGTAGGCTATATTTATAGTTCACAAGATTTGCAATTATTGTAAGTTATTGGTAACTAGTTATTTTTTTACAGTGACGCACTTGAATAATGTGTTTTGTTTCAGAGGTATACAATTAGTTGAGCGAAATCAGGAAGTCTGTATATTTTACGAAAAGCTCAACATTCAAGGTATCAAGAAAAGCTGTTCAATCAAAATTTGATATTTGTTTTCTTAAAAATTTAGTTTATCGTTCTACCCGTCACTTACGATTTAGCGACTGGTTTTAAGGACATTTTAGGCATATTCGATGTAAATATTGGAATAAATGTTTGACTGGAGAACTTTACTCTATTATGAAGTTAAAGAGTTATATATAAAAGTTCCTATATACATATACAGTGATGTTTTGAAGTTGAAATAAATTACCTAATTGATTAGTCATGTTTGTAGTCAAAAGTTTCTAATATTCTAACGTTGCTTACATCGATACGACATTTCATAACTCTTATATAACTAACTTTAATCAGACTTCGCAAGTATACATATATATTTCTAATCCAGAATTTATTTCTTAGATCATAATTAAAAATGTTATTGACTGTAGATCAGATTATGAGGAAAGGCAATGTAGAACTGCTGGCCAGGGAGGACGACATCAGAATTCTGAAGCTTAAGCTTGCAGAAGAGAAACGAGCCATCGAACTGTTGAGAAAAAGTCTTCCAAATAAGAGGGCAACGGAGCAAGAGCTTGTGACTTTACAAATTCAGGCATGCCTTTTGTTTCTATCTATCACTATAAAATCTGTTGGTCTCTGTTTTTACCTCCTGATGTTTAGCTTTCACCATCTTAATATATTTTCATCAAAATATTTATGTTGCTGTCATTATGAAATATATTTATAGCATCTACGTTTGAACTCTTACCCAAGAAGTGACATTGATATCAGTCACCTCTAAAGCAGAAGACTACAAATTATTTCTCCACCAGAGAAATCTGTAGCATTTTGTTTTGTAAAACTCAAAATAAAAAATTAGCATATGGGCCTATATTTATTAGCTTTGAATATTTTCAGGATGCCTACGGGCATTTTGCTGTATGATACGTGCAATTATTGTTCTCTAGATATTAAAGCAGCTAAAAGCTTTGGTTTTGATTGTATACAGATAAAGTTTCTAGTAAATAAACTTCTGTTCTGTTCTCTATGACAGCTGTCCCAGTGTCAGGATAGATTAGCGGAGTTAGAGAAGCTCGTTGAGAATCCTACAGAGGATAGGATCAGGTTTATTGAGGGTAGAGTTCTCAATCCCATCGAAATGCAGAGAAAACTGGAACAGGTATCGATATCTCTCTCTCTCTCTCTCTCTCTCTCTCTCTTCAGTACACTGCCAAGTGGCAGGTTCAAGATGCATATTCATACACAAAGTCTGCTTTCTTGCTCCATAAGAGCACTCCTTAGATCAATAAATTAATCCCTTCGCAAAGTCTATGCCTTATCCATATCTTTATGTAGCCTATAGCTTGGGAAATGTAGGGCTTCTGAGGGGATTTCCCGTTGCCTTCCTCAGTTATCTATATATGTCTCACTAATTTACTGACTTCCAGTACCATTAATTTAATTTCGTCCTTCAAACTCATGAATCATAAACTTAATGTGCATAGGAAGAAGTTAAGAAGACATAGAGGTCAAGTAAAATTCTATTTTTTCAATAGTAATGTAGGCTTTTCATGTACGTATTGTAATGGTATTTATTTTAGAACTTTATATTTTGAATATTTTATTTCCCCCAGGATTAAATGGTAATTAATCCATCTAACTGAGAAAGGCAACAGGAAACTACCTCAGAAGCCATACTTTTCCCAAGCTATAGGTTACATATGGTATGGATAAGGCGTAGACTTTGTGAATGGATTAACTTGTTGATTTAAGGAGTGGTTTTATGGAGCGAGAAAGCATACTTTGAGTATGAATATGTGCCTTGAACCTGCCACTTGGCAGTGCATTGAAGAGAGAGAGAGATATATTTTGAATTGACGTTACACAGAAGGTGTATTTCTTCCTGATTGCTTAACTTTCTTTCTTTCACTTTTCACTGACTTCCTTTCTGATTTCCAAATTAGCCTTTTAATAATTATTCCATCGGGTGCTTATAAATCTTATGTTATGCTAAAGCTTTTAACCTGAAACACAACAGTATGTGCAATGCTGTTGCTTTTTTACAGTTAGAGGAGCGACTAGCTCAAAAAGAGACTCAGCTTCTAGAGAAAGAGCTACTCTGTGATCAAGTGAGCAAGCTTACAGAACAAGTCTACAAGGAAGTCGGGAGTGGAAAGGAGGATACGCTTATTCTTGCCAAAAAGGTTTCGTAAAAGAGTTACAGTAGTTAAGTTATATATATATATATATATATATATATATATATATATATATATATATATATATATACCTTATCAGTATGCAGTACAACAAGAATGATATGTTACTTTTAATGAAAGTAAAATTGCTTTATTGTACCAATTGGAAATCTGGGTTGATTCTGAATAAGTAGAGGATAATTTTAATTGGCCGTAAAATGACTACTTTTAAGAGTCGACTAAGGCTGGTGCCGAAGAAGGCAATGGCAGTTTACCTTTATGATAAGTAGACCTACTATTCCTTTAACAAAATCCTCACCTTGAGTTTGCATATTGTGAAGACTTTACGGATTCGTCGAAATCTTGCTCGTTAAAGAGCGAGATGGAACTTACTGACGGTGTTATTGATTTTCTGCAATGTATCTACCATCCTGTAGAACACTGAATAGAAAGGGATGGCGTCATTTATAATGTTCTTTCTAATTAGGCGTACTAGTTCAGTTAAATAGCTGTCACTGGCACAACAGGCGAATCAGCAGGTGTAGGGTTCAAATCCAGTTCCCTCTCCATCACTGACGTGTTATCGAGTAGGAAACAGACGTTAAACTAGGCTCTGGCTCAACAATCATGACTATGAAATAAAATCTCTGAGCTCTCCGTGAACCAAACTGTCCAAACACGATGAAATGATTTTACTGAAATCTTAATAGTACCAGACATCATCGTGGATGAGATTAATTTATTACCAGGTGAACAACTACCAGTGGCACAACAGCGAGATGACTCGACGCATGAAGGCCGTGGTGTCAGAGCTGTCCATGCACCAGGCGAATGCTCTGAGGCTCCAGCAGGAGGTGAGGGAAAGAGAGGCAGAGCTGGAGACGTGCTACAGGTGCATGGAGCAAGGACTGGCTCCTAGCTGGCATATAGAACAAGAGTGGCTGAGACTTCATAGAGCTCAGCAGTCACGTCTGGGTAATATCGTCAAGGTACGCCATTAATCTCTTCTTACTAGTTTTATTTTTTATGATTAGTCTATATGCTTTTGTCTTTTATTTTTTATAATTTATGATTAGTTTATATTTTTCCCCGTGTTGTGTCCGGGTTGCTTGAAGAATAGATCAACCGCGTAAATATGCACGTGTCGTAGAAGGCGACATAAAACAAGATCCAGGCCCACGTCAGAAAGGACATTGGTGAACATTGGTATCTTACGTCGTTTTCGGCACATGCCATGTTGTTGTACTATTTGACCTTTATCTATTTAATTAGCCTTAATTGAAGTAGATCTCTTTCCATTGTACACTCGAGTTATTGTTGATTTCGAATCGTAACCTTTGCCTGAGACTTCCTTTGAATTATTTGAATTAATAGCGTTTCTTGTATCTCTCTAGTAGTCTACATGTATGCTTAGCTTCTTGTAATTATGTGCGTATGTAGAACACTATATAAACAGGATGCACGTTAGTTTAGGCTTCTTCCTGTCTTTTCTGTTAGCTTTTTTGTTGTGTCTCTTTAGTTGGTCTTTAGGTCGTTCTTATTCTTGTTCTTTCTTCCTTTCGTTCTTTGCTGTCTTAGTTTCCACTTGAGAAGTAAGTGTACTGTGATAAGGTAACTGAAGTAAGTGGGTAACTTTGCTATGAAGAGAAACTGAATATTTAACTGTAAGTTTATGTTAAAAGAGGAACAGTAACATATTTGACTTTATTATTATTATTTTGTATGTCTGTGTATGTATGTATGTTATGAATTAGAATTTAATATAGAAAACGTCTTGTGTGTTACTGTAGGCTTAGGAGATAGACATAGGCGAAGTTAGCTTCCACATAAGAAGTAGATCCCATTTTCATATACCTAGGGTTAAACCCATATAGTAAGCCTACAAGAGCTACTATCCTTCAGTATCGGCAAGATAACAAAATAAACGAGGAAAAGGCCTCCACCTCCATTACAGCGCCTAGGCTACTGAAATTGCTGCAAAAACTTCAACGAATGGATCAATCTATTCGTATCCCGACTCTGATTAAACTGGGATTTAAGGGAAGATGATGATGATGATGATGATGAAGATTAGTTTATATGCAGAATGGTGGATCCATACGAGATCAGAAGTATGGTTTAGATCAAATAGTAGTAGCTCAAGAACGCTTACGAGTGGTATAAAGTCAGGTAACACTCTGATCAGCTGGTAACACTTCACAATTGGTGTGCAATCCACTGATTAGTTTAAGAGACCATTGTAGTGCAGAAATCCTTACAATTACTCTTCTAATACATTTGAAATTTACGATATTGTGAAAAATCTTCTGCAGTAAATATACGTCTCAATGAATATTTTCAATTGCGGATTTTCTCTATGTTGTCATAAATAAGGCAAAAATCGCTTTCTTGGAGGAATGATTTTACACGACAGTTCACGTGACATAAAAATTCATATTGGCTAATTCTGATTATTTTTGCCAACCTCAGGTTCAATCTAGATATATGCCCAAGACACTAAGGCACGGGTAAACATCTTCAGGTCTCTTATTTTGCTAAAAATCTTATAATGTTGACATTATGTTGTATCCTTCATACACAGTCGTATATCATCACCTCGTGTAACGTCAGTTTCTTTTGCTGCAGGTGACAGAGGACGACGAGTTGCCGTTGAATGGACCTCGCAGTAGGGCGGAGCCTAGACCTAACGCCTACCTGCCCGTGGACGAACACGAGCTAGCCATACCACGCCCCTATGGAGGCAACGCCCCGTTCAAACCTACAGAATCCGGCTCGAATATGAGGCATATACGTCGTCCAATTCCTAAACAAATAGAATTATGAGTGTTTTGCTAATAAGAGAGTTTTTACATCTAGCTATTAAATGTTGTTGATAAATTCAAAGTTCATGTATTTAGTCCAATGGCCCCAGTTTCTAAACTAGTAAAAATACTTAGTGTTTACAGTTGATAAAACTGGTAAAAAGCTAATGTTAACCTCAGTTTCCTCACTGGAAAGCGACCTGAGTGACTGGCGAGTCCAGGATTTGAACCCTGCACATACTGATCCGCTGTCGAATACCTTACCGACATCGCCACTGGCTAGAGGCAATGCATATAGCTCATACTATGAAGTGTTGCTGCAAATTTCTGACTATTTCTTGTGCTAGTGTTCAAACCTCCGAGTGTTTATAAATTAGCAGTGCATCATAACTTCATGACCAGACTCATAGGGAGGACTCAGTTGTGATACATTTTCTCACTCCGTCTAAATTTATCCGCAGACCTGTCTTGGTTCTAGAAGATCGATAATTAATTGAATAACATGTAGTATTAATGCAGTTCATATTCTCCTCATATTGGTATTATACCATTGATATACGACTGGAATATAATTAATTTATATAAATCAATATTTCGATTTATTATTTATTTACACACCAAAAATGATGTACGCACAAGTTTGTGCATGATTACTAAGATATGAATTCAATACATATATTACTGACTATATTATATAGTGTTGATGTATATATTTAAATATAGATTATAACCTTCATTTACCTATTCACATTTAACATATCAATTTTTATATACATGTATGTTTTAATTAGTCTAATTCACGTTGATTTAATTTTTTATTCAGATAATTATTAATTGTGCCTTGTTTTGTGCTGTAGAGATTCTCCAATATAATTAATTACTCCGTGAATCGTTATTTCTATTTCTGCCATTAATCGCGTTGTTAAGTAATATTTAAGTTTGTAAGTCTGCAATTAGCATTTAACTTCGACAAATCTTTTCCTGGTTTTATTTATAATTAAGTGGGTTTTTACAGATCTATCTAGTATTTTAAATCAGCGTATAGGCATATAAGTTGATAAGGTCAATAAAGTATACGTTTGGCTATACATTTATCGGTTCAATGTTTAAATATACTGACTGTTTGTATGTAAATTAATAAATCGTGAATGGTTGGTGCAGGACTATATTTTATCGAAAAATTGTTAATCGAATTGGACAATCGACATTTGTTATTAAACGGTTATGCCTTTTGAAAGTATCGTGCAAGTTCATATAATAAAGAAGTGACTTTACAGTACTGTTATCAATGGTGTAGATGTCTATCTGTTTATGTATATTTAAAAATACGTATTTAAATAAAGTGACCACTGTTGTGCAAGAATGAATAAATCAGACGTAGTTCAGCATGAAATGTATCTCAAAAATTGTAAATAGGCCCCTATCTTGTATCTAATAAGACAATCTTCTTCTTCTGGTGCACTGCATAATGGCAGGTCCATGACATATATCTCTTCCGACCATGATGGTGATATTACATATTATAACAAGACAATAGACAACATTAAATTATTTTAGAGTTTTATGACAGCATTTGATATATAAATTAATACGAACGGTTGCTATGCACAGCTATAAATACAGTTGTTGTCTCATAATAGTAACAAATTAATATTTTCTAATCAATTTCATCAGTCGTCTGTGACATCTTAAATCGAAAGCGCAGCAATACAAACAGATGGAATAAAGAAGAGAGAAGTTGATAAAAACTTAACACAGTGCATGTACATACGTATATAAAATCAGTTTATACAGTACTAAAAATAAAAATGAATAAATGATTTTCTTTTTGATTGAGTCCTGAAACCATGAGAGATATCTACAGAGTGTTATTGGCATTCATTTTAATACATGTAGTTTAAGTATTATAAAGCTTTAATACTGCAATGCATTGTATTGTTCAATGATGCAACATATTCGCACATATTTTTGAAGTCGTTACATGTGTGATTATTTATTAAGTTATTAATTTCTCTCTAGTGTTTTGTCAAGTGGCAGGTCCAACGTACGTATTCATACTCGGAGTCTGCTTTAAAACACCATAGATCAACAAGCTAATTCCCTTCACAAAATGCTAAGCATGATACATACCTAATGTAGCCTATAGCTTTCAGAAAAATATGGTTTCTTAGATGATTTCACGTTGCCTACCTCAATATTTTGCTTTGTCGCTCCTTACGACGCGTGCAGTTAACGGCTGGTCTTTTCTTCAGATTCCCGGACTCAACACAGGGATATATTTAGTAATGCACTTGTAGTACTATTTTTATGTTACACAGATATTATCTATGTGTACATGTGTGGTGTTTGTGTATATAGTATTGGGCCTACATATACTAAATACTATTATTACTAACATAATAATATTTATGCAGCTCTATCTAGTGAGACGGTATAATTATAGAAGTCCAGTTCAATATGAAACACATACTGGCGCTAATTTATTAGCTTTTTAAAAACAGAAGTCTCTAAATGTATATTAGTTAACACACTATACATATACAGAGCAGAAATGACTCAATGAGGCTTAATCTAACATTTATAACATTAGATAACATTTGCATATCACGGTCTCGTATTTTAGCACAGCAGTAGCACAGTTATTCACAAATCGAAATCAAAATAATAAAGTAATGAAAAGCGAAACTAAGTTACTATTTATTCTGAGAGCATTAGCTACAGTAATATCAGCAAAGTGCTAATGTAGTAGCATTAGCGGTATCAGAAGTAGTAGCACAATGTACAATTGACAGTATTTACAGTATATTTAATACATTATAATTGCTAAATGTCTTAATTTTATTAAAATTTATACAAATTTCTTAGAGTTAACATCTCCATCATCATGGACGTCTAAATCTAGACCAGAACCAGATTTCACTGGATTGTAGTCTGACGATGCCATCAATTAGCAGTAAAGTTCCCACTATCATCAGCCAAAGAGAAATAGACAATAACTACTGCGATTGACGGCTGTAATAAATAATTAAAATACGTTGGCACAAGCATGATATGATTGTACAGTATGCTGCTCATATCACCACACGATGAAACAAACATCAAATCCTGATTCATTTTTAATTTATATGCATCGGCAACCTGTCAGAATTGATAAGCATAGCAAACTTCAAAGATTAGTCATCCTCACATGATGACGTACAACGATTAGTCATCCTCACATGATGACGTACAACGATTAGTCATCCTCACATGATGACGTACAACGATTAGTCATCCTCACATGATGACGTACAACGATTAGTCATACCCACATGATGACGTAAAACGATTAGTCATCCCCACATGATGACGTACAACGATTAGTCATACCCACATGATGACGTACAACGATTAGTCATCCCCACATGATGACGTACAACGATTAGTCATCCCAACATAATGACGTACTCGTTCAAGGCCTATAATATATTATAGGTGTATACATAGGATTGAAATATGAGTAGAAATCATCTCTGTTTCATAAATTGGTTATTTTGAGTTAATAATTCAAAACAGCAATAATTATAATGCACATAAATCAATCTGAAAGTACATCCTTGTTTAAGCCATTCTTAAATACGACATTAAGCAAATATTTTCAAGAACAATCACTAGATAAATTAAAGTATTACTGCAACTTTTTAAAATTATGTTAGCTTACCATTGATGAACAAATTTGAGGGTATAAGAGTTTGCGCAGGTAGTATAACTTATGCAGAGTTAACACAAAGCTAGAAAATTTCCTAGGTGCAGTTACTGAATAATATAACGAAATTGCTAACATTATTTTATTGATATATAATAAATATTGCATTATCAATGAAAATCTGTTGGTGCAAGATTTAAATCCAGCGCTCACCAATCACTGTCATTATCTGATGCTTCCGAGACACGAAACTGACGTTAAACTCCGCTTTAGAAGTCATCCCAAACAATCAGGACACACAAGCACAGGCATAGACACAGGCATAGACACAGACATAGACTCAGACACAAGCACATGCATAGACACAGGCAGAGATACAGACAGACACAGGCATAGACACAGACATAGACTCGGACACAAGCACAGGCATAGACACAGGCACAGACACAGGCATAGACATATACATACACTCAGACACAGGCATAGATATAAACATAGACATAGGCATGGAAAGAACAGAAAGCGACAAGACCAATTATACAGAACTGAGATGATAGTATGGGGCGTTCAGCAACAACAACTACTATCTTAAATTACAGTGTATTCAGCAATATCATTAAGTTTTAGATAATAGTGTATTATGAAATATCACGAAGTTTTAAAGACAATTCTTTAAGTTGCATCAAGTACAATGAGGTTAGACCATTAAACTAATGGGAAGAGGTATTATGAATCAGACACACACAAGCCCAGTAAGTCAATTCCAGACTATTTAAATATCTTTAAGAATTAAACGTGTGACGGAAGCCATAAGAGATAAATACTATGCAGGAAGAGTGTTTCCTACTATTGTTACTTAACCTTTTAAAATGATCTAACAACTATGATATAGTTTTAAACAAAACACACTAAAATTTCATAGAAGAACAAGAAAAGCACTGACATAATTTCTAGATTGCAATATTTCAGGGAAAGGATTGTAATTTACAGCAGCTGTAATTTCTTACTACAAAACCAAAGCAAACAATGAATGACTTTACAGAAAATAGAAAGGTCTGATGTAAATAAGCCCTACTCATTCCCACTCCAGCTCAGTCTAGTACTGTTGTTGTTGCTCATAATAAGCCGTTAACACTATTTTTTTCAAAATGATTTTTATTATCCACATAATTAATACTTGCTGCACATCACCTGTCTCGAACCTCACACATAACAAGTGGAAAATCTATGTTCAATCTTGGAATCTGCAAATCTATGTGGCCCTACAAAGAAAACACAAATACAAAACACAAACATGTAACATCAATTTTACACTAATTAGCAACAAAAAGTCCAATACTAGTTGACTACTTAAACTAACAATACAATACATGTCAATTCCATACAAAATTTGATTGAATTTAAAAGATAAAATTCTTAATTAGAACTTAATATTGCAGCAAGTTTTTATCTTTATCAGATTTTCATAGAAAAAAACTAAATGTTTCAATTCCTTTCATTATGCAATCATCATGCAATTTAGTCAATCTAACAAATTTTATTAAATGTTGCAAAACTTCAAAAGCTTTGGTTCTTTATTCTTGTACAGTAAATGCTTACTAATTTTATTAGTATACTGCCTATTATTATTAATATTAGTATATTCTCCTAGATAATAATAAAAACTTTTCAACACAAATAATTACTTGGTTAAATTTCAAGCAGAAAACACCATCAAATTAGGAAATTACAATTTTAAGACTTTTTTGATTACACTTAAAGAATGCATGACAAATTATGTGAGACTAAATAATGCTAAATTAGAGTTAGACTTGTAATTAAAGTAGAACTAAATTTTAGACTTTTAACTAAATTTGAACTAAATTACAGTAGACTTGTAACTAAATTGGAATTAAATTAGAACTAAGGCTTATAAATAAAGCAGAACTAGTTACCCGACGTCAAACTCAATAAACTGAATCTCAATCTACACAAATTTCACATACAAGGTGCCATGCAACAACAATTGTACTTGTCAACTCCTTTACCACAAAAAATAGCCAAAAGATTAAGGCATTTAATGTCTTCCATTAAATACTTTCAAATAATAAAGTAAAATCTGAAATAATTAGAAAAAAAAAATTTCTTACGAGTGGACGTCATTTTTGAGCTTGTATGTTTACTCGCAATGCATCAAAATTTCATACATTCAACTATATCTCTTACCTGTGGACTCAGCTCCGAACTGGGAGTTTTCCTCATGTAGGTTCCCTTGTTTGTTACAACTTCTTCATAAAATTCGTGAGCCAAATCACCATCCTTGTTCAAATACATTGATCTGAATTGCAAATAATATCAAATTATTAAAACAATATAAACACCATTAAATTGCTGATATGCTATATAGTATTCAAAAGCTTAATATACTTTTATGTTTTTAACAGACTGCAACTGTGCAAATTATGGATGATTACAAGCAGCAAGAATCTGCTCCTACATTAACTACTTATATTATTCTCCCCTATCTGTCTCTCTCTCTCTCTCTCTCTCTCTCTCTGTTGCACTTTGTCAAGTGGAAAGACCAAGCCGCAAAATTAATTATTTCTACTCAAAGTTTATTTGTGCCCTCAGTAAGAACACTACATTTATAATTACAAGAAAGTTAATTTTATCACAGAGGCTATGCCTTTACCAAACTCCATGTAGCCTTTAGCTTAGGAAAATATAGCTACTGATGTTCCCTTCCTTTAATTAAATATCTAGCAACAAATGAAACTTGGTCTATTGTATAATGGCTCTTGACAAAATTAGGAAAATCAATCCATTAATTCAAAATAAATAGTTGGAAAATTACATACAAATCAGTCAGCAGCCAATCAGTCAGTAGCTAATCAGTCAGCAGCTAATCAGTCAGTAGCTAAACAGTCAGCAGCTAATCAGTAGGTCGTTAATCAGTCAGCAGCCAATCAGTCTGCAGCTAATCAGTCAGTAGCTAATCAGCCACTAGCTAATCAGTTAGAAGCTAATCAGTTAGCAACTAATCAGTCAGCAGCTAATCAGTCAGTAGATAATCAGCCAGCTGCTAATCAATCAGCAGCTAATCAATCAACAGCTAATCAACAAAATAAATTGTTTGAAAATAATAAACAAATCAAGCAGATGGAAGTCAAGCTGTAAACCACTAACAAATAACCAACACAACACATATGCATTAGTATCCACCTAGAAATAAGTGCAGTATTTTGTTCCTCAATAATCAAACTGTTTCAGTCGCAAAAAGAATGATAAACACATCCATGAAAGATAATTAACGCTTTTAATACACACTTTAGAAGATTAGAGCAACCAAGAAATTACCAGAAGTATTACACAACTCACCCGATGCGTTTGAAAACAAACGGAGTAACAGATTTGTTCATTACGTCATAATCAGAGGAATTTTCTGAATTTTTTGAAGACTTTGACGACCAAAGCTTTTTCGTTATGCCAGATGCTGTCTGACCCATTCTTAATAATTAATATCTTTGGAAATCTGCTATAGGATATCAATTCAGTATCAATCCATCAAAAGTATCTGAAAAATATAAAAATAAAAACGGCATATGAAATCAATCAAATAAGATCTGTCCAAAATTTTAATTCCACTTTGAAAATCAGCATACTTTATATCTCAGTTTAAACAAAATTTGATATTTGCATCTCAGTTGCACACATCTCTTGCGACTCGTCAGGTGAGCGAGACGAATTGCTCCTTCTCAGAATATTATATTTAGACAGACTGAATTTGATATTTTAGTTTTTTTTTTAAATTTCCATTTAAATAGATCAAAACAGTGAAATTAAATTCCTGTCACTATCAGCAATTTTTTCACAGAAATATTCTGATTTATTAAATTTAAACAAGAAAAGAGACCACAATTCTAAACCATTTAAAAATTCAAGTAACACCCTGAAAGTACATAAAAATTGCAATCACTTAAAATAAAATCTGAAAGTTTCTTTTGATAATGTCATCCACAAGTGAAATAAAAGTTTTCAATAAAGTTAAAAGACATTACAGAAATGATCGCTTGTTATATAACTTTTTTTAAAATAGCATACGCTTAACCGTCGACAGTTTAGATAATTGTCTATTTCACCAGTCCTATGAATGTCCGAGCTTTTACTCTCTCGTTAGCTCTACCGGGAATTGATCCAAGGACCTCGGGGGCAGCCTTTTAAAATTTCATGACGTTACCTAACACACTTCTGTGCTATTTAGATATTCTAATGTTAGAATGTCATACACAAAATACAGCAATCTCTAATTATATTTCCATATGTAGTTTACATTATTTTTAGTCTAAGTTTGCAAAATCAAACAACGATTTTTACATTTATCTAACTTATTATTTTTCTTACAAAACTTACAATATCGGAATTAAAGGACATTTAATGAATAATCATAACAAAAAGAGTAACAAGACTTTCTATAAATAGATTACAAGAAAATCCACTATGGAAATACTCAACAAAGTTACCAAATGAAGGAGTCATCCAGTTGTTAAGACATCAACAACAACAGTTCAAGGGATGTGAAGCCAAAGATATTAAATTATATATAATGCTGTCTTCTGTGAATTAAACCAATATAACAATAACTTGTTCTATGTGCGAAACCGCTTACAAATCAATTAGCAAAAGAGGTGCAAAACAAACAATTAAAAAGTCAGTATTCAGATAACTGTCAAAATATTATTTATTTAATCCACTGTTTTAGAATGGAATTTAGAGCATTTGGGAACTCTACCGTGTACACCGGCCATGAATGTAGTTGATCAACGATCGAGTGTTTATGTCGCATGGAAATAAATCAAGAGTTCATTCTTAGAAGATTACTTTCTGAGTAGGCCAAGGCTGCTTGCAGCCTTGGCCTACTCAGTCCATATATCTCAGAGAACGTACGCCTCCTAGAACACATATATGGAGGGTTGTATACCTCTATTTTTCTTTAGTTAGTATGTTATTATAGTCATATAGGCAAATGCTAAATTTTATGCACAGATCTTACGCACGTATACACACGCATTTCACGTATTACAGTGTAATGTCTTCAGTTGAAGACCTATCTTTTCCATCTCTCTTTTCCATTCAGTGTCCATTAGCAGCGACCTGCGCCTAAACCACCTTTTCTTTAACTCCCTTTACTTTGGACTGAATTTCTGGATTTTGGAATTTGCACCGTTTTTGGACCTTCTTTTTGCTCGCCGGCTTGACTTTGTCTCAATGGTGCTCGATGTTGTCATTGATGACTGTAGCACTTTAATTATTGTTGTTGTTAATGATCAACTGTGTTGATATCTATATCTACACTTTTAATACCACATGTTTAACCCGTCAAGCAATTTAGACCATTTCCCGAGTAACCAGTCCAGTGTCCGAGATTTTACTCTCAGATCAGCGCGGCTGGGATTCGAACCTACGTGGGTTCCATTCACCTAGGGATCTGTCATTTAAAGCTTCATGACGTTACCCCTACGCTATTAAGACATTCACGTAGACTTTGGTTTTGGTTTTTTGAAGCATCGGGATATAATAGTAAAATTTTGTTCAATTTAGAATTTTAAATATTACACATAGTTGCACAGAAATTTTATATTTTGTGCTGAGAGAAATGTAATTAAATCTATGCTGAATGCTATCGGGGACAACTAAAGCACTGTTATACTTGATTCTGAAAGAAGGCTACACGATTACTTTCGTACTCTTGATCCGTGTTGCTGTGTTATTTACCTTGTTGGTGGAGGAGCGGAAGTGACCCTGTCAAGATGTCAGCAGCAGCAATGTTAGGCAGCGGTGCCGGCCGCATCGTCCTCTACACCGGCCCGTCCCTTATCCTTCCCAACAGGCAAGTTGTCCTATTGTTCGCTCGATAAAGTTTTAATTTTGTAAAAGATGGCTAATAATCGTTACCATAATTTTTATTTATTGTGGCCAGACTCAAGGTCAATGGATACTTTAAACTAAATGTAAAGTGCAATATAATTTCTAGTAGTATATGGTATTCTAGTAGTATATCTGGCTGTAGCCACTAGCGACGTCGGTAAGATACTCGACCGCAGATCAGTATGTGCGGGGTTCAAATCGTGGGCTCACCCGTCACTGACATCGCTTTCTAGTGAGGAAACTGACGTTAACCTTAGCTTTTTAGTATATGTTTATAAACGGAAGACAGAAGAGTTAGGCATTATATACCATGAACCTGCCAGCAGGCAGTGTTATCAGAGAGAGATGTTTATAAAGATGATAGATTCCCCTTTTAACCCTCTATTGGCCGCATATGCATACGGGTAATATAATTTTTTCTCTGCATATAATTGTGCTTCTAGGGTCCTAATATACACCTCAGTAGCGATTTAGATCATTTGGAGCCAATTTGAAAAAATATTGTAACGTACCCAAAACGTCCTTCCAGGCTACAAAGAAAAAATATATACAAAAACACTGATATCCACAAACAGCAATCCTAAGCAATTTATTCACTCAACAAACACTTATTTTCACAACTTGTATTAAAATTATTATAAAATCAAATGTTCAAAGCAGTTTTTGTAACACAAGTGAATATTTAGCAGCTAAGAATATCAAACTTAGGTAGTGTGAAATTCTGTGAAGCATGGCTTGCCAATGCTAATACAGAGATACACATTGCACTTGCTGCATATTGTCACTGGCTTACTGTTACATCCAGGAAACTTGCAGCGTCCTCGAACATCACTAACATGAGGCCAGTGACCAGTTTCATCCTTGCGGACATCAGGGATAGGTTTTGTGGCGTATCCGCATTGTTTCTTTCTGACATGGGCAGCTTCCACATCCAAAGAGCTTCTTCCTCTCTTACGTGTCATTGGATCTTTCTTCTCCTTGCAAAGAGATTCTGCTAAATTCATTCTGAATTCCAGCAATGATTTCTCTTTCTTCCTAGCCACGCCCATCGACTCACAGTCGCGTCTATATAGCAGCCAAGAATTAACCGCTGTCATGTCAATTAGGTGAAAAGAAAGTCTATGATAATATTTTTTACTTCTGATCTTTATTCTATAGAGTGCTATTAAGGAGTCCATTAAATCCACCCCACCCAGGAATTTGTTATATGTTATAATTGCAGATGGACAAGCCATATCTTCTGTAGCCTTTCGGTTTTTATTGTATCTCTTTACAGATTTTAATGGAGCAGGTGAATCAAAAGTTGTCGCTAATACTACCGGCCTATTGTCAAACCATTTGATTATTCTCACCTTCTCATCATTCATTTTTCCCTTCATCTCCACGTAGAAACCCCTGCCCTGCTTTTTTAGTTCCTTATCAGAAATTAGATTACAATTCTGCAGCCTATTAGCTCTAATTGTACCTAGAGCATATATCCCCATTTTTACTAGATGAGTAATTAATTTTAGAGAATTAAACCAGTTATCAAAGTATACTGAAAAAATTAGACCCGTTTTAACAACTTGCAGTAGTTTTATAACTATATTACTACTGGCCTCTAAATCTGGCTCACCTGCAACAGGCTCAATTTTTCCAGTATAGAAGTCAAAATTATATACTATTCCTTTAGCATCACAGAGAAGGAAAACTTTAAATCCCCACCTATGAGGCTTTTTTGGCAGGTATTGCTTTAATGAGGAGCGTCCTTTAAATGGAATTAATTGCTCATCAACGCGTAGCATATTGTCCATGGGAATTTGATTATATTGCTGTACAAGGTGATCTATGAGGGGTCTGATCTTGTACAACCTGTCTGTCAATGGTTGTGGAGCCTTTGTGTTGTCATTGAAGTGAATGTTGCGCTTTATTTTCTCCCATCTGTCTCTAGACATTATGTTTGCCACCTGAGCTACAAGGGTTTGCGGCGACCAGTAGAGGCGAGAACGAGGCAAATGGACGGCAGACATAAACAGCAGAGTGCTCACGAACTGTTCAATCTCGGCTACGGTTACATTGAGAGGCTTGTTCATATTACACTGAACAGCAAAGAGATTTGATTGCTCCACTATGAGCGTGAACAGAGTCGTAGTGAAAAATACTCTGAAGTAGTATATGGGGTCATGGATGGCTGTAGAGGCAGGTAGAGCGACATCCACTGTGGCCAAGTCCTTTCAGCAGAGTTCGATGTCACGGATGTCCACGTTACTTTTACGGACTTTGTTGATTGTGGAATCACCATTTCACAATCATCGTCGTCAGAATCATTTTCCTCTTCACTGGAACTACTATCGTCTTTTGAAACAATTAAAAATAAAACCTAAACATTTAGTCACCTTAAATTTATTTTAGTATTTTTTCTAACATAAACGTCTACTATAGGAACGCCTTGTGGCGCAGTGGGTAGAGCGCTCGCCTCTTAAACGAGAGGTGGTGGGTTTGAGACTGCGTAGCGACGTCAGTTTTTCTCTTCCGAGGGGCGAATAAAAACCTAGTCGTGTACACTTGGTGGAATCAGGCCGATGGATGGCCGACCTTAATGTTCTATTTCCTATCCAGTCCCCTCCATGTTGACCCCGAATAGGGATAAGGCATGCTGAAAGGAAGTTTTTTTTTCTAACATAACAGTAGGCCAGCTACCAATAGCAGCGTAATATGCGATTACTTTCATAAAAGCTTTATAACGAATACTCATACGACCATAAGATACTAGGTGAAATTAATGTGAAAATAAACTATTGTGTGCTGGTCCTCGATACTAGTTCAAAAAACATCAATGACAGACTCACCACTTTCATTCAATGACAGATTAAGCTCTTCTACGTCTTCTTCATCAGATTCTACCAAATGCTCATCCTCGCTCTCCCCTCCTGCTGGATAGGCAGGTTTCTTTCCATAGAATGACTTAACATCCATATTATTTTCTGTAACATAATATTTTAAAATTCGTGATTACACAGAATTCATAAAGTGAATACAACTGAAGATGTACTGAGGAAAGTATTTCATAATTGTCATAGATTATAATTAAAAATAGGATTAAATTCATTAATTATTAATCAAATGCATTATAATTTCTTAGTTATAAATAAACAATAATATTACAATAACCAAAAATAATAGTTGCAATTATAATAACAAAACTAGTTGACTCCAATTAACTCGTGAAATGTTTACTGTAACTTGGTACAAGGGCTACTATATTGCCGAATGGGTCGAAAATGGGACGTTTCGAAAATGGCTTATAACTTACAATTTCAATAATCTGTTGCAATAAGGCACTAACTAAACATTTAAAGTTATATGAAATAGCAAAAATAAATTTAATGCGTACCTGAATTGAGTAATCCAAACGTTTTCCAGATGCACAAACTTCGTAACTAACACGTTTCGCCAAACTTCACAACACTGTCACATGACCAAGTGACTATAGCAAGGGCAAAATGACAACACACTATTTACTGAACTGATCCTGTAAATTGAAATGTCCCAAAAACGGTACACTAGTCGTTAAAGATTTTAATCAACTCTTTAGCTTCTAAGAGTACTTCAAATGAAACGGGTCGAAATCTGCCCAATGGGCAATAGAGGGTTAATACCTGCTGATAAACTTTGTGCTATTTGATTTTGCTACTGTCAACCTAAAAAGCTAAAATTGAATGTTATGATAATCAATTCAAATCAAATGCTGAACAATTCTGAATCAATTTAGAGATTGCTGAATAATTCTTACATATCCGAATAGACATATTTGGGTTTTCTAGTATGATCCAACTTTATAGGGTTTCTGTTGCGAAAATTTATATAAAAATAAATAACGTAAGTGTAGTTTCAGTTCACGGGGTTTTTGGTATGCAGTAGAGTTAATGTATTTTGTATTCATGTATACGGCATGTATCTCTAGATTAAAATCTATATAAAATACATTATATAAGTATTGCTTGTAGCCTTAAGCTAATTCTTAAAACCTCGCAGAGATTAATATTAATATTAATTATTCAATATATGATAAAAATAATGAAATTCTATTTAAACGGTATATTTTCAGTAAAGTATAATATTTAATATAGCCTAACGACCAAATGCAATGATTTAATATAGCCTAATGAAAAAGTTTTTAATATATCTTATTACCCCAATATATATATGTAAGATGATCATTTCAAGAGTTGACGCTGTTAGGATGCAACAAAAGATACCTATCCTCTACCCTGCTGTCATATGAAGTATATGTGTAAATTTTAAGAAAAAGAAAAAAGAAAGATGCTTTTATACAAAGTTGTAATCCTATTTGGATTTGATGATACTGATTCACTGTAGTTAATACTGGTGAACTGGCTTCTGCTTTTATACTAAAATATTGCTTAGCCGCTATACCATTGTAATATCATACTTCGATGAAATTGTCAAAGAACGTATAAAATACAAAATAATTCAATAAAATGCAAAAAAATGGGTTTTTTCTCTCTTGAACTTACTAACATATTATATTTGGTCTTAAATCACCTTCTTTAAAAATTTATTATTTGTTGATTTTATATAATGTTTGCTATAAAATTAATCGACATTAATTTTGTAAATAATTCTTGTATTTTACAGTACCCAGACAAGAAACATGGCCACCTTGAAAGCCAGTGAGTATGATATGTTTTCATACTGTGCAAGGTCATGGTGTTTAGTTACATTAATTTAAAGTGATCTCTTCATGATTAGGCCTACATCAAATTATAAATAGTAGAAATCTGAGGTTTGATATGTTCAAACTGTAAATATATTCATTTTGTTTTATGATATTTCTACAGCATATGAATGATGCTCTCTTTCTACATTAGACCACTTTACCACCACATCACTGCAATTTCTATGGTAGTGGACTACGTAATAATGTGTTGAAATATCCCGTTATATTTTATGAACCTTTGAAATTTATACAATGTATTATAGCCTTCTGTAATGTGTGAAGAAATAGAAAATAGTCTGCAATTAGGATAAGAAATAGAAAGAAAATTGGATAGGTCATATTAGGGGGGATGGTTTGCTGAGGGATGTAATGGAAGAAATAATGCAAGGTAAAAGAGTTAGAGGCAGGTCAAAACGTGGGCTTGTTGATAATTGATAACAAATTTCTGTAGAGATGAAAAGGAAGGCTGAGGCTAGAATTGGTTGGTAGAGTTATACCATACTCCGTGGGTTTGCCATTAGGCAGTACACTAGAAGAAGAAGAATTATTGGCTGCATAACTGTCTGTATTTTATTGAATTTTTCTAGAACTTTTATTTAAAAGTAGTCTCCTATGAATAGCCGAGTTCCATTTTAATTTATGCTAGCTTGTGCTAACACCTAGATCAAGAACAGAAATTGTCTAGAGAGGCTTTTAGTAATGGGAATGAAGTAGCTTACAAATGCTACAGGTATAATTGAATTTTGTTACTGTTAGGTTCTAAAATTGATCTTTTAAAATTTGCCTTGCCATTAGAATTTATTGATCTCTTAATATCTTTAAACGTACAAATACCTATGCTCCAGTTTAAAAGATAAAATATTTTGTTAAAAAATATGTGTAAAGTATAACTTTTTTATTATATGACAGTTTCAATGAGATTGAAGGCTGTTAAGAATATTCAGAAGATCACTAAGTCGATGAAGATGGTGTCAGCAGCTAAGTATGCCAAGGCTGAGAGAGAGCTACGCACAGCTCGTGCTTATGGGCATGGTGCCAAAGGTATTTTGCAATGACTCATTCACTATTCGTCACCTTGATATGTAAACTTTTGTGTATTTGTTTTAGGATTTTTTACCATGTGTCTTTTAAGCCAATAACTGGAAAATAAGTGTGTAGTCAGTTGTCAGTTTGATGTTACATAGTGGCATTCTTAGGCTTCCTAAAGCTGGTAAAGCTAATGTTAACGTCAGTTTCCTCACTCAAACGCGATGTCAGTGACGGGTGAGCCCAGGATTTGAACCCTCACGTACCGATCTGCAGTCAAGTATCTTACTGACATTGCCACTGGCTCCAGCCACTATTCTACTATTAACTGAAACTGATTTTACCAGTAGATCTGAGCCATAGCCAATTTAGACTTTTAAACCTTATCTAGTGATTTTCACTGGTTTCTCTTGGAATATTGGTATCTTAATTATCTGTGTAGTAGTTATTTTATTTTCTTGCAATAAAATAGCAGAAATATTACTAGCTACCTTGTCATAACCACAGCCATACTGGTGTTACTAATTGTTTATTGATTTTGACTAACTGTTCGATCTGATGTATTGATTGATGAGTAATTAATTGGTTGATGGATTGACTGATTGATAGAATGATTTGTTGACTGGTTGATAATGGATTGAGTTATTGATTAACCGATAGATTGATTGGTTGATTGATTGATTGATGGATATATCGATTGTGTGATTGATTGATTAGCATTCTATGGGACAGGATGAGAAGAAAGCAAACCGCATGATCATTGCCATGATCTTTGGTAGAGGATTTGATTGGTTAATTGATTGATTTATTAGCATTCTATGAGAAGGCTGAAGTGGAACAGGATGAGAAGAAAGCGAACCACCTGATCATTGCTATGACCTCTGATAGAGGATTGTGCGGCTCAGTTCATTCCAACATTGTCCGCAGCATCAAGGCCGACGTGCCTAACAAACCTGCCGGCACTAACCTCAAGTTCATCGCCATTGGTGACAAGTCCAGGAGCATGCTGGGAAGGTTTGTCTATTCAAGATATTACCAAGAATGTCGTGTAGATTTGTTAAACAAGATCTTCTCAATTATGCAAAATATATTTCACGTATAATCGCATATTTTAATATTTGCAAGACGACGATGCTGTAGTTTTTACGCTATTGCCTAAGAGCATAGCCTCTCTAAGCTAATATGAAAGAAAGTAAAACAGTTAAAGTCCTGGAACTTAGGTGGGCTATCTAAAACTAACCATCCTCCTCATCATCATCTTCCCTTAAATCCCAGTTGAACTAGGGTTGGGATATGAATAGACCTCCATTCCTCTGTCTTACACTGTATCATCAGTTAAACCCCTATTTTAAACTATCCATGCAGTTTAGAATTGCTACTGTTATGCATTGGAGTTAAGCTTTTTTGAAAATATGTGGAAATGGCATTAGTCCTTGATGGCTACACTTTTATTAGATATTTATTGAAAGAAATGACGTAACTCGTCAAGTCTTAAATGACTTTCTAACTCGCTAAGTCTGTCGTAATTGAATGCAGGCCAGGATTTGTAAGTTAGTTTTGCTTCATTTAGCTTTTATACGAGATTGCATTAATATCTAATTTACTAAATTCTAATATATTATGAATGTTCATAACAAGAGAATTCCCCGTGTTGTGTCTGGGTTGCTTGAAGAATAGACCAACCATGTAAATATGCATGTGTCGTAGAAAGCACAATAAAAACTAGATCCAAGCCAACGTCAGAAAGGGCATTCGGCTGATGAGCGCCTAGGCTCAAGAATTTGCCACAAAAACTTAATTGCATGGAAAATAGTCTGTTCGCATTCGGACCCTGGTTAAACTGGGATTTAAGGGAGGATGACGATGATGATATGAAGAGAAAATTAGAGGATAGAAATATGTGGAGGAGTTACGCCATATACCTGCCAATATGAAGTACACATATAGAGAAAGAGAGAATAATATGATTGTTGCTGTTGACTGCAGGTTGTTCAAGAACGACATGTTGATGCACTTTGTTGACATTGGCAAGAAGCCTCCTCTGTTTGAGGATGCCTCCACTATAGCTCTGGAGATACTGAAGAGCGGCTACCAGTATGACGTGGGGCAGCTGTATCATAATATCTTCAGGTTTCTTTCTTAATGATCTCTTCTTCCTTTCATTGACACATAATGATATGATTCTCTCCTCAGCTGTGGCTTTATTTAAGCTGTAATTTACTTTCGATTATCCTATAAAACGAACGTGAACTTACGAGTGACTATTTTCCCACTCAATTTTTTGGCCACTTCATTTGACAGTTTCAATTACATCTTGTAATGAATATATTTGTAATAAAAGCTGTTACTTAGTTTGTAATCTTGCTTTAAGCAAGTTCTGTCCTTAAATCTGCACTTCATAGATTGATAGCTGGTTGATTGATTGATTATTGATTGTGTTGATAGATCAGTGGTAGCCTATAAGACGGAAGTGATGCCGATATTTAACTTCCAGGCAGTGAGCGAGGCTAAGAAGCTGAGCCTGTATGACAGTGTGGATGAGGACGTACTGACGAGCTATCGAGAGTTCTCATTAGCCAGTCTGCTCTTCTTTGCTCTCAAGGAGTCTGCTTGCTCTGAACAGAGCCAGCGTATGAGCGCCATGGACAATGCCAGCAAGAATGCAGGTACGTCCGCTTAGAATTTGTCTGCTTTTATAAACACTTAATATTTTTCTTGTTTGTGATGTCCATCGATTATATTTGATTATGTATTTATCTCCATTTTTTAGTTATTTACTTTTTCAGAAATTTGTTTTATGAGTTTGTAAGTTTTTCTTATGATCTGTAGTTTTTTGCTAGTAGCAGTGAAAGTTGTAATTACAAAATTAAAGTCTCTTATACGGTAATTTGCATGAAAAACCCAAAAACTCAGGAAAATTCACAACAAAATTATAAGGAAGTCTAGAAGATCTACAAATCCACAATCGTTGAAACCATTAGAGAATTTTTTTCTCATTTTATACTTTTGATGTCATTGATCTCATTTG
This sequence comes from Enchytraeus crypticus, assembly GCA_905160935.1. Classification (NCBI taxonomy): domain Eukaryota; kingdom Metazoa; phylum Annelida; class Clitellata; order Enchytraeida; family Enchytraeidae; genus Enchytraeus; species Enchytraeus crypticus. The sequence continues at coordinate 1,651,165 of CAJHZI010000448.1, read as the reverse complement.
GAGACTTTAAAAATGTTCACAAGTCTGTTGATGCCAGAGCTGTGTGGACTGGGACTAGATAATCGAGAACTCAATGCATCTGTTTTTACTACTGTACTGTTTTGAAAGTGTCCCCCATGTGGCTTTAAGACGATCTGTATTTATATTAGAATTGTAATTGTTAAATTTAACCTGCTCATTGCAAAATGTCTGCTGATTATTATTGGTACTCTTTGTGATTGACTTATTTTAATATTAATTTGATCGATGTTATTTTTATATTAATTTGATCGACTAATTCAGTCATTCATTCATTCATTGAGTCACTGATTGATTGATTACCTGTCTGAATATTTGAATGATTGATTGATCATTGTTTGAATGATTGATTTATTGATTGATTTATTGATTAGGTGAGATGATTGATGGGCTGACACTGAAGTACAATAGACAGCGTCAAGCCGTCATCACCAATGAGCTTGTTGAAATCATTTCTGGTGCTGCAGCTCTCAAGTAGATTCTCCTTGTCTTCATCGCCTCTCAATATCGTTACTGCATTCAATGCGGCTACATAGGAAGTTAGACAATATGGCTAGTTCACTAATCGTAACAGATGAAAAAGTCAATACTTTGATTCTTTGTCCATAAAATCATGTCATACTTCCTTTGGATTCTCTTCCAATATATAAGATATTATACATGTTTGATAGATTTTCCTGGCGTTGCATTAAATTATATAAAAATTAAAGAAATTCTTCAGTAAATCAAAAGATTACTGTCATTGATCATACCGATGCTTATACAGAGGATACAGGACATTCAGCTACTACTGACTTTGAATGGACATTTTATTTGATAGAAGTTACTTTCGTTACTGCAGGAGTATTAAAGGATTTGAAGTTAGAAAAGTGACTGTAGTTGATGGTGTTGTTTCGAAAACTAAATAATTCTTGTAATGATTTGAATCTATTTGTGTTTCGTACCATTTAATATAGAAAAAATTTAGAATCAATTTTACTTTCAATCTAATTGCCGACATCGCCTTTGACTGAAGACAATGGCTATGTTGGTAAGATATTCGACCGCGGATCAGTATGTGCGGCGTTCAAATCCTGGGCTCGCCTGTCACTGACATCGCTTTCGAGTGAGGAAACTGACGTTAACATTAGGGTTTTTTCAGCCCGAGATAAATATTTACTTCTATGATTTGTAAACGCCCACGTATTTGGGCATGAATATAATTCAATGCTTAGTTAACGCAAGACTAGATTGCAACAGGTTGGGAGTTTCAAATATTAAGGTCGTACTATAGCCTAATAGATGATGGGAAATGTAGGGCTGAAATATGCAGTAGGATTGCACAAGCAAAATTGGCCTTTGGTAATAGGAAAGAACTTTAGCAAAAAATCTAAAGAAAGGTACAAAGATAAAGATGGTGAAAACCTTGGTATGAACCGCGCTATTACATGGATGTGAATCATGGACCTTAAGGAAGGAAGATATCAGGAAACTAGAGGCATTGGAAATGTGGATTGAAGAAGACTGGAAAGGATTAGCTTGATTCAAAAGGTTACAAATGAGGAAGTTTTGTAGAGAGTTGGTACAGATCGACATTTGATAAATACATTAAGAAATAGGAAGAAGAGATGGATACTACACATTCTAAGGGGGAAGTCTAATAAAAGAGGTCATAGAAGGCAGAATAGAAGGAAATAAAGGCATAGACGGCAGAATGGAAGGAAAAAGAGGCAGAGGCAGGCAAAGATTAGGAACGTTAGATGCTTTAAAGACCCACTTGTACGTGGATATGAAGAGGAAAGCGGAAGACAAGAAGAGTAGCGTTGTATGTCATGGACCTTGCAGTAGGAAATGCACTAAGAGAGAGGCCAGTTGGCTGGTCCAAGGTACATATTCATACTCAAAGAGTCAGTTTTTCACGCTCCTTAGAGGAGTGCTCCATAGTTCAACATACCTTACACACACCTTATGTAGTCTATTCATTATACATTTGCTTATAATATACATTCTTGCATATTCTAAGCAAATGTCATTTTTAAAACAAAATACTAGAAGATCATTCCTTTCAGTAATTTTTGGCCACCTGAATCCCGAAGAAGGCTGAGTCACTTCGATGCAGCGGATTGAACAACAGCCTAAAGAAAAGTGTGTCGAACGAAATAACAATACAGACAATCATGAAACAAAGAAACAGAAATGTAATAATTAAGCCGGAATCGTACGAAAGAAATTCGATAAGATCTCGGCATGAGATCGGATTACTGGAGGAAACCGATATTGATGATTACAACCGGAGCCGATAAGCTCTCGTCTAACGATATATGCACAGGAAGGCATAAACACGTAAAACCATAAACACGGGAACACGTAAACATTCACCCTCAGGTCTGCAGCGTAAGGGAAAGTTAAAGATTATGCCTACCGGTTTCAGTATGCCTATGTCTTGAAGCGCCATCATTGATTTATTAGCTATTGTTTATTGAATATGATAAAACCTTTAAAAGTCTATTAATTGCATAAAACGCGAAATCCATGCTGAATAAAAGTTGTCTACTGATTTTAGGACTATGTCGAATAAAGGTTGTCTACTGATTTTAGGACTACATGTATGTCGAATAAAGGTGTCTACTGATTGTAGGACTACATGTATATCGAATAAAGGTTATCTACTGTTTTTAGGACTATGCCGAATAAAAGGTGTCTACTGATTGTAAGAATATGGCGAATAAAAATTGGCTAATGATTTTAGGAATTAGCACAGTCCATGCTGTGAGCCTGCGACATTGTCTAACAGGCTGAGGGACCAAGATGCTCCTTTCTAAATCGTCTGAGCAACTCTTTTAGTTCTTTCGAGTTACAAACGCAACACGCTGTTTATCGTTAACCGTAATACGGGCAATGCGAACGATATTTATCTTTTTTCTCTTAATAACGTCTCTTGGTATCTATAGTCCTGTACGAAGTGTGTATTGTAATGAACTGTAATGCATTTGTGACAAAGTTAAAGCTAAACCATTGCTATTGTAGAAAAACACTCATTGATCAACAAGATTGAATGAAACATTCTTGAAGAAACGAAAGAGTAGGGGGGCACGACGCTAATTGTGAAAACCCGCATTTGAATTAGAAAAGAGACATGGTTCGCCCTCTATTGAAAGACAACGTCTATGGTGAAAATCTGCATGTCGATTTGAAAACAGAAATGGTGCGCGCTAACTCAAGTAAGAGAGATGCCGTCTTGAGTAGACAAACACATAGACTTAGAGAGAGAGAGAGAGAGAGAGAGAGAGAGAGAGAGAGAGAGAACTTGACCTTTTGAAATAATAGGATAGCTAGCGTTAGGTACCTCAAAGTGCAGCTGACGCAAAGGTAAGACAAACTAAGAGTAACGAAAAACTCCAACATCTTTGGGTTTTGCTAGCAGAGCCCGAAGTTACTTAACTCTGTTGGTGACGCCCACAGTCCATCAATGCCGCAAACCTGGTCCAAATAAATACTTATAAGCAAATATAATAAAGTTTAGAGAGAGCTGGAGAAGAGAGAGAGCGAGAGAGAGAGGGAGAGAGAGAGGGGAGGGAGAGAAAGAGATAGAGTTAGAGAAACGAGAGAAGAAAGAGATGGAGAGGATGGAGAAAGAAGTGAGATGGACAGATTTATTCTCCGCTCTGAATTGATAAAAATACTATATGTACAGATTGTTTAAACAATTGAAGGCCATGCATACTACCGCTGCTGCAAGGCTGCCGGCAATAACGAACTCGTATATTTTATTTGTTTGACATATCCTGTTCTTGTATATCTCGACTGAGCAACAATGACCATTTGTATGTTAAACTTCGTCATTCTCTTAAATTTAGGCTACATGTTAACAAATTATTCAAAAGTAGGCTTGCATGAAGTTGACAGAATAAAAAATAAGCATCAATTACTATAAATTAATAAATAAAAAGTGATTACTTTAAACTAGTGGAACAGTAGTAGATACATTGTTCCAGTATGTAGTAAAATATTGTATTGTTAAGATGGCGGCATTTAGTTTTAGCTTAAATTTACATCAACTAGCTTAGGTTGCTAATAACGTGAAGGTTTGTCAAAACTAAATTGCCAATTTATAATTTTAAGTTCGTTTTAGTTTTAACTTAATTGCTGTGTTACGACTGACTTAATCACGATTAGCTGAACAGGCGTCGTTAATCGCTATTCTCTTACATTCATTAACTGGCCATCAGTACCCGTAACACAGGTAATGCTAATAATCTTTATCTCTCTTTTATAAAATTGCTTTGAATTGTATAATTTAACTATAAGCCTATAACTATAGAAAGTGAGTATACCTAAACCGTATGCAGGGAACTTTGAGGCAGTTGTAAAACATTCAAGCTAAACAAATGTGAGTATAGAGAAAGGTATTATCTACCAATAAAATTGAAATTAAACACTTATACATTATGAATTAAACGAAAAAGAAGTTGGTACAACATTCCTGGTTATAACCCGCACACGGGTAGAAAGACTGACATGGCGAGCTCGCTCTTCTGTGATGACGTCTTGAGTATGACAGATAGTCACGCACACAGAGAGAGAGAGAGAGAGAGAGAGAGAGTGGAGTGCGCATCAGCCTGAACCTTTATATATCTTACGATATAACTGAATATTCCTCTCTGACACTTAGAATCGAGTTTAGAATAAAAGATTAATAATGCAATAATTGTGAATAAATATTATTACTAAGTAGTATAATAATTATGTTTAGCATACAAAATTCAATAATTATATAACAATTATAATAGCGTAATATTTATGTGCTTTTTTTCTCTCTCTCTCTCTCACTCTGTCTGTCTCTCTGTCTATCTCTATTTTTCAGTGTCCCAGACACAATGCAAAAATGTGTTTATACAGGCAAATATCGACAGTACAGTCGCAACAACTGATTTTCAACTTTAAAAAGCCATCCATCATCTAATAAAGTGTGTATTGAAATAGAATACAGGTATGGGGCACTATTTTGTGCGTGCTGTGTAATGTGTGCATGCATCTGTCCATGTGTCTAGAATAAATCTATTACCATGTGGAATATAAACAATAATGCGATACCAGGTTATGACCCGACTGATGAAGTTTCTCCAATTTCTTTGAGCGAAACTCAGAATAGTTATTGATATAATCCTACTAGCCTTTCAGCATTAGACGGTTGAATCAAGTGACAGCAGTGGCGGATCCAAGGGGGCCCAGGGGGCCCGGGCCCACCCTTAGCCCCGACGATAAAATTTTTGTAACTATATTTTCATTATTTCTATGCAATTTCTAGGTGTAAATATGTTTTAAGGGGGTTAGGGGGCTAGGGGGGAGTACAAGAGGGAACTCGAACAGTACGACTACCTGTAATTTGTTCAAATATGGGCCCCACTAGCGGCCCATATAACGGAAGGGGGGCCCGAAAAATGTTGACCGTTTCACTAGCTCTCAATTTTCACTTTAGCCACTGTATAAGAGGAAAAAGGGTGTAAATAAAAAATGTGAACTCTCTCCCGGAACAGTGGTGAAAACCGCCTTGGCTGGGATCGAGGGGCTTAAGCCTCCCATCTTACGCAAAAATTAGGTCACTTCTGCAATTGGTCTAGGTCCGCTGAGTTTCTTTAGAGCCCCAGAGGTGAAAAAATTAACCTACTTTTTTCCTAAGCAAATGTAGGATTTTAGATTTTCCTCTCACTTCAGTACGGGTATGAGGGGGGGGGGGTAAGATACGGTACACTGATATTCTCAATCTATGAGCCGCGCAGTATGCTGAAAAATTGTGAGCCCCCCACACAGAATTTTTTCTGGTTGCGTCACGTCCCGAAGAAGGCGTGGCGTAAGCAAAAATGTGTACACTGTTCAAAAAAAATTTCGGGCACCCCCTTAAAAAATTCCTGGATCCGCCCCTGAGTGACAGCGAGCGTTTCAGTGATGCAAGAAGTGTTCATTTAAAGGTGTATGTTCTTAATTGATAAAGTATATCAACACGCATTTTACTTCGTTTTGAAAAGAAATGATTGCTCTTAAAAATAGCTTTAGCAGAAATTTTATATGACGAGTTTTCTATTATTTTACAGAGATAATTTTACGCTGCATATAACACGACCGTAATCCTGTACTGGAAATTTTTTATCTGGCCCCACTCCTATTCGTAAAACTAGAAATTTCGCGATGTTACAGATATTCTCTTTGGTAGAATTGGCTGTTGGTCAAGTACTGTAAATTTCAAGAACATCGGTCAACTCCTTACGACTTTATTGTAAAAATATTGTGGGGGTATCAGTTATAAAAAGACTCAGTGTATATATGCATATATGAGTATGAGTGGGCGTGTGTTTGTGTGTTTAGGCCTATATATTAGAGATGGGAATCGAACCGAACCCAAACCGAACCGAACCCTAAAATCTAAAATTTTGTCCGAACTCGAACCCAGACTCTGACCGAACCCGAACCGAACCCGAACCCAGACTCTGGCCGAACCGAACCGAACCCGAACCCAGATTCTGGCCGAACCCGAACAGAACCCGAACCCAGACTTCGTCCAAGCCGAACTGAACCAAACTCTTGGAGTTCCTTTCTTCTTCACCAGCCTGACATAATATAAAGATAGTAAGAACAATACAAGTATATATATATATATATATATATATATATATATATTAGTTTTTGCATTTACATGTCTTACAGTATCTAACAGCATATATTCAGGTAAGGCTGGTTCCGACACAAATTTTAAAATGATAGCGGTACAAAGGAATGCTATAGGGAAGCGAGACTGGCCTACAGAAGATAATGGATAGTCTGAATGATACGGCATTGAAATATGGAATGAAGACTAACATCAAAGACACAAAAGTGATGAGAGTATCCCATAAAAATCTGAAAATGCTTGACTCAATCTAGGTGGATTTGTTCTTGTTAAATTCAAATTATGATTTTATTCTAATTTTAGTGTGCTACCTTAATTTTTTTTGCAGCCAGATTTACAAATAATTCTATATGACATTTACAGGTGAGTAAAAAAATGATTACACCTGCAAAAAGTTTGAATATCTCAGGCTATGGTTAATATTTTCCATAAAACTTTTACCAATTAGGGCGGCCAATTTTCACACATTTTAGTACATATATTGTCTAGTTATGCAAGTTTCAGCAGAGCAACCCCCATTTTTTATGTGCTGTAGATATAAATTATATTTAATTTAATTTTTATTTTGGCCCAGAGAATGGCCGTTGTAGTGGTTCAGAAAGAATCAGTTGTATCTGCTAGCATTACTGCCTATTCGATATGCTTTCCTCCCGCTGCTATGCAGGACTCCAGTCGCTTTCGAAACGCTAGGACAGCCTTGTTGATTCCAGCCTGGGGCACACTCTCCCAGATCGATTGTAGCACTTCCTGCAGTTCTGTCTTGTTTTAGGCTTCAGCTGGTGTTTCTGATAGAGATGCAGCATTGTTCCCCAAACATAGTAATCCAGAGGATTTAGATCGGGAGAGTTTGGAGGCCATTCATTCTTCTTAATGAAATCCGGGTTTATCCCGTTGATCCATTCCTGTGCATGAAGAGATGCATGATCCGGAGCACCATTCTGCTGAAAGATGAAACTATTTGGTAAAAGAGTATAGCAATCATCAAACAGCTCCGGAAGCGAAGTGTTGACGTAATACTGAGAGTTCACCTTTATCTTCTCGTCAATGAAGTGCAATCTGCCCTAACATTTGTAGCACACGCCATTTTTAGGTAATTAGGTAAAATGGGGGTTGTTCTGCTGAAACTTGCTTAACTGGCCAATCTATGTACCGAAATGGATGAAAATTGGCCACCCCATCAGAAATTGGTTCCTTAGTAATTGGTAAAAGTTTAATTGGAAAATATTAACAGTAACCTGAGATATTCAAACTTTTTGCAGGTGTAATCTTTTTTTACTCACCCTGTATATGTGTTAAGGCTATCTGGAGTAAATAATTTTTGCACAGCAATACAATAATTTCATAACTATTTTCGTAACTTCTAAATTGATCTGAGAGTTTCAAATTTGAAACCCTAAGGTAAATTATGAAGCTTATTGGGCAGTTGATTGCAAACGGTGTATATTATGATCATTTTTCTATGGAAGTACACGTGTTCACTAAATCATCTTTATTTGGCATTTTTATGCTACTAAATTGCACTTCTTCTTCTTCTTCAGTGCACTGCCAAGTGGCAGGTTCAAGGTACATATTCATACTCAAAGTCTGTTTTCTCGCCCATAACAGCACTCCTTAGATCAACAAGTTAATCCCTTCACAAAGTCTATGCCTTATCCTTACCTTATGTAGCCTATAGCTTGGGAAAAAATGGCTTCTGAGGTGGTTTCCCGTTCTCTTCCTCAGTTAGGTTGATTAATTGCCATTTAATCCTGGGGCAAAATATTTCATGGTTAGGTGGGTCCACTCTTGCCATCCGCAGCTCCTGCCTTTAGTCGCCTCTTACGTACACGCGGCAGATTGTTTGCGGTTGTCCTATTCTGCAGTGGTCCAACCACACCAGAGTACAACACGGGGAATTGCACTTTGTCTCTAAAATATTGGATCAAATCTTAGCCAAGACATTTCCACTTAATTATAAACGTATCTAATATATAGGCCTATATTGACAATAAAAATTTAAAAACTGATGAAGCATTCTATTTGCTCGTTATAATCAAGGAAACTATTTCAGATACAATAATAAAGCTAATTATCTATATTGTGAACATTTGTAGGTCAACTAACAATATTTTAAGAAATGTACAGGAATAAATACCACTTCTCTCCTTTTTTAATTGTCATATTTTTACCCAGGTGAAAAAATGTGGCAGCTATTATGACTTAATTAATTTTTAAGCATACTTACCATAATCCATTTTAAACATGTTTGTCATAACCATAATTATTATAAGTAAAGTTAAACAATTGTAACATTATCCAAACCAAACCATTTCGAACTCGAATCGAACTCTTGCGAGCTGGAAAGCAAGCCGAACCCGAACCGAACCCGAACCCTTGTTAGAACCGAACCCGAACCGAACCGTACTCTCAAATTGTCTGCTAACCGAACCCGAACCGAACTTTCATTTTCAACGAACCGAACCGAACCCGAACTCTGGAATTCATAAAATTTCCATCTCTACTATATATTACATATAGTATCTTGTATTTTTACCGTTAGGGAGTTCATCATCTGTCAATCCAATAATGTCAGAGGTTTTACTTTCTAATTTTTCCAGAGACTCGAATACACGAACTTACAACACGGCAGGATTAGCAGTTTTAATTATTATGAATAATTCAGTGCCTGGTGCACATGAAAATGTGCACCAGGCACTGAATTATTTAGATATTTGACATTTTTTAAATTCACTAATTCAAACTTAAATTTACAGTTGATTAACTTATTATATGAAAGAGAAGTTATTCGATGCACAGAGAATGTTTAATTAAGCTAGTGTTTAAAGCACAAATGTTGTAAATAGCAGCAAAAGCACCAAAACAATTAGAGTGCTACTGTGATCGATTTGCAGATTAGAGAACTACTACACGAAATCAAAGCCGAAAGACAAAATAAAGTGGTTCAAAAAGGTACAAAATTAAAAATAGCACTCCACACCAAAAGTACGTGACAAGTGTAAGGTCATTGAGAGTCCTGAGGTGATTTCGAATCTTGATACGTTGAATGAATATATTTGAATATATAATTATTCAACATGTTAATGTTGAATGTCTTCGTAGCGAAGGGGTAACGTCATGAAGTTTTAAATGACAGACCCTGAGGTGAATTGAACCCTCGTGTGTTCGAATCCCAGCCGACCTGATCGAAGAGTAAACACTCGGATATTCACTGGACTGGTTAAATAGAAAATGGAATTAAATTGTCTAACGGTTTAAACATGTTGTATTAAAATTGGTAGATATCAATATAGTTGATCATTTCACTATAATACGTGTTAACTTTTTTACTTTACTTTAATAACTCGACCACCGGCTGCTGCAGGATACAGATATGCATTGCGGTGGTATGACTATCGCATTGTTTAATGTACAGTGGATCGTAGATGTTTTGTAATCAAGATTGTGAGAGAGCGTCATTTATATACAGAAGCTAAAATGACCAAACATTTACCCAAGATCGAGTGCTCAGTCTCATTGCTCGATGAAACTTTTTAGAATATTCCGCCTCTTAAAATCATTCAGAGTCTTTTAGAAAATTCAGAGTTCAAATCTTATAGATATTTAAAATCTTTCAAATCTTTTAGATTCTTAAAATCTTTCAAATTTTGTAGATCTAAATTTTGTAAAATCTTTCAAAGATTTTAAGATTCAAATTCTGCGAGACATGAGGTTCAGTTTGATAGCGAGGATCGCTGTGTTTTTGTTCAACCTACTGTACAGTCTTCTGAGCTTCAAAATTAAAGCTACTCAACTCATATAAAATCGCATTTAAATTTACAGTAAATGGTACCACTTTCTATCTCATGTATCGGCTCTCTTTATTAATTAAGTGTTATTGTAGGAAATAGTGAATATAGTGAATTTAATGTGCATTAGCAACTTAGCATCTATTTTTCTCTCTCACTCTCGCGCTATTTTTTTTTCTCTCTCTCTAGTTTAGTGCTTTGCTAATTGGTAGCATCAATGAGCATGAATCTGTTCATTTTCTGCTTTCTAACTTGCCAAGACACTAGAAGAAAATTTAGTTGACCTGCAAGTTGATCAATACACTAAAGATATTCCTTTTCCATAACTTAATCTAACTTCAATCTTAAAAATATGTCTTGTAAAGTTCTGAGATAGTTTCACGTTGCTTTACTCTCCTGTTGTTTTTTACCTTTATTGGCAAGTCCAGTATTCGGTTGCTTTATCGGATTTATCCTTTAGTGATCGGACATAACACGGGGAAATTCGTCTAATGTGTTTAGAACTTGTTTTATTGAATTATAATCTTGATCACATTTGCTAATGATCATCCTCTGACTTTTATCTAATTTTTGGTATTTTGATCAGGATCAATTTCATTTGCAATGGTTTGAATGTGGATTGAATTGACATACGAGTGTAATTTTATAATTTTTCTCATATTCCAGACCGCATTCTGTGAGCATTAAGCGTAAGCCCATCAAAAAGCATTCAATAAGAACACTTACAGTCCAAAAACATATTTAATTAAGGTTACCAAGGAATAATTTTATTGTTGAATGAATCATGGAGAGAGCTAATGAGGGAGGGGTGGTTTAGGGGGGTGGGGAAAGAGATAAAGTGGTCAGCTGTGAGTGACCGATGATTGACTTGTGTATAACTGACCTGACGTCTGAGTCAATTATACCCTGTCAGAATTTTCCAGATTAGAAATTGTCTGTGTTTTGTACCCTGTAGTACATTAACTTCCTCATAATTTTACCGCGTCAGAAAAATTCTCACTTTTATAGCTTGGTTCCTTTATATGTGATATGCAGTGGTCTGTATAATGTGCGATATTGATAAAGAAGATAGCACATCTTTATTTTCTTTGCTAATTACGATTAAAATTATGGCTAATTACTAGGAAGTTTCTTCAGACATAACGTTATGTCGGTTTTATTGGCCGAATTGTTAGCACATTACAATTGTTACACAGAAGAGGAGCACATGGATTTACATCCCAGCCATACCAGTCTGCACCGCGTCTGGTTCGGAGCCTTTCTCTGCTCAATTATTAATATTAAACTGCTGTTACAGGAAATCTAGAAAGAAAATTATTTCAAATACATTTCTAAGCTGCTGGGGATGCATTGCACCCTTCAACTCTGTCTTTCTCTCTCTCTCTCGCTCTCTTTCTTTCTCTCTCTGTCTATCTCTCTCCCTCTCTCTCTCTCTCTCTGATTATCTTCTAGCAACAAGTGATCATGGAAGGAAATCGACAATGTGCTTAGCAGACCTGTGCTAACAGTGTCAGACTGTGAGTTATGGAAATACCGAACTAGCTCTAAGCAAGTCTGCACAGCTACCTATGAGACCGGTAGGTGCTTGATCAACCGTTCTATCAGATGTTGATACTCGCGTGGTTATCTGTAATGCTAAAGGTATCTAATAACTATATAGTAATGTAAATTTGTAGTACCGTATTTTATTTTAGTACCGTTTTGACCTAGCATGTAAATTAAATTAATTGACAAGTTTTTATATGATATCACAAATTTAACTTTATCAAGTCAATTAGCAATAAGTGCATTCTGGATAATATAAAAAGCATTTGAGAAGTAAGAATTGAATGATAGCCAGCATATATGCAAACCTTAAGTTGTCCAGAATTCAAATGGATATATTTTGTAAGAGGACTTGGTTTCCGTGTTGATAATGAAATATGAACTATAAATAAAGGTTAACGGTTTCAACATGTTCTAATTCAGAAAACAGTCAAAGCTATGCAAAAATAGATACCTTCATTAACGGACTGCATATTGCATATTATGTCAGACTGAAATTGGAGTACTGCAATTTTTCTCAGCCTATTCCTCTACGAACTTCGTAAACTTCGAAGACGACTTCGTAAACTCTGAAAGGATTTATCGGCGCACTAATAGAATTGCTTCCGAATGTCATGATCGATATTTTGAAATCAGAATGAATTTATTCTGACTAATTAGCGTACAAGATTGACAATCTTAAGAGATATAATTCAGAAAGAAGTAAAAATTAATTTTGATCAGTAATAATTACTGAAATATTATGTTACAAAAAGCCGAATAAAATGTATGCAAGAAGTAAATATCTTCTGCTTCTGTTTGGACTTGTTCTCGCTCTTATTGCGACATCTCATTCGTCAGTTGTGAACAAGACAATGAGAGATGACGAGGCTGTAAACAAGATCGATGACGACGATGTGATAAGAGGCTTACTGAAGAACGTCTCTAACTCGGTAAAACAATAAGCTTATTGCTCTCTCTCTCTCTCTCTTTCTCTCTCTCTCTCTCTCTCTCTTTCTAGTGTTCTGTAAGATTGCGGGTCCAAGGTACATATTCATACTAAGAGTCTGCTTTCACGCTCCACCAAGAGCACTCCATTGATCAACAAGTTAATCACTTCACAAAAGGCAATAGCTTATCCGTACCGTAAAGAAACCAACCTTAATGTACATATACATGTAGATGTGGTTTCAAAATGCCTTCCTCAGTTCTTGTTCAGTTGGTTTTTTGAGACGTGCAGTAGGATGGTTTATTCTTAATTTTCCCAGACACAACACGGGGCCAATTTAAAAGGTTCAGTACACAAGTGACAGTTATCTTCACTCTAGAGAAACGGCCCACGAGCAAGCACAATCCTAAATATTTTGCAGCAGTCACTCACTATCAGCTAATTGTTGCTTGTTCACCGGTCAAGGAAGATGCACGTATGCACCATGAACAGTAGGGCCTTGTATTATCCACTCGTGTCGTCTTTTCACTTTGAGTTACTTGAACGAAAAGATGATAATTAAATTTTTAACATTTGTGCCATAAGTCGTTTAGCACGAAAGAGACCATCGTGGCTGATCTCTGCGATATTATATATATATATATATATATATATATATATATATATATATCTGCTCTCTCTCTCTCTCTCTCTCTCTCTCTCTCTCTCTCTCTCTCTCTCTCTCTCTCTCTCTCTCTCTCTCTGGCAGAATTCTGTTAAATGATAGATCAAGATTCTGTCGTCACACTCACCACTAAGTATCGCATCATCGACCACCCAATTGAACCCATCACAAATCTATGATTCGTTAAAACCCTAAAGCAGCCTTTAGCAAGTTTAAAAGCAAAGGGTTACTCGGGTTAAACTGAGAGTAATGAGGCTTCAAAATACTTGTAAAACTCAGTTTACCAATGCGCTCTGCAGCAGAACTTCACACCGTACTTTCTTCTTCTTCTTCAGTGCACTGCCAAGTGGCAGGTTCAAGGTACATATTCATACTCAAAGTCTGCTTTCTCGCTCCATAAGAGCACTCCTTGGATCAAAATTTAATCCCTTCACAAAGTCTATGCCTTTTCCATACCTTATGTAGCCTATAGCTTGGGAAAAGTATGGTTTCTGAGGTGGTTTCTCATTGCCTTTCCCAGCTAGATGGACTAAATACTATTTAATCCTGGGAGAAAATATTTCATGGTGTGGTGGGTCCCCTCTAGCCATCCTCAGCTCCTGCCTTAGTCGCCTCTTACGTAAACGCAGCAGTTTGTTTTGCGGTTGCCCTATTCTACAGTAGTCCAACCACACCCGAGCACAACACGGGGTAAAAACCATACAGTATGTTGTTTTAATAGCTTTATATTATATTTACATGATAAGAAATTAACGTATACGGCGATACAGCGTACCTACGCCATACGGCGATGTCAGGGACGTGAATCAGACTTAATCTTTGAACTACGTCATTGACCTTTTAGCTTTGAATCATATTGCTACGTTATTTGTTACCTTTACCTTTCTTATATCCTGATTAGTTGTATACTGCGACACGTTAAACAATAACAACAACAAAACAACAATTTGAGTGCCACTACTGTCCATGACAACGTGTAGCTCAGTACATGGGTCCTTTTAATCCAATAAACGTTTTAAAACTTTATTACATTTTCCGACTTTTACTGAATTTTTGCCTCAGACGAAACATTGAGAAAATGCGTGTAGATCTAATGGAGTGTAGCAAGGCAGTGAGCTTAATAATTGCGCACATGTTGGCTGTATTTCAACAATAAAATACAGTGCAAGAGCAGCTGTGTGCCGGGCTCTAAGAGTGCGAACTGATACATCCCAGAACACAAATCATCATAACAATTATGAAACATCCCAGAAAACAAACTCTTAGCGGAACATGGAGGAAACACTGAATCAGAGAATACAATGAACTAATGCAGTGAAATAATGGCAAGCCTGGGGCAATATGCAGTCTTATGGGGCGCTATAAGTAAAAATTGCACTAATTTATTTGAAAATCTTTACACCATTACTACTAAGTTCAATTTATTTATACCAAATATAGCTAAATATTACAAGAAAAAATTTTTCAGTATATTTTATTCGTGAAAAGATAAAAATAAATAAAAATAAAGAAATAAAAATGTAAATCTTAATTTAATTAATTACTAATAATACGAGGCAACAGAAACTCTCAGAGTTCTGACAACAGCTAAGAGCTTTGACAACAGCTAAGAGCTTTGACAACAGCTAAGAGCTTTGACTGCATCTAAGAGCTCTGACAACAGCTAAGAGCTTTGATAGCAGCTAAGAGTTCTGACAACAGCTAAGAGTTTTGACAACAGCTAAGAGCTTTGATAACAGCAAAGAGCTTTGACAGCAGCTAAGAGCTCTGACAACAGCCAAGAGTACTGACAACAGCAAAGAGTTCTGACAACAGCTAAGAGTTCTGACAACAGCTAAGAGTTTTGACAACAGCAAAGAGCTTTGACAGCAGCTAAGAGCTCTGACAACAGCTAAAAGTTCTGACAACAGCTAAGAGCTTTTGACAACAGCAAAGAGCTCTGACAACAGCTAAGAGTACTGACAACAGCAAAGAGTTCTGACAACAGCTAAGAGTTCTGACAACAGCTAAGAGTTTTGACAACAGCTAAAAGTTCTGACAACAGCTAAGAGCTCTGATAGCAGCTAAGACTGCACTTTTTACAGATACAATTCATTTGGAACTCTAAAGTTTGTTTAAAGCCAACCATAGATTGCATTAATATTATACCTGATTAACGTATTAATATACCAAACAGTAAATAGAATTGCTCATGCATTAACTTTAACATAAATGATGAAAGCTAAAAACATTCACTGTTTGTCTAGTGATTTTGTTTTAAAATTGTATTTTAGTGAAATATTCAGCAAAAAGGGAGTTCGCAAAAAATTGTGTATTGATTTGTAAACCATTTGTAAGACATTACGTGCACATATACTATTAATCTTCAATATCTATCAATGATAGATATTGAAGAAACAAGACATCCTTCAAGAAACAAGACTTTCGCTATTTTTTAAATGTTTTGCCCTACCCGTATGCTAAAGCTAAATTTATTAACCGTTATTTAAAATGAAATCTTTTCACGAGTGTGTTACGTAACATAAGCCCTAGTTTATGTAATATTCACAATTTAACTCAAACACCACGTTGTTACCCCTGGAATTGTTGAGACATTCGCCGCAATGCACTGAATGCTCTTGGCTGCAGTCGGTGTATGCTGGCATATCAGCGGTCAAAAGAAAAATCTCAAAACAATCACGCGTTCGTGTCAATTCCAATCTTTACTGATTCTTCGGTAAATTAGCCGACAACAAAAAGAAACCACCACACGTGTTGATATTCAATCGCCCGCCTTTATTTCATAAGCTCCTCGAAATGAACGTTTTGTAACCCGGACTAATGTTTGATTCGCTTTACCTACAGCAAGCTCTATGAATGGATTTCTTAGAATTAAGAGAGCCTACCTCTATTTAACAAATTGGTTTGGTAAATTGCATAGTTTGTTCTAATGGTTTACTTTGGTTTGAAAATTGCGACATATTAATGTGAACATTTTTGTTGACAGTTGTTAAATGGACACAAATAATGTTAACTGTAAACAGATTGTTGGTGTATTTGCTAAAGTGAGAATGTTAATTATTGTAACTATTAACTTAACTATTTTGAAAAGTTTTCAATTTTAAACCTATTGTTTTCCCCTTCAATGACAAAATGTTCAAATTTTTTTATTTAAGCATAAATCTGACGTTAAACTAGGCCGTAGCCTTAACAAATGCATTAACTTACTATTGTCACAGTAACTGCATCAATTTATTGTCTAAAACACTCTATCATTTATTCAAATCAAAAGTAACATACAAGCAGTATTCACTCAGAAGCCTCTCAGTCCGATTGGTAAACGAAATATTAAGTGGGAATATAATCGTTTCAAGTGAGAATACGAACTACCGGTGCTTCGATTGATACATGTATTGATGCTTTTAGTACTTTTGCCGTCAGTTCCAGTCTAAGCATATTATCCATACAATTTTTAAAAATTATTTTAAATACAACAAATTTTAGATCCAACTGTCAAATCTTGAATCTACTGTATATAAGCTTAGTAAGACTACTCAAGCTCTTATTCACTTTAGAACGCCAAAAATCAACTGGTTGAATCAAAACTAGGAATAATTTTTTCCGGTCTTTTAAATAATAATCCCAATTTGACAGGAAAATCGGAACGCATACTGTACGCCATCAAACACATGTTGATCAGCCTATGCTAGTAAATAGATCAACTACGGGTTCAGTTGCACACGCTTTGATTCTATCAGAGTTATAAATACAGGAAGGTGAAATTGATGGAGATCGATAACACAGTCTGTTTTCTAATGTCTATGGTGGATTCTTGTTCCAAGTTTATACATGAGCGAGAGGTGTCTGTTAATAACAAAAACTGTTTTTACCATTAGTCCAGGTTAACCGCTCAGACTACAAGATATATGTATTGCGTAAGTATACATGCATTGCATAGATATACATGTATTCCATTTATATATATATATATATGCATATATATAAGGCATAGATATAAATGTAAAGCATACGTAATTGCGTATACATTTTTTGCATAGAAATGCATGTACATGTATTACATAGATCTGCATGCGTTGCAGGGAAATGCATATGTATTCTTAGAGCTACACGAATTTTGATTAGATATTCATGTATGGCATAGATATTCAAATATTACTTAGATACACATCATACACATGCATGGTATCGATAAACATGTAGGCCTAAGGGTTTATATGTACTGCATAGATCAACGTTAATCTCAAAACATGAAATAGAAATAAAAAGATAACTAACATAAAATATTTTGAATTTCCGCTCTTTCAAATTTTTTACATCAGTTTATTAGAGTTACATATTGAGTGAGAGAATTATGTTCTCCAAATTGACTTTTTAAATAAATTTTTTACAACCGAAAATCTCTGCACTCAAAACTAAAACGTAAATGTAAGCTATTAGAAATTGCATTATATCTATAATTGCGGAAAAGGAAGGAGGAATATCCCCGGCTTCGGGGAAAGAAAGAGGAAGAAAAGAAAGAAGGATTAACGAGCCACCACCGGATTAGGACTAACCTAAACCAGAAAGAAAGAAAGGATTTCCCCGTAGTCAGTGATAGAGAATCTTGCTAATGGTAAAGGCATAGGCTGGGAATTCGAACCTGTCTGAGAACCATGAGGAGTTGGAGCGAGGAGCCTACTAATTCATATACTAAGATATATAACTCAAGACCAATTAATAAATAAATGTGTATTACAGAAACAGTTCAAATACAAATAATAATAACAATAAGGCCCGTAATCAGTTCTATCATACTATACTACAAATACTACTAAGTTACCTTCACAAGTCGGACCAAGAGCCAAGACCAAATCGTAGGGACGAGAACTAAGAACTAAGTCTGAGACTAACTGAGAGTAAAGAACGAGAGAGAGTGAGCGTGTGCTAAAGAACAAGGAAGCAGGTCCTTAAATAGACAAAAGAAGGAGAGAGAGATACTAAGAGAGAGATAATCAGATAGAACTAGAAGAGATACACTTAGAAGTATAGAAACAGATACACGTGCTATAATAAACTATTAATCAATAATAAGGAAGCAAGATAGAACAAAGGTGAACATTCAAACATGGAATAGAGAGACAGAGAGAGAGAGAGAGAGAGAGAGAGAGAGAGAGAGAGAGACAGGAGAATGGAATAACAAGCTAATCAACTAATTAAGGGACAGAAGGACAAGGATTAGTGAAGAGATATCGGTGACGATACTATTTCACTACTCTATCTGTCTAGCGGCTGTATAGTTATTCACTATGAAATGATTGAAGCACGATATTCCGTTATGCATCTTTGACGGAAAATTATTGTATTATTTAGTTCTTATCACTTGATTGATATACGCGAGTTACTGATGCACCACAGGTAAACAGTCTGAGATGAAATCTAGATAGTCTATCTACATTCTAGTGAAAAGTGAATAAAACCGAGAATGCATGAAGTTTAGGTATAACAAAGTTTGGAAATCAGACGATTGTTCTTGACGAAAGATTCTAGTAGAAAGATAATGGCATGGTTTTATCTCATGTCAATAAAGAATATATAATCACGTAAATAATGGATTTTATGTTCGGAAAATAAATTTCTCCTATTGTTTGATTTAGTGAGGAGCATAGGATTGCAGATAAGAATCACTATGCCTTTTATGATTAATCTGATATAGTGTCTGGATCAGAATATTATAGAATTTTAGCATTTAACTAAATTTCCATATTAAATTAAAGGTTTACAATTATATACGAACGTTTCCTCAAATTAATCTGCCAAATCTAATACAGTAAAATGTGAATGTGACGAATGCACCATAACGCTAAATATTTTAAACAAAATAAATAAATTTCAAAAGAATGCTAAATTGTAGGTCTAACATATAAGAAAAAGAAAATCTACAAAATCGTGTATCTCTGTTAAATTGCATTTTATAGCCCAGAATGTCATTTTAGGGTGCCGTTAAGTCCCGTTTTATGGAGTCAGCACAGAGGGACTTAGATAAAAGAAATGAAACATTAAGTCGTCTGTCCTTGGGCCTGATACCACTAAGTGTACACAACTGTGTTTTATGAGCACCCCCTGAAGGGAAAATCCCATTTCTGATCTCGCGTCCTCTTGTTCAAGAATCGAGCATGCTGCCACAGCGCCACAATGCTTTCTAGCGCCAAAAAACCACAGTACTTCATGATGCCATAAATGATCATTACCAAACAGTCAATGACTATGGCTGTTGCATTTAATGAATGCATTAGGATACTTAAAATTTGAACAGTAAACGACTAATATGCATCTGAGCACACTTTTATACGACACAGGCAGTTGCCTATATGCCAATACAGTAACAGTGCATAGTCCTACCATTGGGCAGTCAGCAGTTGCTTCAGTGCGCCTGTCAGATGTCAGTGGAGCACCTGTTGTTAGTGGTCAGTGAAAATCATTCTATATTTAATGACTCTACCGGTAAGATGTGTGGCTCCAGTCATTGTGAATCCTGGTAAACTGAGTGATGATTCTTAAAACTGTTTTCATTTTGTAGCTTAAAGTTAATGATTTTAACAACTGTTTTTATGATTGCTTTATATATATATATATATATATATATATATATATATATATATATATATATATATGTATGTATATATTACTTTTGTGGTAGCTCTCTAGTGTAATATTGTTTAGTTATCAAACTTGAGTATTGTAGTTTTGCACTGTTTCGTTGAAATTTTTTTATTTGTTTATATTTTTAATTGATGAATAAAGATCTTCATGTACGTGTATGCATGTATACGTGTATATATATATATATATATATATATATATATATATATATATATATATATACATTTTACATGTATATATAAAAAAATTTACATGTATTTAGGCCTACCAGTATATTACGGAGGATCAGATTTTACTTCAGTAAGAATGAAGTGTGGCATAAGTAATATTTGAAATAGCTCGAATTCCACGTGAATGGCATAACGATAACCGCAAAATATTTATCTTAAACAGAATAGGAATTGACACAGAATAGAAGATAAATTCTAAACGTGTACATAAATCAAATTGTTTTAATCCAGATCCAACAAGAATACTCAGAGGAAGATGAAGTATGACGGGAGTACGAAAACGATGTAGCATTTCTCCGCTATTGTTTAACATTTAAGCAGACGCAATGATGGAAGCGACCGTGTAAAACATTGAAGAAGGAATAAAAGTAAGAGATAAACTGTTGAAAGATGAGAGATTTGCTGATGATCAAGGAATTCATTATTAAACTCAATACATCACTTTCTAAAAAAGCCGTATATAACTTTGGTTATATTTATTTTTCTTATATAAAAAGTTGTAAGTTAATTTTTAAATGAACGAATGCTAAATGGCCAACGTCAGAAAGAGCATTAGCTCCTGAAATCTCCACAGAATTTTCTAATACGAGTGGAAAGTTTTTCTAGTCGTATCATTAACCTAGATAAACTGAGATTCAAAGGAGGATGATTATGATGACGATGAAGTGACGATGACGATGATGATGAATACTAAATGAATACTATAGTTATTCGTGTATATAAGCGTAGACTACATGATATTAATTAACTTTCATTTATCTGTCGGTTTCCTGCATTACAACTGGCATTCTTTGTGTGCTAATAGTTTAGAGTCAACACTAAACTGAAAATCTCAGGCTTGGGTTTCTTGATGCCATAATACATGTAGAATCATATAACTTTCACTCTATGTTTTGTCGCTCTTCAGCATGATCATAAATTTTACCATGGATATTACTACTTTCTCAAGAAACTAGTACGTGTTACATTTCTTATCTATAACTAAGTTTACGTTACTGTAAATGTCTATAAGTAATTTTTAGTTCATGAAAATGCTGAACTAAAGTATATATAATTACGTGTCAGCTAAATTGTAAAATAATTTTCTACAATTATAATGTTTTTATTCATAAACTCTTTTTATTATATACTCGTTGTTATGATTTGACCAATATTAGGCTTGTCTGAGGTTTTATGCTTCTCCTTTGTAATTCAGATACATATTGAGTGAATATATGAAAAAAATTCATTTACCGCACACTTGAACGAGAAATACGTTATTCTAAACCAAAAATATGTTACTGGAGGCTTCATAAATACTAACACCCAAAGTTTCCTTAAATGAATTTTAATTTTTGAAATTTTCAAATTCAGTGCTCTCCCCGTTACCGAAATGCAATCAAGATAGGAAACTGACGCCAAACTGGGCTGTAATCGTTTAGTCCTTATTCAATATGTAGACAAACTATTTGTTAATTTCAGAACCGTTCAGCTCAGAAGACCCTAATAAGGGTTCGTAGTGAGATCAGCCACAGATTTGCTCGCACTGTCATCACCCAGCGTGCGGAGAATGCCCCCAGTAATGACGTCACTCAAAAATCTCAGCCAGATTTTGGATCTACGAGAACGGCAACATTCGAGACATGCATTCCAGTAAGAGCTATCATCAGCAACGTCAGTCTGTTAGTTACTTTCCATGTCGATCTGTTGAGTTGATATTGCTTGTGCTTGAAATCTACAGTGTAGCTACACTTTTATGTTACTGATTAACACAATGGGAACTCTCTCCCTCTTTCGATTTTTGCCAAGTGACAGGTCCATGATACGTATTCATACTAAGAGTTTGCTTTCACGTCTCTTAAAGAGCACTTCATCGATCAACAAATTCACTAATCTCTTCACAAAATGTTATGCATTATAAGTAGCTAATTAAGCTTATTATTTGTGACAAATTTGGATCTGAAGTGATTTCCCGTCGCCTTCCTCCAGGTCTTGCGCAGTCGTCTCTAACACACGTACAGTTAACGGTTAGTTTATTTTTCAGTAGCCTGGGCACAACACGGAAAATCACATAGTAGTTTGCCCGATTTCGGCTTCACGGATAAAAATAAGTTATTAAATAATTTATGATAATTTATTTATTTAATTAATGAAATCTATTATTTCAGCAATATTATACTGAGGTATGCTCCATTACAATGGACTTTTAATGAATTGTTCAACGAAATCTATTGTAATGACTATAAAAATCTGGAAAAATTAATAGTTTATTAAAAAGAATTGAGCTATGATGTGGCACCTTTTCAACATGTTATACAAGTAATTTCTATAGAAAATTTAGGCCAATATTAGACTATACCATTAATACGATTTGATATTGATGAATGATTGTTTTATGCCGTTGATCAGCACTCATTGATTTTGAGATAATTCATTTATATTTTCTTTAACTTATATTTATAGAATTTTCCTTTTATATCTTAATTAAACACGATGTTCAAGTACAGCAGGCCAATAGTCACTGACTCACTGAGGCGCCACAATTCCCTTACTAGGCGCGTTAGTATTGGGTTGCAATCTAGAACGTCCTATATAAAACAAGAATAACGATGACTTCTTGATCTCTAGATATTCATATCATATAATCAGATATCTTTGAAACAAAGCTCGCCTCCTGAGTAAATATTATTACTGATAACAATGAAGCATTTATTTTCTTTGTTCCATCTTTATTGATACTAGTGTTGCTGTTGGTCAGCCTGAAGCAACAAAATGGGAATTTCCATCTTTCTCCAGCTCCAGAATATTTAATAAAAACTATTGATTTAGAAGTGTTTTCATCTCACTTCAATGCCTAAATCGGCTACAACCATACATTTGAGAATATTTCTAAATAATTGAAATTACCATAGTTCTATCGTCTGTACAGTTATGCAATATCAGTCGAGAATAAAAAACGATATTCAATTTGTTTCGAAAGAATTGACCAGTATGAGTCTTGAGCTAACATCATTCTTAAAAGATTTTATATTCCATTATTAGTCTGCATGTACATACATACACACGCATTATAGTGAAATGACCAACTATGTTGATATCTATCACGTTTAATACCATATGTTTAAACCGTTAGGCAATTTTGTCAATTTTCCGTATAATCAGTCCAGTGAATGTCCGAGATTTTACTCTCAGATCAGTGCGGCTGCGATTCGAACCCACGAGGGTTCAATTCACCCCAGAATCTCTCATTTAAAACTTATGACGTTACCCCTACGCTATTAAGACAGATTAATTTAATGTATTATATTTTGTTATATTTCAATACCTTGCGTAGGTCAGTGAATGGTCGTGTCGACAACGGGAAATTAACTAGAAGAAATTCGAACTTAGTGAATTCCCGTGTCGTCAGCTCAACTGCAACTGCTTACAAGCAAATGAAACGGTTGAAGTATGTTAACAGGATGTTAAATAAACTCTTTAACAATAGAGATTATCTTTCCGATTTTTATTTGTATATAAAAACTTATCAAAATGATCTAATCACTACATATTAAATATTGTATTTAATTAATTGAAATCTTATCTATTTCCTTCTTAAGTCCACCATCCTCTCTCTCTCTCTCTCTCTCTCTTTGACTAACTGACAATTACTGACTGCACTGTAAGCGATCTTTCTTTTTCTTTCTGTCTTTGAATTAGCCAGTGAGTTTTAGTAGTGCAGAACTGCTTGCTGTTACATATTTTTCTTGAGACAACCCTGATATCGTCGTCTGGTAAAGAACCGGAGTTCAATCTGCGTTGTATTATATTTGAATATTAACAGATTACATTGGTATATGAAGATAACATAAAGGAATTAAAATACGATAATATCAGCACAGCAATCTCACCTACGTTCAAGCCTAAGTAAAACTGAGACCTAAATCGAACATTAGCCATAAAATAACTATATGCTATTCAGGTAGAACAAAGATGAAAAACAACTTGAACATTTGGAGATTTTAAAGAGATGACTTAACTATGTTTATGGGAGAAAATTAATATAACAATTATAAGTAGTATTGGCGATCGAGTTATTGACGTCAATGTGAATAATTGTCACTATAAAATAGCTAAACTAAATGACACAGAAAATAATCAAACAAACTAGATGTATAATATTATGTAACAGATTGAAAGAGTGTAATATCTTCTACATGGCGGTGGATCTGCCATCTGGCAGTGAGGCAGAGTTGAACCTCACCTACACTGAGCTTCTGAGGAGAGAGTTGGGTAGATATACGCACAGGATCGCTCTAATATCAAAGCACACCGTGCCTCAGCTCAGAGTTGAAGTGAAGATGAAGGAGTCTGAAGACATAGAAAATCTACTTGTATTACCCTTCAAGTCGCGTTCAGCACACGAAAATTGGGAAAATAGCACGGGTATGTCGTTTGATGTAAATCAGCTAAGGTATTTGATCAATAAAAATTCATTGTAAGTATCAGAAAAGTATTTGAAGAATAATAAATAATCTGACTTGCTAAAGGCCATATCCTGATACTGATTATCCTGACTATTTGGACTTTGTATCCATTAAAAGAAAATATTTAATTGAGAGTCAAGACTCATTGGCCTGTATCAGATATAAATTTTTGATATTATTTGAAAGTTATTGCCATATTTATCAGAAATGATATTTGAAAGGGACTGTGTTTGGTATTCTAGTTATACACGTTTAAGTTCTTTATTTTCTTAATGTTGATTTATGTTGTGTTTGATTTGTATAGTATGTGTTTCATACTGCCATGAATTTGATGAATAAAATTATAAATACATGTAAGTTGCATTAAGGACCAAATTAATTTAGAGAAATATCGTTATATCTGGAATAGGAGTTAATTTTTAACTGTAACACAAAAATATTGAAGTTTATAAAATAAATTATATAAATAATTATCATTTTACTCTATCAAATAAATTATATAAATAATTATCATTTTACTCTATCAAATAAATTATATAAATAATTATCATTTTACTCTATCAAATAAATTATATAAATAATTATCATTTTACTCTATCAAATAAATTAAACACAATTTGAGCTATCGAAATTATTTTGAAAAGTTAATTTTACTTTTTTCTGCGATTAAACTAAGAAATATAGAAATTAATTCGATTTCCATACGTTATTAGATGGATTATGGGATGTTTTATTGATTTCTATTTTTAATAGATTCCATAGCATTTATTAATATAACTAAGTGTTCTGTTGTTGTTTATCGTATGGGCCATATCTCCCTTAGTAAAAATAAAGCCAATGCTGACATCAGTTTCATCTCTCGAAAGCGCTATCAGTGGCGGGCGAGCCTTTATATTTGAACCCACTCATACTAATCCGCTTTCGGATATCTTACCGACATCGCCACTGGCTCCAGCCTTAGCGACCCAAAACCATTGATTTGCTTGATTAATTGATCAATTGATCGTTGATTGTTTGATTTAGTGTGTCATTGATTGATGGTATGGTTGATTTATTAACTTATTAATTGATTTATTGATTGATTAAGAGTCAGGCTCAGCAGATGTTAGAGTAAAGATGACGTCATCACATTCTTCTCATATCTCATTCTCACCCAGTCAGTCACAGCAGAAGAGACTTTGGTCTTCAGGTCAGGGGATCGGCGTTCAACTCTCAGTCCAATACGACGTCAAGCGACGTTTAAATGCCGGAAATATTTATGTCAGTTAATAAATTAGTCAAATTAACGAGAATTTAACATCCGCGTTTTATCTAGATATTCTATAAGAATTTAGTACAATTGTATGTTTAATTAGCTGGATTATCTTGCTTCAATGATCCAATCGTGATTTAATTGCCCAATCGTGATTTAATTGCCATGTAAAGAGCCGTAAAAGAATGCGTTGTTTGATTCTTTTTCGTATAAGCTCATATAGGAAATCATATTTTTTTCACATTCTCACTAAATGAATACATGCTTAATGAAAATCGCAAGTAGTTAAATTAATTTTTTATATTTAAAGAATTAAAATTGGTCTGCTAAGGTCAACCATTAATTTTGTCCTGACTTGCTAAAAGTACTCTTAACTAAAGATAATCCAATGATTACGTTTAGGTTGTAAGTTAAATTAACAATAATAATATAATAATAATAACATTATTATTGATTATATATAATATTTCTTGCAACTTTTAGCCAAAGTGTTTAGATTTTAAGTATTGCAGAGATTTATTGAAATAGAGTGGAGATATCTACCTTAGACCGTATTCTTTGCCCAATGGACATGTCTGCTATGCCCTAAATAGTACTATTTGCTGTATATTCTAATTAATAAATGAATAATCAATAGTTTCTTTAGTTCAAGCATCCTGCGCACGTATAATCTAATGAACCAAAATTCAATATACATTAATGGCTTAGTCTAATATATTGTCCCAATTCAGGGCATGAAATGCTATTTTGTAAATATTTTCAGATTATGGGCGACTATTTTGTCCATTATTTTGCGCCTGTTGGAATTCAGCCGATGGGAAAGAATTGTTTATTTCTGATCGACACAAGTAGATCTATGTCTGAATGGCTTCTTCGCTACGTCACTAAATCATTGACAAACGTCATCAGCACACTACGTCAGGATGATCTCTTTAACATCGTAGCCTTTTCCACTCATCTCCAATTCCTGTTCCGTGACGGACTCTTTCCTGTGTCTATAAATAGGGTCCGAGAAGCCAAAGAATTCTTAAATAATCTAAAGTCAAATTCAGGTACGTTTAATGTAAGGCTGAAAAATATAGAAGTTATTTTCTTTAATTTTAAATAAATATCTGAAGTTATGTTTTAAATTAAATATTACAAACAAAAAATGTAGAAGTTATTTTTTAAATTTTAATTAAATTTAATAAATTGCTCTTTATTTAAATTTTGCAAACATTTCTAAAAGCCAGGGATGTTACCATTGCAATTGTTAAGTATTTTCTTACCAGTATTAAAGACCATGAAATTAATTCCAGTCAGATAATTAGATGAAACAAAGAGTTTCACTGAAATTATCTATACATCTTGAAGTTTTTACAAAGTTATGATTGATTACAATTTTATTTAATGTTGGAGTACATATTAGTACCCACGGGCTTTCGTGTTCCTTTCACTTATTCTGCATGTTTGCGTATGTAAGGTTAAATTTTTTTGTGGTAGTGAAATAAAATGGATTCTATTCTATATGCCGAATCAGTGGAGTATTTGTTTAGCGTCTTCTTACTTAAAGTTGCCGTAGCCCTTGATTAGAATCCTAGAATCCGTCGGTTATGTACCACATACGGCTGCTAGAGGCTAATCTTAAATTTGATTTTATGTTGTGCACGGGGACTTAAACTTTCTAGCAAAGCTCGTCTTCATTTGCTTGAGTAGAACTACATGCATAATTGAACTATGATTTACTGCCAGCTACAATCGATGATGCTACGTATTTTTGTTGCTATTTCTTTCAAAATGTTCCCCTAATGCAACAGATTGTTGCAAATTCGAGGCAACGCGATGTTAATTGAGTATATGACCAAAATATATGTATTATTCTCGATTATTTAGAAGACATTACGGTATTTAGTCAAAACTACAAATTACTAATGTGTTAAAAATATATGAATTTAAATTACTTAATTAGCGTGGCATAACTGTATAGGAATGGAGAATGAATTTATTCCGCTTATTCATTGATAAAATATAATAATCCTGGGATGGATATACAGCCGCTATATTAGAATTTAACCGTTTTCTGCTGCTCACCTTTAGTAAAATGAAGATGTATTATAAATCCTTTCCATAAATTGCCAATTATAGAATAGAATAGAATAGATAATATGTTTATTTTTCAGCAAAGACACAAAATGCATATCGCGAGAAAAATTGGTCGTCAGTGAAGATACAGAGTATCTTATCTAGCTGACTACCATGATAATCCGAATTATTTGTTTAATCAGGATCGAATCTGAACGATGCGCTATTGAGAGGTCTGGATATGCTGATAAAACAGGAGGAGAATGATCCGCTAAACACTCGCTACTCCACTCTAATTCTTTTCAGCGATAGTGTTCCGTCAGTCGGTAAGTTTACATATTATTTCTTCTCTATCTATGAATTACATCCCTTTATATCGGGGCCTATCATGGTTTTCAGTGACACCCTCTTTACTTTAACTGTAATTATTTACCTTCTTTTTTAATTACACCTGCAGTAAAAAAGTCAACTTCGTGAATATGGCTATAAAGTGAACAATAGAAAGCAGCTAAATTGCTGTTGAATACATTTTCAAAAGCCAACTTTTATACTTAATAGTTCTTTCCTATTTCAATCCCGAGGCTTCTGCTTAGACATGTTAATTCTTGATGCTAGAAGGGCTCGGAGAGTGGCACTGTTTAGCTCTCTCCCGCTGCGAGCGATGGAAATGAATTAATCAGGATTTTTCGTTAAGGTGGTCTGAGTATATCTATAGGCCTATATATAATCTTTATATATAATCTTTCAGTCCTCTGAAAATAGAATAAGCAAATTCTAGTCATATCATAAATAGGCCACTAAGGCAGAGATTATAAAAGACGTATAAGAAACCATTCTGTCTTCAAATTTGAGAATAAAAGCGTACAGTCAAAATAAAGACACAGCCTTTTTGAAAGATCATCTTGATAGCCTGTGTCGTATTAATTAGTTTCTTCGAAGCCTTAGCTAGGTATATTCTGAAAAATGGATAATCTATTGTCTGTAGAATTCTACTTAAAAATAAATATTCAAAAACAAAATAAATAGTCTCATTGCATATACAAGCATTACTAAATAGTTACATATATCTGTGTGACTACTGAAAAGACAATCTCAAATATTATTAAGAGAAACACAATTGGCAAAAGCATAATTGAAAATATCAAGCAATACAAACATTTTGTAGCAAACACTACAGAATAATTAACTAAGCGGTATCAACCTTTAAAATCTTTGATGAGTTAATATAATTTGACTTTGGTGGTCAGCTCGATAGGGGACTTTTGTGTCCTCTCTGATAGCCGTAGTCAAATTTTAGTTTCGTGCTACATATGTTGATTCACACTTTTGGCTGTTGATTTGACTGCTTTTCCGGTTGTTAGTCGATGTCTGAATAATTTCTTTATATAAAAAACATATGTACTACTCCTATAATGTCAAATGTTGTTTTCTAATATTCTCATTTTCAGGAATCACGGAACCGGAACGAATCCTATCTAACGTCCGCCAGGCCAATGCGGGCAGGGTGTCCCTACATGTTCTCTCCCCCAGCACAGAGCAACGTCAGCGTCAGTTCTACGATGTACTAGCTCCACAAAACCGTGGCCAGTCCGTCCACATAGCCAACTCAAACGATCCAGGGTTTAGCAAGGCTGCCAAATCTTACGTGGATGAGGCCAACTCGAATAAAAGAACAAAAAGATCTCAGGAGATTTTAATGAATGAAGATAGTAGGGCAGATAATCAGGTCAATAAGTCACGTAATAGTGAGTTACATATTAGATCTAACAATCAGTTTGATAGATCAGTAAATAAAGCTGAGATGAATTCTCCAAGTAGTGATATTAGTCACTCGCGGAATGGAAGAGCAGCAAGGACGAGTAAGACTTCTGAAGGCAATCTGGAATCTTTTTTCAAATCCATTTCCTCTCCACTTTTGAAGTCGGTTCGCGTGCGATACGAGGATTCGATGGAAGAAGAGTTCCTGACGGATACGGATTTTCCTGTTTATTCAGAAGGTACAGAGATAGTGGTTGCTGGTCAGCTGAAGAGAGGAAGCGGTCACGTGACTGTCAAAGTCCTCGGACTCAGTGCTAAGGTTCAATCTTATGATTCTCTCCTTTCAATGTTCAATCTCTCTCTCTCTTTCTCTCCTACTCTCTCTCTCTCTCCATCTCTCTCTCTTTCCATCTCTCCATCTCTCTCTCTTTCCATCTCTCTATCTCTCCATATCTCTCTCTCTCTCTTTCTCTCCATCTCTCCGTCTCTCTCTCTCTCTTTCTCCATCTCTCTCCATCTCTCTCTCTCTCTCTCTTTCTCCATCTCTCCATCTCTCTCCCTCTCTCTCTCTTTCTCTCTCTCTAGCTGTCAGTTAAAATTGGTTAATGAAGATCAACTTGGTGCTTTTCTGCACAGGTACTTCACAGGCTTTATTCTCTTTTATTTTGGAAGTTTTGTTGAATTTTAGACATTAGAGTAGTGCTAAAATTTATTATTTATTTATTTTTAAAGTCGACATTTGACTTAATAGTTTTTCTTTTAACTTTACTAAATAATTCTAACTAATAAATAAAAGTTTGTGATCAAATTATTTTGCGCATCCCTTTCTGTTTTTGAATCAGCTTAAGTTTTGAACAACATCACAACTATACAGTAGTAATCCCTAACTGCCAAACAAAAACTCAGCTGTTTCAGCCTGGCTTTTGGTTCTATATCTCTTAAACCTATTCATTACAGGGCTTCATGACGCTTGATTTAAGCGTAAGAACTGGAAAATATGAAAGAGAGGATTCTGGAAGGAGAGGCAGAGGTCGGAATGGGGTGGAGTTTGCTAAGGGGGCGTGGCTTCATCTCATGATTGACAGATTAAAGCAGAGAAGTTTAGGCGCCTACAACGTAACACTGAGGCACAACATACAGGAGAAAGCTACTCAGCTTTCAATGCAGGCAGGAAGTTTAGCTTAAAATTAATCAATCATTCAATAGTTTCTTAGTTTAGTGATTTACAAGGTTTAACTTCAGTTATCAAATCGAGAACATATAAGACGCGGAGCATGATTTTGCATCTGTTGTATTGTTCAATCATTATCATCATCATCATCACTATCATCATCATCATAATCATCTTCATCATTATCATCATCAGTGTAACATTTAATTGAGTTGTTGTAAAATATTAATCTGACAGCCAGTTCAACTTATTTTTTATTTTTAAAGTATTACAATTATTTTAATTCTCATCATTTTGGATCCTTCAAAAGCAAGACATGCACACAGCACTCACCTGCAATTGGCAGCTGCTACCTTCAAAACTTGGCTAATGCCTTTTTGTTCTTCAAGTGGAAAGATTTAAACAGGATTCTTATAAGAAGAGAAAGAGAAGTTTTCCAATGCTTGTAATTGGAATATGGAATCTAATTTATTGCACCGCTTTTGGACCCTCTTATTATTTGCTAGTAGGCTTGGATTTATGTAGTGTTCGATGCTGTCTTTGACAACAATAGTACTCTATTGTTATTGTTAGGGTATAGTTTAGAAATTATACGTACCTTGTGTGTTTTAATCAAAATATTTTACGTGATTTGTTCTAGAACTCGTTGTTGACTTCATGGACGTGTCTTACATTCTTACCTTCACGTCAGCTAGGTCTTCCTCCTATCTGTCCTGACCCAACTACTGGAAGATACATACCGAATGTAGGTCAGTTGTAGCTTATCAAACTGATTACTTACTGCCATCGCTTCCGAGTGAGGAAACTGACGTTAAAATTAGCTTTACCAGCTGTTTTATTACTAAAGCAATACTATTTACTTATTATATAACACTTAAAGTAAATAATTTTTCTTATTAAGTTTATTATTAGTTATATGTTTTCAAAAGCTCGTCGTTGTAATTGCATTAGTTTCTATATTAAATCTAAAATTAAACATATAAAAATATTGATAACGTTTGTTTTATCTTCATCTTAATTTGTAGTATTTTCATATAAACTACTAAACAACAATTAAGCTACATTGTGAAAGATGTAACAATCAAATCTTACAGCAATACAGTATAGACTGCATGTATAAGTACATGCATATGATTATTCCTTATTATTACTTTCAAAATTTACTTTGGTACCTCTCGGAAGACAGAGAAGAGTAAAGGCGCTATATGTCATGTTCCTGAAGTGAGTAATAAAATCAAATCCTGGGCTCGCCCATCACTGACATCGCTTTCGAGTGAGGAAACAGACGTTAACCGACTTCGCCATTGGCTCCAGCCAATTAACGTTAACCGACTTCGCCATTGGCTGGAGCCAATCATTGGCTGGAGCCAGTCGGTTAACGTTAATTGGCTGGAGCCAATGGCGAAGTCGGTTAACGTCTGTTTCCTCACTCGAAAGCGATGTCAGTGATGGGCGAGCCCAGGATTTGAACCCCGCACATATACTGATCCGCGGTCGAATATTTTACTTACATCGCCACTGGCTCCAGCCACTATTTTGTTCACTAAGAGAGAGAGAGAGAGAAATAGAGAGAGAGAGTGAGAGAAAGAGAGAGAGAGAGAGAGATTAAAACGCATGAACTAAAAAGTAAATTTAGAGTACATTTCAATATGATTCCGATAAACGTTACTGTCAGTTGATGCTTATAACTAATAATTAATGCATTTAATATTTACACTCGAGCTTGAATATCTCTTACTATCTTTTGAATATCTATACTATAATCTACTGAAGTCATGCAAAATTTTTACAGCATTAATATCAATCGTCTAGAATATATTTTATTTACAAATTTAAATTAAATTAAATTTATTTGTATATTTTAGTATTGTGATTACGTAGATATCATGATTTTATACTATAAGCCTATTCTAATTTTGATAATACTGCTATCTCTCTTACGTAAACTATTTGACTTTATCTGTTTGACGTAACCTATGTGCCTTTACCTATTTGACGTAACCTATTTGACGTAACTTATTTGTGATAACTTCTTAGATCTAACCTAATTGACGTAACCAATAGGCTATCTTTGTGAATCTAAGCACACTCTTTCAGACTCTCGTTGAGGCTTAGTTTAATCTGATTAAATCATAGAATAGACTTATTCTTTGATTTATTCTATGGGTGGTCAGCTAGATAAGATATATATCATCTTCCCTGACGGCCGTTGTTCCAGTTTTAACAGACTGGTTGATAACCTGTGCTTCTGGGAATTTTTATATTTTATTTCTTTTAAATGTTTATTTCTATTTGCACTTGTCAGCGATTTGGTGTTGAAGCTGAAATATCTCAGCATCAACACATCTCTCTCTCTCTCTCTCTCTCTCTCTCTCTCTTATTCTGTGTTTACTTAGCATTTTTTTAAAATTATTTTTGCCAACGTTCTTTATATAATTTGGAAATTGCTCAGGTTCTAAATCACGTTGGTACAACCGACATACTACAACAACAAACGTCACATCACAGCTAACGCCTAATCATAGAGCATTTGGTAAGGGATCGTCTATTAACCAAGAAATTCATAATAATATATATATCTCGACTTTTGAATTTAGTATCCTTATTTATATGAATATTAAATTAATGCTCATATACAAACATACAGCAAAAGAACCTAGGAGAGTCTCTGAGTAAGGTTCAGAACTCCGAGTTAAAATTGATAAATATGTGAATTTGTTTTTAAAAATCTAGTTTACTTTAAATGCAAAAGCTAACGCTGGTAAGGCTAAGGTTAACTTCACTTTCCTCATTCGAAAGCGATGTCAGTGACGGGCGAGTCAAGGATTTGAACCTCGCACATACTGATCTGCGGTCGAGTGTCGTACCGACTTCGATTTTAAATCTCTTACAAACAAAATTTAAATTCTTTTTCTAATCACTCGAGATGAAACACATGTAGCTTTGTTTTAATGGAATCTTCTGCTGTGTAGCTCTACAAACAACTTTCAATTGGATGTAACTTGTATGCAACAAGAGATGTTGTTGATTCCTTTTTAAATTCCTTAAAAAGCAGAAACAATGAATCTGATTTCAACATCCTCAAACTCCACCCAATTCCTTATTTTCAATTTGTTACTAATTACGGGCTATCTTCTGATAATTTCAGTTGACAACGATCCTCATTTCCTAGTTTCAATGAATGGGTTGGAGGAAGCAGTGTGCTTTGACATCGAGACAAATTCAGAATCCATCATACAGCTGCTTCACGATAAACACAAGGGTTAGCTTAAATGCAATGACTAAAATTCTGTAATTTAAAATAATTTTGTTCATTTGTTTTAGAGTCTACGGTATTGTATTTACTTTATAACGAGTCGGTTGTCAGAAAGTAAAGAATCTGATGCGGGTTACTATTCGCAGGATTCCAGTTCAACAACTGGAGTTCTCTTCCAATAAGTTTAATCTATGTAGAGTCATATCTTATAGGAAGTTAGGAACCACGATAACTATGTCAAGTAGTAGTTAACTGCATTTGATATTAATTGGACACCACATTGACAGCTAATGGCAAGACATTGACATCGGTTAGTTGACGGTTTTTCCTGTTCGGCGGATTTCTTGCAAACGGGCTTAAACGTTGTGGTAATCATATGAATGAACCAAAATACATGTGTTTTAGGCGTACTACCTGATGAAGTTCTTCATCATCATCATCATCAGCAGCATCATCAATTAGACTGACAAAATATAATCAGGCTGATATTAGAACTGCATGCTATAGTCCGTAGATATAATTGTCTGGCTACCTGACATTACTAACTGCTGATTGCTAGCTGAATATTATCTGATTCCGTAGCTAATTACTAGCTGATGATCTATCTGATTACTAGATGATGATCTGATTACTAGCTGATTACTGATTACTAGCTGATTGCTAGCTGATTACTAGCTGATTACTAGCTGATGATCTAACTGATTACTAGCTGATTACTGATTACCAGCTGATTACTAGCTGATTACTAGCTGATTACTAGCTGATGATCTAACTGATTACTAGCTGATTCTCTCTCTCTTAGTGCACTGCCTACTGGCAGCGCCATGGCACACAACGCCTCCACTCCCCCTGTCCTCCGCCCCATGTCCACACACGAGCGGGTCCCCAAACCACCCAACACACCCAATCTAGGTCCGCCTCTGTCTTCACCTCCCTCCACCCTACCCTCCTCGACCTCTCCCAACAGACTTTCCCCCCTTAAAATGTGTCCTGTCCAACCCTACCTCCCACTTCTCAATGTATCTATCAACTGTCTACCTGCAACAGCTCTCTCCAGAATTTCTCATTTTTAATCTTTTGAGTAAGGCTAATCCTCTACATTCTTCTTCATATCCAATGCCTCTAGTTTCCTAATATCTTACTTCCTTAAGGTCCATGTTTCACATCCATATAATAGCGTTGCCCAAACCAAGGTTTTCACTATCTTTATCTTTGTGTCTTTCATTGGACTTTTTGTTAAAAGTTCTTATCTATTACCGAAAGCAATTTTGCTTATGCAATTCTACTGCATATTTCAGTCTCACATTTGCTCGTCATCGGTTAGATATAACCCAAATATTTGCAACTCCTTACCTGTTCCAATATCGTACCATTTATTGTAATATTAACTTCACCTTTATTATAGGACACTGTTATCACTATGGTCCTTTTACTAGCTGATTACTATCTTATTATCTTTTTGTTTTTCAGACATTACAGTCAATGCGTTAATCATAAGCGAGAAAACTCCAAGTTGTAACAAGAGCCGTCAAACCTGCGATAAAACCTACCTCGGTGTCATTTCTATTCTACACTCAAGTCACACAATCAGAGTCGATCCCTCGAGAGTGAGAGTGGACAATGTTGTCGTGGATTGGACGTACAACAGGACAATATACGTATCCTCAAACCTCACTGTTTATCTAGCGTCCCGCAAACACGTGACCATACGGATTGAGGAGGGAATCCAACTCCGGGTGCTTCGACACTTGGCGTCGAATAAAAATACATCCAGAGTGGACTTCCTGGGATTTTATATTCTGGATGGATCGAACCTCACTGAATACTGTCACGGTTTAATAGGTTTGATACTTATATTTAATCATAGTATCATTCTTCCCAAATACAATTCTTACATTTGCGAGTAGATATATTAATATTTAAAAATAATGAGCTGGGTTGAGGATGACAGGAAGACTGACAAAGGCATGCCAATAGATCTCAACATTACTTATATCCTTTTTAAAACTTAGCTAAGAGTCGTAAGAGTCGATATGTTATGAATCTCTTATATTTCATATTACCAATGCTTTCACATTACTCGAAATTAACATGGATGACAGCTATCTATCGATTGCTGTTGTTATCACTGCAGGTCAGTTTGTTCATCAGAAGGCGTCAATCAACCCATCGACAATAACCCTTAGAACCTCGACGTCTCAGGTTCGACTGAGAGCTCGGCTAGCGCTCAGTGGCCCACACTCTGCCCATAGATCAGTCTACGCCTCACTCTCTCACAGGCGAGACATGGACCTGCACAAACACATACCCTGCTGGCACGTTGCCAATAACGCAGCGGGTCTGATTAGAGGACGTTCAGAACAGTATCTCGTTCCCTACCTACAGTTCAGACATTCTTCCTTTACGAGATCGCATGCGAAGTATCAATTAGACACTAAACTGCTATCACCAACCACATAAGCAATTAAATTAAGCATTTAGTTAAGTAACATAATCGTCTTCAATAAAATCCATCCTATAGATATACATGTATACATGTATATACTGTATATATATATATATATATATATATACAGGGTGAGTAAAACGAATGATTACACCTGCAAAAAGTTTGAATATCTCAGGTTATTGTGAATATTTTCCAATAAAACATTTACCAATTACTAAAGGACTAATTTCTGATGGGGTGGACAATTTTCATCAATTTTGGTACATGGATTGGCCATTTATGCAAGTTTCAGCAGAGCAACCCCCCATTATTATCTAAAAATGGCGTAAAGCACCTCCTGCAGTTCTGTCTTGTTTTTAGGTTTCGGCTGGTGTTTCTGATAGAGATGCAGTATGGTTCCCCAGACATGGTACTCCAGAAGATTATGATCGGGTGAGTTTGGAGGCCATTCATTCTTCTCGATGAAATCCGGGTTTCTCTCACTGATCCATTCCTGTGCATGGTGAGATGCATCAGCCGGAGCACCATCCTGCTGAAAGATGAAACCATTTGGTAGAAGAGCATAGCAATCATCAAACAGCTCCGGAAGCAAAGTATTGACGTAATACTGAGAGTTCATCTTTATCTCGTCAATGAAGTGCAATCTGCCCTTACCGTTGTAGCAAACGCCATTTTTATATAAAAATGGGGGGTTGCTCTGCTGAAACTTGCATAACTGGCCAATCTATGTACTAAAATAGATACAAATTGACCAATCCATCAAAACTTAGTCCTGTATTAACTGGTAAAAGTTTTATTTCAAAATATTAACAATCGCCTGAGATATTCAAACTTTTTGCAGGTGTAATCTTTTTTTTTACTCACCCTGTATATATATATATATATATATATATATATATATATATATATATATATATATACACACACACACACACACACACACATTATATATATATATATATATATATATATATATATATATATATATATATTATATGCTTTCGACACACGACGTATTGATCCACTGTAGCTATAATTTCATAGACCTAGCTATCAGTCTAGTCTATCTCTCGGTCTATTTACTTGCAAAAAGGCGTTGTATAAAGCAAAAACCAACGTCAAATTTTAAGTTAGCTTCCTGTGTCAAAAGCATATAATTGAAGGATGAACATTGAATTTTAGCCCTGCACCTACAGAGCCACAGTCCGACAACTTTTTATATGCTGCGGGATTGGCCATAATTATATCCACCAGCATACCTATGTCTTCTTGTTTCTCTATCGTGTTACCTTCTATCGATTCATCTGTCAGTTAATCAATCAAAGTTTCAGGCAATGTATATTGGCCGATGAGGTCTGACTTCTGTATGCCAGTGCCTCAGTATTTATTTATACAAGATATAAAGCTGCAACTTTGTAGGGTTAAAACTCGACAAAAAAGCTAGCTTTATCTAAACTGCGAACTTGAGAAATAATTCTGCAACAAACCTCTTGCCGCTAATAACACTGCACTGTACGTGCAATTCTTTAAAGTATTCAGTATAATTATAAGTAACACTAACACTAAACCGGTGCATCCTATCACAATTTTAAAGTATGATATTTAACTTTTAAGCGAAATTTTCTTACTCTGATAGGCTCTACAATTTAAATCAATAATATTCTTTTATTGAACATATCTTGTAAATATTGTAGGCTATTTATTATTAAGTTTAATTGTATAGTATAAACTATTTTATTCGCTAATTTAGTCATGCGTTTCTCTCATAATTCTACGATATCTCATTCATCTCAATGGCCGGAGCCAGTGGCGACGTCGGTAAGATATTCGACCGCGGATCAGTATGTGCGGGTTCAAATCCTGGGCTCGCTCGTCGCTGACATCGCTTTCGAGTGAGGAACTGACGTTAACCTTAGCTTTATCAGTTTATATCTCAAATCTTTTATATCCAGTGAAAACGTCACTTGAATGTATGTTTCGAGTGGAAATGTTTTTCTAGTGGATTGGTCCTGTCAATGTTAGGGTCCTTCTAGTGAAATTTTATCCCAAGTGAAATGGTCTTTCGATAAGAAGCTCCTCTCATTTGGAATGATTAAGTGTATAATGGCCTCAATTTTTGTTGGAAGTTAAATATTCGTATGTCAGGTAGTAATATTATAATGAATAATAATAACTTTGTCAATGCTAGGCCTATATTTCTACCTGCTGGTCATGGTTGACGTATTCGGGTTTCATGCACTTTCTGAAGATCTAGCATTGCTAAAAGATGTACTTTATATAATTTATAGAAAAATAGAAAGCATATTTCGAACCTAAGAAATTATTATTTGCAAAGTCTTATCCGACAATATCAAATAAGCATGCTTTATATGCACTGTACAGGGCTAAATATAATCGTAGTCGATTTTAGGTTAATACTGTGGATAAAAATTAACAGATATATTATGGGTATATACGTGTAAATATCATACTCCTCATTAGAGTACTTGGGCTGCTAGCTTGCTCGTTAGATAAATAGAAATTGTTCGTCATTTAGATCCACAAAAGCATTTAGATGTATGATCTGCGCATATGTGTATCATACCTGCACAGAGATACAATTCTTAGATTAGAAAAAACACATTTGTTGAATAAAATTCATAGAGGAAAATATAGCAGCACTAAAAATCTTTGACATCAAACCTATAGAATAATTCTTGACAATAATTTTAACCCTAATCCAATCCTAAATCTAAAACTTAAACCATAACTCTAAACCCCTAAATCTAAGCCCTAATACTAACCTCTAACCCTAAATCTTAAACCTTAACGCTAAACTCTGAGCTAAGTCTAAACAAAATCCCTACTTTAACTTTGGCCATAACAATTCATACACCTAATAAAATTTAATAAAAAACTAATAAATTAATGCGAGAAAGAGTCGATTATAGTAGAACAATTGTATAGAAGTAAAATTGCATCTGTTGCACAATGCTTTCGTCGAACGATATTAGCTTTTGGCGTCATGTTTTACAGCATTTTCTCATACGTAAAATTGAGTTAAAAATTAAATACGAGAAGGTGAGTCAATAGCTTCTTTAGGTCGGATGACATTGCAGACGTTTCAAGAAACAATTGTAGTTATAAAAACCTGTATGACAATGAATTCTTATATATCGCCCAAAGAGCACTAAACAAGCGAGGCAACAAACAACGCGTTAAGCAGCATAAATGCCTGAGGAAAACCTTACATTGTCAGAGAATCGTTATAATAGTTATAACGATTGAGTATATTTTACTGTCAGATCAAAGCTTACCCTGAGGTTAATACATAAACCATTGTGCGTGGTCAGTATCATCGTCTTTCTCTAGAATATAATGGACTGTAGAGCATTACAAAATCATATATATGTACTTAACCTTCGGTAGAGCATCTTTACATATCAACAACAGCTTCTGCAAAGAAAGTGTGATAGTAACAGCAACTGCCACTTTAATTTTGTACACGTTTTAGATTCAGATGCACTGAAAATAAAAACAACTAAGAAAACCTATAAAATAAAAAATATAATCAAAACCAGAATTCACTTCTGTACTTCCATAAATACAAGCAAAGAAATTTAATCAGTTGTTGAAGAAACTTGATTAGTGCAGCTCTCATGGGAACTAAGGTGCAGTTTATTCTACTGATCTGGGTTCAACTTTGTTGTGGGGTCCTACCTCAGCAGCAATGCCTCGACGCAACGAATGGATGCCCAGTTTCTACATCTCCGGTGGCAGTGGGTAAATTCAGCTGTCTTTATTTTTTATAATGATTATTTTAAATAGTGAACTTATAGTATATAGCATAACAGCCTTCGATAGGCTGTTTAATTGATAGTATACATTTTGATTTTTTTATCTTTAAATTACTTATGCTTTTAATTGATGTTCGTTAAATTTAATTTCATCGACTGATGGTTTGACACTGGAAAACAACGACAGGTGGTCTAAATTAGAAATAATCGACCTGTGGTTTGAATTAGAAATAATCGACCTGTGGTTTGAATAAGAAATAATCTGTGGTTTGAATTAGAAATAATCGACTGGTGATTTGAATTTGAAGTAATCGACTTATAGTCTGAATTAGAAATAATCGACTTATGGTCTGAATTAGAAATAATCGATCTGTGGTTTGGATTAGAAAACTTTGATTGTATCCTATTATAGCAGCAAGTGCCTGAATAATTT
The DNA here is from genome assembly GCA_905160935.1 of Enchytraeus crypticus. NCBI lineage: Eukaryota > Metazoa > Annelida > Clitellata > Enchytraeida > Enchytraeidae > Enchytraeus > Enchytraeus crypticus. The sequence continues at coordinate 1,610,112 of CAJHZI010000448.1, read as the reverse complement.
GTTATACGATTATCATTCGGTGAAATAACTTTCAATTTCTGCAACATGTTTAACAATGACTGAAATTTGCATGAGAAATGTGTCTCTTGCTAAGGAATTCTTAATATATATTTAAATTCATTCAAGAAATACGAGTTTCTGCAAATATACAACCATAGCTAATATTTTAGCCACAGATTAAAGAATGGTTTACACAAAATTCGTAGCTTTTGGTATCTAAATTGTTACGTTTCAAAAGCTCTCATGTTTTACGATTTGCATTCCCTAGGATAAATTCATCGTTAACTAAATAACTTTTGCTGTCTCATCTGTTTTTGCTAAGAGCTTATGTTAGAATTTCACCAGCAATGATGATGACAATGAGATACCGAATAAAGCTTAGTGTATTCTACAGTTTTGTTTTATCTACTCTACTGCGTGCTATATACAGGTGAATGTGAAGGAGCGAATAAATTGTCGAACGTTAACTTTTGCGGGGGGTTTGCCGTGTGTCTGGAAGAAGGATTGGGTATCCGATACAAGTGTCCTGTGGGATATGTTCCGGGTCCCAAGTGTGTCCCAGAGTTCAGTCTGGGTCCTAATGATACAGTGTGCCCGATTATCTGTGATGATTCTCAGAATGGGTGCGTCAATGGAACTGGAAATTCCAGTGAGTATATATCGCATACAGATTTAGTCAAACTATAAGAAATCCAATAAAAATCAGTTTAGTTTTATTTAAAATTAAACTAATTTTAATTTAATTTAAACTCAATTTATCAAATTGGTTTTCTTGGTTATAAGCTGCGAGTATTTTATTACATAATCTATACAGGAATTAGTTTTTGTTTCTAAACTAAAACCAACACCGAACCACCACGGCAATATCAAGTGAACTGCTAACTAATATGTTATATGTCATGGTGTCAGAGCATTATATATCACGACATGATTGAGAGCATGCAGATATTTCTGTATCCACAAAATCCAATTTCGTTCAGTGATTGATTTTGTTTCTATATCAATCAATATCACTTCATTTTAAAGAATTAATAGGCAATTTTATAAAATTAATCAAACAATTCAATATTTCAGTCATTTAAATTGGTCTATTTCATTTTAGCTAGCTATTTCAATTTTTGTAAAATACAATTTAACAAAACAATTAAGCTAGTTAACATATTCTTTTCGTCCTTTAATCATTATCATCATCTTCCATTAAATACCAATTTAACTAGGGTAGGGATTAGAAACTTAGTAACAATTTCAATTTTATAGCAATATTCAGTAATTAATCTCTCCGTGTTGTGTCCGGGTTGTTTGAAGAATTGACCAACCGGTGACTGCACGTGTCGTACTAAGTGACTAAAGCACTAAGATCCATACCAACGTCAGAAAGGACATTCGGTTGGTGAGCTCCTAGGCTCCAGAAACAGATACAAAAATTTAATCAAATGGAAAAGTCTCAAATAGGGGATTGATTGATGATATGATGTAGGACAGAGAGGATTTGAGACAGTCTCTTCGTATCCCGACCTTAGTTAAACTGGGATTCAAGGGGAGATAATGATGATGATGATGTTGATGTTGATGTTGATGTTGATGATGATGATGATGATGATGATGATGATGATGGTGATGGTGATGGTGATGGTGATGGTGATGGTGGTGGCGGTGGCGGCGACAGCGACGGCGACGGCGACGGCGACGACGACGACGACGACGACGATGATGTAATTAATCATTGGATAATTAGCAAATCCATCATTTAGGAAGACAGTATTTAGATAAACTAGTAGATCACGTGTCACTATTGTACAAGATTAGGACAATTGATATTCCAGGTTTATGCTCATCCTCTCCGGGTGCTGCCTACATAGACAATCCTGACTTCTGCGGGTCATTCACAGCTTGCATCCTGGGTCAAGCTTTCACCTACATCTGTCCCACTGGATATCGTAGCGAAGCCACATCCGGTTCCGGAGCCAGATGTGTGCAAGACATTCGCTGTTTGAGTCCCTCTAATCTAAGGCTTCCAATCTGCAAGGAATATGAAACCGGATGTCCGAAAAACGACTCCATAGTAGACTTGCGTAAGTTGTTCTTCGAGTTTTCGTTCTGTCATGCATAACTAACGGAAAGAGAATAAAGAAAAAGAAAGTTATTAATTTGGCACTTTTGTTCTGAACAAAAGCATAGGTCTATCGGAGAGGAAGAGAGAAGATAAAAAAATAAGATGGAATTGTGATAGAAAATAATCAACACGTAGATGATCTTTTAAATAATTAATTCACATCTGTTTTTATAGAGGAAGATATGTTAAATATGCCTATACCAAATAAAATATTCAAGCTTAGTGATAATATGGCATTAAAGCATATTGAGATAGATAATTATATCATGATGCACAAATTAAGTTCATTAAATGTGTGTAAAGCAGCACGGGGGCGGGTCCTGATGTAATTCATGGAAAATTGTTAGCAGAATTAAAGGAAGAGTTGGCTCCACTATTAGTACAGCTTTTCAGGGCTACTTTAGAAACAGGGTCTGTCCCTTAAGACTTTAGAGATGCAAATGTAGTTCCTTTACATAAAAAAGGGAGTAGGAACAAGACAGAGAATTACAGACCAATTAGTTTAACCAGTATTATAGGGAAAATTTTTGAAATATAATTAAAGATAAAATTATTTCTTTATCTTTAATTTTATTTCTTTTTTACACAAACACAACCTAATATATGATAGTCAGCATGGTTTTATTACGTTCCTGTTTAACAAATTTAATAGACTTTTAGAAAATATTACAAGTGAATTAGATAAAGGTACTTGTATAGATGTGTTATATTTAGATTTTGCAAAAGCATTTGATCAAGTACCCCATATTAGATTATTGAGAAAGTTAGAGGCACACGGTATACAGGATAATATTCTTAGATGGATAGGTAATTGGTTAAGGGATAGACGGCAAAGAGTATGTGTTGATGGCTAATTTTCTGGTTGGAAAACGGTGAAAAGTGGTGTTCCACAAGGATCTGTCTTAGGTCCTCTGCTGTTTCTGATATATATTAACGACATAGACATAGGCATAGTATCAAAAGTTAGTAAATTCGCAGATGATTCGAAAATAGCAAAAATTGTAAATAATAAAGCAGATGCAGAGGTTCTAAGAGAAGACATATTAAGATTACAAAATTGGTCTAAAAAATGGCAGATGGAATTTAATAGCGATAAGCGTAATATAATGCATACAGGTAAAAAGAGTTTAAATACAGAATATATTTTAAAAAATAAAATACTGAAAAATTCTACTTCTGAATGAAACTTAGGTGTAATAGTGGATAATTCATTAAAATTTAGTGAGCAATGTAATAAAGCTGCCAATAGTGCAAATGCTGTTATAGGTATAATAAAAAGAACAATGACAAGTAGAAGAAAAGACATTATATTAAAGTTATATAAGGCATTGGTTAGACCCAAACTTGAATATTGTGTTCAGGCTTGGTGTCCCTATCTTAAGAAAAATACAGAGAAATTAGAGAAAGTCCAAGCTAGAGCCACAAGATTAATTAAGAAATGTAGTAATGTCAATTATGAAAATCGCTTAAAATGTACTGGATTGTTATCTTTAGAAGAGAGAAGGGTTAGAGGCGATTTAATAGAAGTTTATAAGATGCTTAATGGTTTCAGTAAAGTAAATTTTAACAATTTGTTTTAATTAGCAAATAATAGCAGAACTAGAGGACACAAATACAAGTTAATTAAATTTAGAAGTAGGCTTGAGATACGCAAAAAAAATTTCAGTCAGAGAGTTGTTGGTGTTTGGAACGCACTGCCAGAGGAGGTCGTTGAGGCCGAATCTGTCAATCAATTTAAGAATAGATATGTTAAGTATATAAAGTGTTGTTGGGAAAGGTGTGAAGTATTAATAGAAAAGTAATAGGCTGAGTTGTGGGGTTGCCCAGTCCTATTAAAGTGTATAAGTTTTGTTAGTTAAGTTGAGTTTATATAGTTTATTTAGCTTTTTTGTATAAAATGGCTATTGTCTCTTGCTGTAATGTTTGGTATGTGTGGTTTTGAGAATGTGTAGGCCTAGGTATATTGTAATTTGACAAGTGTTAGCATATTGAGTAGTATTTGTACCTGTTAGTGTACAGGTTAATAGTACAGATGTGCTGGTTTCCTGTATTAGTACTGGCTATTAAGTCAATTGTGTTTAATATGTTATGCTATGTAAGATGCGTAGGTAAGTTTTTATTTTATTTTGTGTGGGTCTCAAACAAGCAGTTGTGCTTTCTGACCTAGTGTCGTTATATTATGTTATAAAGAGAAAAAATATAAACATCAGACTTAATGAATTGTCATTGCATCATGATGACCTATGAACTTAGAATAATCGCAATTTGAACTTATTAACAATCTTTCTTTCGCAAAGCTTTAAATTAACCTCTGAAAATTTTATAATTTAAACATTTTTCCTTCAGTATAATTATATTCGTGCTAATTAAGACATTATATATACAGTACAACTCTCGTGATAAGAGCGCGACACGGGTGATTCTCTCATTAGTCATGCCTTACTCCGGCGCGAATCTCGCGAGAATCTGGGCGCTGTAGCGGCCGGAATCGAGCCTGACAATAGCGCGACAACGGCCAGATTCACGAGTGATTCACGCGTAATTCGCGCTCGGCATGGACGTGGCTACATAACTAAAGTCACACCTTAATACCATCAAGCCTCTAATGATTTATCACTTTGGCCCCAGTAGGTCTATAAACTGTTGAGTTATCTACCAGATGCTGACAAACCTTGACTAATCGACAAATACATACATACATACTGTATATATATATATATATATATATATATATATATATATATATAGATATATACATTTATATATATACTGTATATATATATGCAATATATATATATATACTATATATATATATATATATACTATATATATATACTGTATGTATATATATATAGTACATATATACATATATAATACATACACATACAATATATAATATATATATATATATATATATGTATATATATATATACATGTATATATATATGTATATATGCATGTATATATATCGACCTTATATATGTATATGTATATATAAATATATATATATAGATATATATATATATATATATATATATATATATATATCATCCATGATAAATACACTCTAAAAAACTTATATATTATATACATGTGCATACAAATCTATATTAGTTATATATACAATGCCTATACATATACATGCATTGTATAAATATATATACTACTTTAATTTTACGATTTACATATATATATATATTGTATATAATATATATATATATATAATATTTATTATATATATATATATGTATATATATATATACAGTAGGTAAACAGGATTGTTTTCTCAGTGAATTACGCACATGCTCAGCAAATGTTAGTCGAAGGTGAGGAAGGCTGAGGGGGCCCATCTCGTCAGAAGCAGAATCCCCCAAGAATAGTGGTATACAGAATTGAATGTTAGATGATTGAGAGATATCCACTCGTACATGTATATAGTCATGAAGAGGAAACCGGAAGATAGAGAGGAGTGGAGGCAATATATACCATGGACATTCCAGTGGGCATTGCACAAATATATATATTTAAAAGTATATATGCATATACATACATACATACTGTATATATATATATATATATATATATATATATATATATATATATATAGGCCTATGCTTGAATGTAGGTCTACATGTGAGCATAGAAGAAACATCTAAGAAAATGGTCAATTTTAACCAAACTTGTATTTGAACCAGAACCTCTCAATCCTAGGGCGGACGTTACACTAATGTAGCATAAGCCTTTCAATAAATCAATACCTAAAAAGATCTAAAATAAGAAAAAGTTGTTTTCAATATAGGCCTAGAAGTTGTCGAAGTAGGCCTACACTGCGTAAATTGAATAGAAAGAAGTAACTCTATTTAATTCTGAAGAAAACTACTCAGAATTCTTTAAAGAAACAAATATCATATGCATATACATTGGTAGAAATGTTTTATACGTTACTTGATGCAATTCCAATTAACATGGAAAATGTAAATTTTGGCTAATGCCTGGAGTTTTTGAACTAAAAGAGTGTTCTGCACATATGCATATGCTTCTATAGCCATTAATATTTTAAATTATTTGTAAAACTAAGGTTAACGTCGGTTTCCTCACTCGAAAGCGAGTGAGGAAATTATTTGTAACAAAATGTTACTATTTTAAATGCAGTGGTTAGGATGTACAAGGTGACAAGGTCTAAGATTCGAATAAGAGGACTAGTGGGAGGAGCTTAATTGTCATTTTTTAATAGACCTTAAAAAACAAATTGTATGTAATTTTTATTTAACTTTTTTAACTATCCATAACCCTACACCCTACCCTTTACCCTAACCCTAAACATATTCCTAAGAAACTGATAAAATTAAAGTGACTCGAGCCAGAATCGAACCCCGAACCCCATGATCTAAAGGCTAGCATCTACACCACTAAACCACCGAGGCTTTGGGTTGAAAGCAGTTGAATAGATGATGTCAACATATCCTACCAGAAAATCTGAATCCTATAAGTCCTTCCAGTAGTCTTCTTATTCCAAGACTTGGTCACCGCGTACATCCCAGTACATCCTAACCACTGCGTATTTTAAATTAAATTTTAAGTTTCAAAATTTTAAATTAACTTTAATTGTTTAAATTAACGTTCATTGAAGTTAACAGTAGCTCTACCAGCTTTATATGCACTTAATGTAAAAAAGCTAATGTTAACGTTAGTTTTCTCAGCCGAAAGCGATGCCAGTGAAAGGCGACCCAGGATTTGAACCCCGCACATACTGATCCGCGGTCGAGTATCATACATCAATCTAGCATATATCAATCATGATCAAATGAACATACATCAATGTAGCATAATCAATTGTAAATTTTAGTTCTCCATTCTACATGTATAGAGAACTAGAGAAGATAGGCCTATAATTCAACTAAACATTTCAGCTATTACAATATTTATGGCTGATTGACCATTGAATATGATTTTGAACTTCGAAATAGTCATACTGAAAGAAAAAATGAAAGAAAATATGTTTTATTTCACAAAATTTCACATCAAGCACTAGAAGATAATGTATTCAATGAATGTTTGGCGTTTGATTCGTCATACAAAGGAACTGTAAGCATGAACATGTTTATCTGTTATATTCTAAAAATTGAGCCGGTGTCGTATTTGGAGAGTTCTCTACGTGACGTCTCAATTAAAATATCGTTAGCGCTCTCTTTCTTATCCATTTTACAACAAGAAGAGACTTCTCATTGTAAATAATTGAGTTTTCTAATATAATAAGTTCAGAAGGAAGGCCATACTTAAACGTGTCTAATGATCCCCGTGTTGTGTCCGGGACAGTGAAAACCATGCCATCGATGAAGCATAGCCTTTGTGAAGGAATAATATTGATGATTTTTTATTGTTATTTATGAAGCGTGAATGCATCCTCTCAGTATGAATTTGCAGTGTCGTAGCTAGGGTCTGAGAGGCCCCCGAGTCGAAGGTGCCCTAAGAAAGGAAAAAATATTATATATATATATATATATAAATTATATATATATATATATTTATATAGAATATTATATGTAGAATATTATACACTAATAGGCCTTTATTATCATTATCATCAGTTCCTTGCGTTCTGTACAGAACATAGGGCGGCTACATTCCTCCATTTTTTCTATCATCGGCAATCTTCAAAGCGTCTTCCCATGAAATGTTTAATGCTCTTAAATCCTTGTTGATCGTACTTAGCCAAATACTTGTAGGTCTTCCTCGTTTCCTTTTTCCTTGAGTAGATTTCCGGTTAACTGCAGTCTTTGCGTTTCCATCCTCAGACATTCTCAGTAAATGACCAAAAAACCTCAACCTTTTCTCAGAAACTATTTAATCTAATTTTTAGTCCAATCCTTTTGAGATCTGTTTCAATTTTGACGTGGTCCCAATAGTGAATATTTAAAATTATTCTGAGGCATCTTTGTTGAAAACAGTTTAATTTGTGGTTTATTTTGCTAGTACTTTCCCAGGTTTCACTTCACATGCATACATTAAAACTGGTGAATATATTTCTATCTTTAATCCCTTCTCAATTTTATTACTCTTCCAATATTTTTGAGCTTTTGGAATACGTCATATGCTTTACCGATTTTACACTCCACATCTAATTCACTTGATCCATTTTGCGATATTGTAATACCGATTTTGCAATATCGCAAAATAGGCATATATATACATAGTATTATAATCTATTCTCTGTGGCACATCCAGGAATATTTTAAAGGGGAGGGGCCGAAAATTTTTTGGACAGTGTCCACATATTTTCACTTACGCTCACGCCTTCTCTGGAATATTGAAAACCTCAAAAAGCTGCTAAGGAGGCGAGGGACTCAAAATATTTAAGTACTGAAATTCGAATTTTTTTATTTAATAAATTTAAATCTAACACTTTTACCTTAACATATGGCAAGTGTTATAAATTATAGTCTTATGATAGAAATTATAGTTAGGCCAGTATACGACATTATATTTATCATTTTCTGCTGCGTTTTCAAAGATTTCAGGTTTCTAGCTTTGTAAGTTGCTCCAGTGGAAAAATCCTTCAGACCTAGCTGGGCATATATTTCTAATAAAGAGTAGTCTTTCCACCCTTGAAAAAAAATCAGCAGATGTAGACGAAATGCAAAATGACCTAATTTAGGCTGAAGGGGGGCTCAAGCCTCTCCCAGCTAAGGCTGGTTGCGTCACTGCTCTGGAACAGAGTTCAATTTCTATACGTACACGTTTTTTACTCTTACACAGTAATTACAGTAGGAATGTGCTAAGTTCTATGCTGGAAATGTCAAACTTTTGTCGCTCTCCCTTCAATTATACAGGGCCCCTATAGTAGGCTGATATCAACTATCAAATATGAGCCCCTAACGGGGAATACCTCAGAAATTTGGGAGCTAGTGAAACTAAGATTACCCTAGTACCCACCACCACTGGAACCACAGCTCTTTTGTATGTAGGCCTACAAATAGCCATGAACATAATGAAAATGTAGTTATCTATTTTTTCCGTCGGTCTAAAGGGGCCCGGACCCCCTTGGCCTGTATGTACCATATAATCGTACTCTCTCTCTCGCTTTCTGTGAAGTAAATTCTGCAGTTAAATAAGTCATGACTCTATTAATTTAATGGTAAACCTTTAGTCTTATATTCTACTCCAAGGAAATATACTGTTACTAACTTATCTAATCATACATGTACTCTTTAGTAAAGTTGTAAAGCACGGCGGTTAATAAAATACTGCACCAGTAATAATAGATAAAATCTGTTACTCACGAGTTTTGTGCAAAATGGCCCATGTTTAAGGTACATATTCCTACTCATATGCTGCATTTCACTCTACATAAAGAGCACTCCATCGACCAATGAGTGTACATCACCAAATCCTATATCTTATCCACACCTTAACGTAGCCTATAGCTTGGGTATAGTAAGGCTTCTGAGATGATTTCTATTTATTTTTCTGTCCTTTTCTTTACCTTGCTTTTAAATGTATTAATATTCCCGATTTGACTATGTCAGAATCCATGAGATGTATTTTGATTGACAATCAGATTTCGTTTGTATATAATACCAGACTCTCCAAGACCAATTATTTGTGTGCTAGGACAACCTCAGAATTTTTTTAATCTTATGCCTATAAGTATGTGAATTCTTGGAACTAAATACCTCCTGACATCCGCAGTTCGAGGTCTCTAGCAGAATTCACCAAACGTTACAAAAGTATATTGTTTGATGTCTTGTAAATGTCTATATTTTCGTTTTTGTGTGAAAAAAATGTTCACATAGAATTGTGACTTAGCTGACAGCTTTCTAATCAGATTAATTTGTAATTTATTTTCCTTTCTTCTAGTTTGTTCATTAATTCTGAGATAAATTTTTACTTCAGTTGATTTTGCATTATATATATCATTAATGAGTTATAGACGATGGTCAGCTAGATAAGATGTGTATCATCTTCCCTCACGGCCGTTGTTTATAGACTGTTTGACACACTGTGTTTCTGGGAATTTTTAAAATTTTATTTCATTTGAATGGTTATTTCTATTTGTGGTTGTCAGTGATTTGGTGTTGATGCTGAAATAAACACATATCTCTCTCTCCTCAGTTCTTGCTCTGTCGCCTCTTACGACACGTGCAGTTTACGGTTGGTCAATTATTAGATAGTACAGTATAAATAAAGTATATTGTATAAAATATTACACAATATATGTGCAATATTTTATACGCCCCCGTGTTGTGGTCGGGTGTGGTTAGACCACTGCAGAATAGGGCAACCGCTAACAATCTGCCGCGTGCACGTAAGAGGCGACTAAAGGCAGGAGCTGCGGATGTCAAGAGTGGACCCACCTAACCATGAAATATTTTCCCCCAGGATTAAATGGCAATTAATCAATCTAACTGAGGAAGAGAACGGGAAACCACCTCAGAAGCCATTTTTTCCCAAGCTATAGGCTACATAATATCCTTACCTTATGTAAGGTAAGGATATTATGTATCATAATAATATCCTTAATACCATAATATCCTTACCTTAAGGATAAGGCATAGACTTTGTGAAGGGATTAACTTGTTGATCTAAGGAGTGCTCTTATGGGGCGAGAAAACAGACTTTGAGTATGAATATGTACCTTGAACCTGCCACTTCTTGGCAGTGCACTGAAGAAGAAGACGAAGTGCAATTTAGTAACATAGAAATGCCAAATAAAGATGATTTAGTAAACACGTGTACTTCCATAGAAAAATGATCATAATATACACCGTTTGCAATCAACTGCCCAATAAGCTTCATAATTTAATTTAGGGTTTCAAATTTGAAACTCTCAGATCAATTATGAAGTTACGAAAATAGTTATGAAATTATTGCATTGCTATGGTGCAAAATTATTTACTCAAGATATTCTTAACACATATAGAATGTCATATATAATTATTTGTAAATATGGCTGCAAAAATATTAAGGTAGCACACTAAAATTAGAAAAATTCATAATTTGAATTTAACAAGAAAAAATCCACCTAGATTGAGTCAGGCGTTTTCAGATTTTTATGGAATACTCTCATCACTTTTGTCTCTTTGATGCTAATCTTCATTCCAAATTTCAATGCCGTATCATTCAGACTATCCATTATCTTCTATAGGCCCGTCTCGCTTCCCGCTACCATTCCTTTGTACCGCTACCATTTTAAAATTAGTGTCGGAACCAGCCTTACCTGAATATATGCTGTTAGATACTGTAAGACATGTAAATGCAAAAACTGATATATATTTGTATTGTTCTTGCTACATTATTTAATGCCAGGCTGGTGAAGAAGAAAGGAACTACAAGAATTTGGTTCAGTTCGATTAGGACGAAGTCTTGGTTCGGGCTCGGTTAGGGTTCGGCCAGAGTCTGGGTTCGGGTTCGGTTCGGTTCGACCAGAGTCTGGGTTCGGTTTCGGTTTGGGTTCGGTCAGAGCCTGGGTTTGGGTTCGGTTCGGTTCGGTCAAAATTCTGGATTTTAGGGTTCGGTTCGGGTTCGGTTCGATTCCCATCTCTAGCTTAAATCTGCCTAATTCATTAGATAAATTCTGTTCGCTGCAGATATCTGTAAGACTTTAACGAACACATTTGGACGGTTTGATCACCCCAACCTATGCGGCACCTATGTTATCTGCGTGGGAACCGGTAGAGGCGTGGCTATAGAGTGTCCAGTAGGATACAGCACTGATGTCCTGGGGTCCCCGATATGTGTTATAGATCCGGGCTGTCCTACCCCGGTCTCTCCTCGTCTTCCGGCAACAACTGGATGCAAGGACGCTATTGCCGGGTGTCTCGTCAAAAATACTTCTGTTTTCGGTAAGAAAAACTGCGATTTAATTGTTGTATTTCCATAGGCTTACTTATGCGTTTAGCTATCCCATTCTAAACTGAATTTAAATGGAAAAGAAGTCATTTTTATCATTAAAGCGTGTATCACATAAAGCTGGTAAAGCTAATGTTAACTCAGTTTCCCCACTAGAAAGGATGTCAGTGCACCCAGGAGTTGAACCCCGCACATACAGATCCGCTATCTAGCTTCTTACCGACATCGCCACTGGCATAGTCATACAATATTTAATTTAACATATTTAATAGTTAAATCATATATAACGGCGGTTTAGTAACGATTTAGCAACAGTCCAATGACGGCACGGAAGCATCATCATCAACCATCAAGCATTAAAAGCTGACGTTCTTTTATTTGCAGTAGTTACTGATAAAGGAACGCAGTAGAATTACCCTAAAATTACTAGTACACTATCCGATCACTCAACAACTGTATACATAATTTTATTTTTTATTTTTGAATTAAAACAGTGCGAATAATGATCTCGGTTAAAGATTAATTAAGCCAAGCATGTTAATAATATATTGTCAGGAAACTGTTAAAATATGTGTGGAATTATTATTGGGATCTCACTTGAAGCGATTGGTATCAATTTTATTATGATTAAGTGCTAAAAAAAACATAATTTTTAACAGTCACCTGTGTCTACTTAAAAAGGCATAAGTGTTTCAAATTCCCCTAATCAATTTAATTTCTGAAACAACAAGCTATCGAAGTGAAATTTAGTTATAGAGATTTGAAGAAATAATTACATACGAAAATATGAACAACTTAAAAAATAGCAACTCATAAATACCCAACCCAAAGACATAAGAGGTGCTTTTTCCTTCCAATAAAAGGAAGCAATCTGAGTGATAAGAACTTCATTATATATGAATTTAGATGTTGACAAGATGATAAGAACTTCATTATGTATGAATTTAGATGATGACAGTTAATTTTATGAATACTAATTTAGTTAATTAGGCCCACTTCTCTACTCGTAGTACCATATATGGTATTTATGAATAGTATAAGCCATGGATTTATGTAATGTACATGTAGTAAATGTAATCTAAAACAATTTTTAGTTTCATCTCTCATATTCATGTATGTAACCACAGTAACCTATTAACTATTTATGCTATATCTGTAAATTGTTATGCTGTTTCTGTTGCAATTTCTGTACTGTAACTTTCTGCGGTTGTCAGATTGAAAATAAATATCCGAATTGTATTCTTATTAGTAATCTAACCGTAGTCCTATGCATTTTTATAATTTAATAATTTACGATTGTAAGATAAATTTAATTCAGATTTTGAAGACGGTTTACTAAGTTAAGGTTCTTTCACAATTCACATAAAAATCTTCCTATTGCCTATTAAACTAAAGAAATTGTGCAATATAGAAATTTTCTCACTCCTACAGAAACAATGGTATTGTTATGATGCTTAAATCTTTTATTACTTTATTCTCTTATTAGGGCACATATTAGAGTCTTCGAACCATTGTGTCCTTTTCATTTCATGTGAATTGCTTAATTTGTGAGACTTTTCTAGCTCTATTTTGTGAGATGATTGAATGATTTTAATAAAAATATAAATTTTTTCCATGATCACCATTGAATTGTTTGTCTGAGAATACTAGAATACAGAGTATGTAATAACTCTGCTGAGCTCTCATCAAGGTCTCGTTAGGCATTTCTATTGTCTAGCGTCTGTCTCTCCAGAAACACTAACACATCCTTTTATGTCTTTCTCTCAATATCACTGATTTATTGTTCTAAACTTAGTTGAACGCCTCAGACGTCTGATAAAAGAGACGACTCAGTTGAGATAAGAACAGGGGTTGTCTCCTGCAAATCGAGGAACATGCACTACCACCTCAGATATATCATTCAAATGTATCATCAAGATGTATCAGATGTATTCTCTAGATATATCATCCAGATGTATTATACAGATGTATCATCTAGATCCAGCATCCAGATGTATCATCTAGATTCAGCATCCAGATGTATCATACAGATGTATCATCCAAATATGTCATACAGATGTATCAGATGCATCATCAAGTTGTATCATCCAAATTTATCATCCAGATGTATTATCATCCAGATGAATCATCCAAATGTACCATCCAGATGTATCATCAAGATATATCATCAGGATGGATCATCGAGAAGAACTATAATAAGCCTGTTTTACTATGTCACTAGACGAGTGCCGCGGTAAGACAGCCTACACGACTATCATAGACGATCCGATGCGCTGTGGGTTCTATCAGAAGTGCACCTGGGGGGCGGGAGCCTATCCTGCCCTGGAATACGTCTGTCCGCCTCTCTACAGGACTGACGCGTCCAGCAGAGATCAGCTCTGTCAGCCCGATGAGTTCTGTCCTGCTCCGGACTCGCCAAGGCTCAGCCTCTCCATCAGGACTTCATCCGGGCAATCCTCATGCGCCAACACGGCGTACGGGTGTCCCACAGCTCTGATTCCTACCTCCAAAGGTATCAAAGAACTCATTTACTGGAGAATTGAGAATGATATTATTTGTATTTTCTTAACAAGAGATCGTTAAATAAGGGAAGTTGAAGGAAAAGAGTTAACTGTAGTGAAAAGACTCGACTGAGGGGATGGGGGGCGCTAGCCTAGCTATCAGGCTGACTGTGGACGGGGTTTCCTGGCAAGAAGGGGTACCGCGGAGACAGTTTTTTTTGTTAAAGACTAAAGCTAAAGATAAGTTTAACGTCAGTTTCCTGCTCGAATAACATGTCAGTACGAGAAAGCATTTGATTTGAACCCTGCACCTACTGATCTTCTGTCGAACAACTTTCTAACGTGCCACAGGCTCAGCCCATCGGTGTATACTAATCCCTCATACAAAATTTTCGTCAACAAACCTAATCACATCGAATATCAAATTCGCAATATACAAAATTATAGTTTCACTGGACAGACATTTCTTCTAAAGGCCATGTTAATAATACTGCATTGTTTTTCATTAATTCTTTGGAATATGGAGACAACCAAGCAATACTTTGATCATGTTGAATAGATATACACGTTATAATACGGTTGTAAGAAACAAAGGTTTTGTTGTTTGTTGGCGTGTCTCTTAAAACCTTCACGAAATAAATTTAGCCTTGAAACCGTAAGATCATGGCTTTTCATGTAAAATGAGAATCAATTGCAGTTATGTCCGTATAACTGTTGTTGTTGTTGTTGTACAAGACTGCTTTAGTAAAAATATCCTCACTCATATTATCATTAGGCATGATGTGCATAAATACGGTAAGCTACTTATTAAGGTCGATTTTTAATACGTTACACTATTTAGACCATATTTTATGTTTTAATTAAACGGATGAATTTTGTCTAAGTGAAAGACCATAAATCAATCCTATCTTGGTGAAATTAGCCACTTCCTACAAATATTAATTGGAACGTCATTATTGTGTTACTCTAGACAATTCAGAGTAGATTAAGTAAGTTATTACTTTATTACAGAAAATTTGCCTAAAATCATAATATTTAAAGTACATAATCAACAACTCATTACTCTATGTACTGATACTCTAAATATGAGACAATTATTGAGAAGATTAATTGTATTAGAGTTAATTCATAAGTTGCTCGTTTCACTATTTATGTATCACATCCCACTCTGAATACTGTTTACAGAGGAATGCACTGGAGTCCCGGGTTTCTCAATCGTTCCCAGCCTGTTCCACTGCAGTAGATACGTGCTGTGTCAGAGAGGCGACACTGGAATAGAACTCCAGTGTCCTGTAGGATACAGAGCCCAGGCTGGCTCTATTCCACATTGCGTATCGGATAGATCGTGCAGTGCAAGCTAACTGATTACTGGGATAGGTTTTAGATATCAACTGATTTCTAGAATAAAATACAAATAATCTCGTTAACTGCAGAACGTTAAGTAGGTTTACCGTCCGATTCCTCAGCCAAAGATTTGGTGTGATATCTCTTAAGATTCTCTATCTCTTTAGCCATATCGTTCTTCTTTCATCTAATATAAGCAGTTTCATAGACAGCTGCTAACACTGTCACACAGTAATATATACATGTATATATATATATATATATATATATATATATATATATATATATACATGTATATTATATATATATATCTATAGATAAATATATAGACTACATATATTATATATATGTATACGTATATATATATATATATGTATATATATATATATATATATATATATATACATGTATATTATATATATATATCTATAGATAAATATATAGACTACATATATTATATATATGTATACGTATATATATATATATATATATATATGTATATATATATATATATATATATATATATATATATAGTAGGCTTAGTAGGCTTATAGTAGACTTTCCTCTTAGAATGTGTCCTATCCACCTCTTCTTCCTATTTCTTAATACATTTATCATCTGACTCTCTGCACAAACTCTCTTCAGAACTTCCTCTTTTGTAACCTTTTGAGTTAAGCTAATCCTTTCCATTCTTCTCCATATCCACAGTTCCAATGCCTCTAATTTCCAGATAGCGTCCTTCCTTAAGGTCCATGTTTCACATCCATATAATAGCATGGTCCAAACCAAGGGTTTCACTATCTCTATCTTTGTGTCTTTCTTTTATTTTGACTTTTTGTTAAAAGTTCTTTTCAATTACCGAAGGCCTCTTTTGCTTGTGTAATCCTACTGCATATTTCTGTCTCAAATTTCCCATCATCGGTTATAGTATGACCCAAATATTTGAAACTATTTGCCCGTTCCTATTTCGTACCATTTATTGTGATATTAACTTCACCCTTATTATGGGACACTCTCACCACTTTTGTCTTTTTGATGCTATATAATAGTATATATATATATATATATATATATATATATATATATATATATATATATATATATATATATATATATATATATATAAGCCTGTATCTCTCACAGCGTTGATTGACAAGATTTTGAACTACATGCTAAAAAAGGGTCTCATAAGTAATTCACTGTATAGGCCTAACTACAAGACGCACAGCGACTTCAGGATGTCGCAAACTGTTAATGCACGTACAAAACTTCTGCAAGAGATTTGTGAACATTCTATAAACGACCAGCCATGCACTTCATAAAATTTAGAAATGAAGAAATGCAATAGATAAATCTCACTTATTATAATCACACTTATAATAATAAGACTTGTAATAATCACACTTATAAAAGTCACACTTATACTAATCACACTTATAATAATCACACTTATAATTTTCACACTTGTAATAACACACTTATAATAATCACACTTATAATAATCACACTAATAATTAATAATCACACTTTTAATAATCACACTTTAATAGTCACACTAATAATAATCACACTTATAATATTAAAACTTATAATAATCACACTTATAATAATCACGCTTAAATTTGGAAACATCATCCTACCTTCAAGCACATATACCTGTACCAACTTGTTAGCAATTTAAGATTAGGGGCTCAAAATTCGGAATCTTACAAAAACATTTACTATCCATTTTCAGGCATTTAAACAGACGACAACTGTCGTAATAGCAAAATTAACTAAAACCTATAAAGGTTTTTAGTTAAATTGAAAGATTAAATATTTTATTATAGAAAACGATATATGTAGTTAAAATGTACAACTTTTGCCTGCAGTCACTTTTCTTCGTATAATTGCTAAATTGTACTACTAATTTAGGGATATGCCTTACGAACTTGTTGTATCCGGGCCACTGAAGAATAGATCAACCGTAAGCTGCAGGCGTAGTAATTAATGGGCGACTAAGCAATAATTGAACAAAGCAACGGTAAATCACTTCAGCAGCTATTATTCCCAAGCTATAGGTACATTACAGTGTAGATAAACCATTTTTTTCGTGAAGGGATGTTTTTGATCAATGGAGTGCACTTTATGGGGCCTGGCAGTAGACTTTGAATAGGAATAAGTATCTTGGACATGTCACTTTGATGAAAGCGAGAGGGTCACAGAATGATTGGTAAATCTGTGATCGCTTATTGGGCCATTTCAACATAATATTAGGCTAATTTAACAAATATAGACCTTATACCCCATAGAATTTAACAGCAGCTCCCTAACGATACGACATTTTAATAAGTGTGGTAACCTATAGAGTGTGATATAACCCCGGTAGACTGTTCAGGTTAAGCCGTGGTGTAAAGTGAGCATTAGTATTTCTATCATACCCTAACAATTGAGTCTTGAATCCATTTGTACAATACGTATTGCAAATATTAGAACGTGAGGTGGCAGGTAAGACACATATTTGTCTAAGAACTGGTACATTAGTTAATTGTACTGTCAGGCATATGCCGTTAACAACAACTTTGTAAGCATTGGTTATACACATATATTACGACATACGATGCGTTTTGCCAGGTCACTTGGCTAATTGCTGTTTTTCCTTCTGTTCTTGTCTTCTTGCTTCATGATAATTAGTAATCGTTGTCGTTTGAAATCTCGTGTTTCAGCTGGCGCAGATTTACGATCAATTACTTCAATACACTGGAATTTATACAAATGTTTCCAGCTATCGGTAGTCCAAGGTTATCAACTTCATCATTGTCAAGGTTATCAGCCCTGGCAATGAGACCACGCAACATCTGTCCATATTGAACTTAGTTGCCCATCCAAGTAGTAACAAAGCCTAACGATGCTCAACTTCATTGACTTAACGCTCAACCAATGCGTCACGTCCCATCCTCAAGTAGAAACAATTACAATAGAATTTTAGAAATAATATTTTTAAAAAGGTAAAAGCAATGTTAACGTCAGTTTCCTCACTCGAAAGCTATGTCAGTGACGGGCGAGCCCAGGATTTGAACCCCGCACATACTGATCCGCGGTCGAGTATCTTACCGACATCGCCACTGGCTGGAGCCAGTGGCGATGTCGGTAAGATACTATTAAAGTTAGGTATTTTAAATTATTAAAATTTAATTACCCCAAGTGAACATATTGTAATTCAACACACAGCACAGCGCTCTCGTCATCCATGAGGATATGTCACACTAATGTCTCAATATCTTCGCTCATATTTTACTGCTTCCACTTTCCGTTTAGGTTGAAAACACATCTCTTCCCGTCATGTATTTTTTCACGGTGCCTGACTGGTTTTTTATCACCAGACCGGCACCGTTTGTGATCTTTTTCTTTTTCTTCAGCACAATGTCATAGTTTTCAGATAGTTTGGGGTGAATCGATTAATGTGATGGAGGTACGTCCCTGACATTATCCTTGTATGAGGAAACGGTTGATAAACCTTTATTATTACTATTAATATAAGATTTATTAATTATAAATCGACAATAAATATCTTCGATTACTCGACTCCGGATCAGTATGTGCGGGTTCAAATCCTGGGTTCGCCAGTCACTGGCATAAATTTTGAGTGAGGAAACTGACGTTAACATTAGCTTTTTTATTAGCTTTTTAAAGATTTAAAGATGGCTTTCTTATTCAATGGTAATTTCATAGACTATGATTCTGTAATGGCGTGGACTCTTCCGGTTTTAATGTTCATGAAATATTCATATATAACCGGATTAAACCAGATTCACGAACCGGTTGAACGTTATTAACCGACATCTTCATGTTTACAACCGAAGTTCAACAATTGCTCCATCATTTGCTAATGAGTAAGAAATATTATTTTTTATGAAGCGAAAAACCAGTCTTCGTTTAAATGATCCTCCGTATATTTCGAATGGTATTTTTTTCTTAAAAGAGAGTTTTGGTTATATAATACACTTGCCACAAGGCTCAACAATATACAGTACAGTGGCTGTGATAGCTTGCGTCTATAGGCCACTGCACGGAGGCTTTGGACACCTGTGTAGCTGTTCAGGTGTGCGCGGTGAGATCAATGGAGACCGAGAGAGGCAGGGAGAGATACAAATAGCGTGACGTACACTGACTGAGAAAATGCATACTCATTCAAATGAGAACAGAACAAGAGATTAGATAAGATGAGAAAGATAAAAGGGATGATTTAAAGAATGAATGTTCATTTGTTCAGGTGAAAGCTGGTAAAGCTAAGGTTAACGTCAGTTTCCTCACTCGAAAAGCAATGTCAGTGACAGGCGAGCCCAGGATTGAAGAATAGATCATTAGCATACTGGTAGTGTCTTATAGTCGACTAACAAGCACCCAATATTCCTAGAATTAATTTCTAACTGGGAGAATACAATGGAAAACTGCATTAAAATTAATATTTTAAATATATGAAGTTAAATATATGATTTAGTAAAGCTATCTTCTCTTTATTTAGTGTTCTTGGCGAATGAGACAGCAGTATTTGATATTTGCTTTGGAGATAGCTAGATAGATACAGAGAGAGAGAGAGAGAGAGAGAGAGAAATGAAAGCGAGGGAGAGAGAGAGATTTTAAGTTAAAGCTAATCTTCTTGATAACAGAGAGTGGAGGAAAGCACTTTTCTGCACGGGCCGTAAGGAAAAGGTTAATGATATCAATACAAGAAAGAAGGGTTAAAAGGCAATGTTGTCAACTTGTGCATCGATAACAAATCTCAGATCAAGGGATGAGTACAGCCCCCGCCCACTCGCCCTCCTCATCTACACCTGACAATATATGAATTGTGAATAGAATACTATCACATAAAGACAGAATAGCGTGAAGACTTGAATGAATATAGCGTACATTTCAGTTTGCTATATAAGTCTTGACCAAACCCTGGCGCACGTAGACCGTTTAACAGCACAGTGTGGAATGTTCACGTGACATAACTAGCTGACAGTATTTGTGTACTGGTATGCTAATTTAATACTGATATAGCATAGTGTAATAATATTAGTATTATTAGGTTAGCATAACTATAAACTATTATTCAAGTATAATTTAGTTTATTTATATTGGCATCGACGTTTATAATTCGTTAATCTATAACTTAGCAGTTTTGCGGCTCATGTATTTATCCCCAGTATTTATCTACTTGTAAAATGTTTGCACATTGAGCAAGAGGCGACCGATTCGAAAACCAGCCGTGCACAGTCTTGTGATACATATATTCTTTAAAATACCTAATGGGTAAATTATGATTTAAAACTTTAAGCAATAATCTAACAGGAATGGCATTTGAATGGGAGTATCTTTGATATTTCTAGTTATGCACGATTGCTATCTTTATTTTCTTTATGCTGATTTATGTTTGCTTGATTTATGTTGTGTGTTTCATACGGATAAGAATTTGGTGAATAAAAATTGTAAATATTATTAGCAAACGTTTAACTGTTCTTTTTGTAACAATTTACACTGTATGTTTTCTGAAGTCACCAACAAATTAAAAAATAATTTGCCTCTACGTTAAAGTAGATATAAATATTTCCGCTGGCTTCACGTCTGGTATCATTTTCTTTTGCAGTGTTTCTTTCTTTCTCTCTCTCTCTCTCTCTCTCACTTTCTGTTTCTCTCTTAGTGCACTGCCTATTTCTTAATGGCAGGGCCATGTTATAGGCTCTTCCGCTGTTTTCTATCCTATGCCTTTTTTTTTTTTATCTACGTATGAATGCGTTTCTTTTCTTTTCCACGTATGAATACGTTAACATATCTTCCAATTCTTAGTCTTCCCCTAACCTTCTTCTCCTCCTCCTCCATTCTTCCTTCCATTGCATCTTTTAGTAAAACACGCTTGAACACGCAAACCACGCTAAAATGTGTTTCTGTCTCGCATCTCCCATAAACTATGATCTAAATAAGCTTATTACCTGTTTTCGTGCCATTCGTAGCAACAGGCTCGTCTTCTAGTAGTATGTGTCGCTCTCATCACCTTCGTTTTATTTTTCGATATCAGACTTTAAAAATACATATCACAGCCTTGAGCAGAAATATAAATATTATTTGATATTCTGTACTTTCCGTGGACTTTCAGTGCTCTGTATGCTGCAGGATATGCCAAACTTGGTGTCATATGGCTTATTTATTCCAAAGTCGATGGAATCATTTATCACTTATTAAGAAATAAAACATTTAAAAATCATTTCGTACGGCAGGGAATGGCTATTGAAGTATGTAAAAGGCAGAGTTTTGAAGAAAATCAGACCGTGAATAGAAAGATATACCGTTTACTCGTTTTTTTATACGCGATGGTTTCAGTGAGTAGCAGTTGAGAAACGAAGTAAACGTGTATTTAATTGCCCATTAAATTATCCGAAAAGCAATAGCTGATACGAGAAATTGGAGTAGTTCAAAATTTCCCGATGTTTGGACCCCTATTTAAGTGAATAGTGGAAGTCTGAAAGACCCTGCTTACTTTGTACGTTCATTCAAGATATGCATCGTCTCTCCTTAATCATTATAACTACAATGGATTAATTTTGTATTCATCATAAAGCTATTTAGAAAAAGAAAATTGTTTAATAGTTATACTGACTGATTGACGTTGCAAATCTAATTGGAAGTTTATTTGTTAATCTAGAGCTCATACTTTTTATTGAACAGCGTTTATCTTGCTGATTAATCTTCCACTTGACCTCTCGCCAAGATTAGAACGTTTTCTCGAACACATCGCAATTTAGAAAAGATTTCAATAAGGACTACACTTGACATAAGAAGCTTTCTGCTATACAAGAACAACTATTTTTATTATGCTACTGGAGATATTTATTTAAGTTCTTCTAGTTTACTAGTTTTACTTGGCACGTACTAATTTCGAGTGCCGCAGAATGAATAACCTGTGATTACCTGTCACGCAGCTAAACATCGAAGTGTGTCAAAGAACTCTAAATACACATTAATCTCACGTGTCTGCATAATTTAAAATTGTGAATGATTTTGTAAACAATTCTACTGGTAATACATAATTCAGGTATGTGATGTTCTTATTGGGAATTAAGGATTAACAACGTAGAGAAAAATTTAATATATTATATTTTACAAAGTGTAAATGTGTGATACCAATTATCGTAGATCCTGTTTCTACTGATCTCTCAGCAGCATTGATTGTGTCTCAATTAAGAACAGTTCAGTTTCGGAGCAAATGCTGTTTCTTTTCCTTCTATTTGAAGAGTTAAAGAAACCTTGAAATCCTATTGTTACATAGCTTCAGGTCTAATGTTAATTTTAACGTAAGAATGAGATCTATTCGTTTGAAATTGTAACCACTGGCTTACTGGTCGTCAGACAAGCGTGTTATCAACTGAACCACTCGGATGATAGGTTATATTATGCAATTTTTGCGTCAACTGGTATCAATGATAACTCTTATGTAAGGACTCATATGTAACTCTTATAAGCTTACCAGCATCATCATCATCTTCCCTAGAATCCCAGTTTAACCTGGTCGGGATTATATGCCTACTGTTGATAAAGGTAACAACTTATATTTTGGTTTGAGAAGAGAATTATGAGAAATTGAAGGGATAATATAAATATTAATGCATGTCTCTGAACAAATGCTTCACAAGAACTGGGTAAAGCGAGTGGCAGTTGTTCAGCTTCCAATGGCGGCATTTAATTATGATGTGTTTATTAGAGTGAAAAATGTGCGTAATATCACTAATTGGATGTGGAGTAAAAACAGTTGTTCGTGCCGTTCAATTATTCATTTAACATTCACTCTAAAGCTAGCCAGGGCAGCAATGAAATAAAAGCTGGTAAAGCTAATGTTAACGTCAGTTTCCTCACTCGAAAGCGATGTCAGTGACAGACGAGCCCAGGATTTGAAGCGACTAAATGAAGGAATAAAGACAGATAATAATTTGCGTATGTAATATATAGGCCTATTTATAGTGTAATTTAGAACATAATTCCGAATATAATTCAGAAAAATAATTCAGAGATGTGAATTTTGAAGGCAGTGAAGGTATGATTGTAGAAAGCTCTCTCTTAAAGTGGCCACACACGATCAAATTTATCTGAACAGATATCTGTTCAGATAAATTTGACGGAGCCCACACACGGTCAAATTTAACTGACATATATCTGAACAGATATCTGTTCAGATAAAATTTAATCGTCCACACACGATCAAATTTATCTGTTCAGATCTGAGATCTGAACAGACATTTTGGCCACACACGGTCAAATTTATCTGCAGATAAAACTGACTATCGCCCATACACGGTCAAATTTAACTGTTCAGATATCTGATCAGTTATGCTAATTAGCTGTCAATCATTACCCTCCATCACCATGGGATTTTTTCATTCCTAAGCTATCAACAATCGGTCGTCCAAGATGGCCACCCAAAAAGTACTAACCGAGGTCGATGTAGCCTAACTTCGATAATTGACGCGCAACTAAACCAAGTGCGCTAAATCCCACCAAACGTTTCTGAAGTGTTCATTATTGAGGGAGATTGTAGAACACTATATAAATTGCGCATGCCATTTTTAGTTGAGAAATATAATGAAGATTGACTTTAAATAAAATTGTTATTCATTGCTTATAAAATTTTAATTTGTTTAGCAAAGGTGTTTAATATTGAATTTTTAAAGAAATCCGTTTAGCGTGTATAGGCCTACCTATTCGGGGTCGATACGAAAGGGTCGAGATAGGAAATGGAGAATAAAGGTCGCGTATATATCGATTTGTCACCACCACGTTTGCACGACGAGTTTCTATTTTTCACGAATTAACGCAGTGCCAAATTCGCGACCTCTCGTTCTAGAGGCGAGCTCTATATCACTGCGTCACGAGTCATTCAATTTATAGTAAAGTCAATTTTGAAACCCAAAAAGTACTAACCGATGTCGATGTAGCTTAACTTCGATAATTTAAGCGCAACTAAACCAAGTGCGCTAAATCCCGTCAAACGTTTATGAAGTAAAATCAATCAATATTGATTTTTATATATAAATTGAATGACTCGTGACGCAGTGATATAGAGCTCGCCTCTAGAACGAGAGGTCGCCAGTTCGGGACTGCGTTAAGACGTGAAAAAATAAAAACAGTCGTGCAAACGTGGTGGTTACAAATCGATATATGCGCGACCTTAATGTTCCATTTCCTATACAGACCCTTTCGTTTCGATCTCGAATAGGGATATAAGAGCCGCTAAACGGATTTTTAAAAATTACAATATTAAACACCTTCGCTAAACAAATTAAAATTTTCTAAACAAAGAATAATAATTTTATTTACAGTCAATCTCTCTTATATTTCTGACAAATAAAAATGGATGCGCAATTCATATAATGTTCTACAATCTCCCTCAATAATGAACACTTCATAAACGTTTCACGGGATTTAGCGCAATAAATTTAATAATGATATTTAATACGGTAACGCTTATCGCTGTATGTCAAAAGAACCGTTGTGATTTATAATACTTTTAATTTAATTACTCAATTATGAAATTAATCTCAATCTAGAATACTCAAATTAAAATAAGTTTACGCTAACAAGTGCGTCAAAAGTCTTTGTGGGCGGGACAAGTCGTCAGATCTGAAAACTGACGCGGCTACACACGATCAAATTTATCTGAGCAGATATCTGTTCAGATGAATTTGATGGTTTTTCCATCAGTTTTGAAAACTGACGCTCGTCAGTTTTCCCAACAGTTTTTGCCCACACACGATCAAATTTATCTGTTCAGATATCTGAACAGATGAGTTTGATGGCAAAACTGATCGTGTGTGGCCACTGTTAGACTACCGAAAATGTTGAATGGCTTGAACTCTTCTACTTTGAAGTGATTCTACGAAGATCGTCAGGAGGGATAAAGTGGTGAAATGAGAATATCTAAGAAAATTATTTAAAGATAATTAGTAAAAAGTAAACAAAACACGCATTATAGTGAATAATCTACTATGTTGATACCTATCACTTTTAAAACCACATGTTTAATCCGTTAGGCAATTTAGACCATTTTCCGTATATCCAGTCCAGTGAATGTCCGAGATTTGACTCTCAGATCAGCGCGGCCGGGATTCGAACCCGTGAGGATTCAACTCACCTCAGGATCTGTCATTTAAAATTTCATGACGTTACCCCTAAGCTATTTAGATATTCTAATAGCACAGTATTTAGAACAGATATCATGGTTCAAATGTTAAAAATACAGTGTTATGTGACATAATATAATGCTATTTACACTATTATTATTATATTTATATTATTATTATAATATTGTTACTATTATTACCATTATTGTTGTTTTATTTATTATTATTATTATTATTATTACTATTATTGTTATTATTATTTATTAATATTATTTATTAATATTATTATTATTATTGTTATTAATACTATTACTATTATTATAAGTCTATCCACTAAGTAAAGTAGCCCTAGCATAGTGAAAAACGCTTAGTATGGGAGACTTAAAAATGAAGAGGACAAAAGTAGGGTTACCTTACTTTTGAGCATTTTTTCTAAATATTTCTACGCAGAGTAGAAAACGGAAATTTTACAGAGTTATAGATCTATAAGAAATCTTTCAATTAAAGAAAGAATGAAGTTTGTAGCATGAATATTAACCGAGATACAAGCGATCATAATTAAGCGGGTGTGACACGTGTATAAATATACGAATAAAGTGTTCTTTTTGGTCAATCAAATTTTTATTTTATTGGGAATTATGATTGCATTATTGAAATGATAATTGAAAATGAATTTCCTATTTAATGAGGTATAGAACTCCACTATACGACATAGATAACTCGATTTCTATATTTCTATGTTTTCATGCCTTAAGATCCAGTTATTAAATTTTTGATGTTGTTAACTGTCTCAGACATGTTGAATGGCAACCGGGAATTTGAGCGATATTATAGGTAGAATACTGTTTGAAAAAAATAAAATATAAATAAAATGCAAAAATATAATTAGTGTTGTTCTAACGTTGTTAGAAAATAAATGCTTGATATTGTTATATATTTAGTATTGACTAAAATTAAGATTAATAAAGTGCTACAGTCATTAATGACAACATAGAGAGCTATTGAGACAAAATCAAGCCGGTGAGCAAATCGAAGGTCCAAAAACGATGCAAATTCCAAAATCCGGAAAATCAGTCAAAAGAACAAAGCGCGTAGGCCAACTACTATTAAACATAAAGAGTTAACAGTTATATCATATTTGATCTTTATTCACCAAAATACATGGCAGTATAAACAGAACAAGAAATGAAAAATTTAATGAACGAACAGAATAACAGAATTTATCAGAACTGCTACCATCTTTCGTTATTCAATCATTAGTATAAAAATTAGGTAGCAGGAACAAGGGAAGAAAGCCAAGGGCTTATTTTAATCCCGTATCGTACATGATTACAACATCCAGCTTATTTTTAAAACTATTCACCGACACCGCATTCACAACCTCCTCACTCATGACCTCTTAAACCATTATTGGAGAATTTGAACAAATCTGTTGCTCTTAATTCGGTAAGCCCATGCATTATTGTATAAACCTCTGTAAGATCACCTATAATTCTCCTAGTTTCTAGGGTTGTCAGTTGAACTGCCCTTAGCCTCTCCTCATACCCTAATGCTTGAATCCCATAATGGTTCTTAATCCTCTTCTTTGCACTGCTTCAATAAGCTTAATATCCTTCATGAAGTGTGGTCTCCACACTGACATACAATACTCCAGATGAGGTCGAATCAAAGATTTATACAATCTTAAAACAATGCCTTTATCTCTACTTTTGAATGTTTGTTTTCTCTTTATTAGTCCTAAGGTTCTTTGGCTGCTTTAACTGCCACGGTACATTGTTTTCTCACTTTGAGGTCCTGGCTAAATATTACTCCTAAATCCTTCTCCTCACTCACTACATGCAGTATCTTATTATTTATAACATATTCTTTATTAGGGTTATTTTTACCAAAGTGAATTACCTTACACTTGTCCACATTGAATTCTAAGCCCCATTTTTGGGACCACTTACTTAACACGTGTAAGTCACGAACCATACTGTCACTTTGTTCTTTCATACCAACTTTTCCAAATAGTTTTGTATCATCAGCAAATTTTAAGATTGTATTAAATATTCCTGTATCTATATCATTTATGAAGATCAAAAAGAATATTGGCCCCAACACTGAACCCTGTAGCACCCCTGAAGTTACCTCCACCCAACCTGATTTAGCCTCACCCAGTAGACCCTCTGCTTCCTCCCCCTTAACCAATCTTCCATGCATTTGTATAACTTTCCATCTATTCCGCAAGACTTAATCTTAAGTAGAAGTCTATTGTGAGGGACAGTATCAAAAGCCTTTCTGAAATCCAAGTACACTGCATCAACATTCTCTCCCTCCTCTATCCACTGATTCAATTTCTCTAAAAAGTTAATTAAGTTAGTAAAGCATGATCTTTTATTCATGAATCCATGCTGAGATTTTCTTAAGATGTTGTGTTTCTCCAAATGATTTATTAGCTCATCCTTTATTATACTCTCTATCACCTTGCATAAATATGATAGGAGGAGATCAGAGAGAAAGCAGAGTCAGAGATACCAAAACATGTATTAAGTCTACTGGTGAGAATGCTATGATCAATGGTGTCCAAGGCAGCCGAAAGATCAAGTAGTACAAGGGCGGGTAGATTTTGAGAGTTTAAGGCTAGGCAAAGGTCATTGTGAATGCTGAGTAAGGCAGTTCCAGTGGAGTAAAGCTTTCTATATGCAGATTGGAAACAAGATAGAGAAGGAAAAGATTAACGATGTCTGCGTAAGCGAGTGTAGAATATTTTTTCCAAAATTTTAGAAATGAAATTTTAGTGGAAATGGGATGATAGCTAGAAAGATCATCTTTAAGAAAGGATTGCTTTTTAAGCAGAGAAGAAACAACAGCAGTTTTAAAAGTAGATGGAAAAATTCCTTCAGAATGTGAAAGATTAACCAAATGGGTAATTGGAGGAAAGAGGGCATCAAAGTAATATTTAAGTAGTTTGGTTGGAATGGCGTCTAGCGAGCAAAATGAGTCGGTAGAGCAGAGTATTAGATGACAGATTTTCTTCAAAAGAAGCAGGTTTAAAATTTGACAACAGAGGAGGATTTGGCATAGACGGAAGTACAGTAGTCTCAGAACAGGGTGGTATAAAAGAACAGAGTCTGGAAATTTTGTCATCAAAAAAATTAAGAATATTGCTAGCAAGAGTAGAAGGAGAATTGGCATTTGGAAGTGGCTTAGGGATAGTGCGACCAAGTAGTGAATCAAGGGTTCCCCAAAGCTTTTGGGGCAGTTTTGAGTCTGCAAGATCAAATTCTTAAAGTAAGAGCTCTTGGCGGAGGAGATCACATGTCGCTCCAATCCGAGATTGGAGCGACAAGAAATAGTTAAGAGAGGAGCGTGCTTGTCTAATAAAGACGATTAATTAATTTACTTGTTTCTTTTCCAAATGTCATGTAATCTATGAATCTAACCCTAATTCCATTAATATATTCCTAATTCAATTCAAATTAAATCCTAACCCTATCCCCAACCTTAAACATAAATCTAATCCTTAAGTAAACTTCTTTTAATAACTTCTACATACATACATATTATACACCAAATTAAATAAGCTTTATGATTTGTGTCATTGATCTAATGTCAGTCGAGTGGGGAGGGGTGTGTGCTTCTATTGCCGGCTGGCATTATTCTGTATATTTCTTATATATTTATTATGTATTTCATCATTTATTACCAGAATGGTATTTTAATTAATTACAAAAAATTGCATTTCAATTTCTTGTCAAATGATGATAAACATATGTCTTAATTTGCAGTTAATATACATGTATGTCTAGATGTAATATTTAGAGAGGATATACTATATTTTAAGGATATATTACACTGCAGTTGCCTGCCACAAAACAATTAATTTTATGATGCACAGTGGCGCTGCTCCAACGAATGAAATAATACATAAGGTGATTTTTCAAAGTAAACACCTTTTATAAAAGGTCTGTAACAATGATCATATGACGTAATTATTATCATCATCATTATTATGATCCTGATTGAGATGACAATTATCATTTTAATTATGATCATGATGATTATGAAGATTATCTTGACGGGCGAGTATTTATAAATATATAAACTGCTACATTTAAGAGTAGGCTTATATCACTGGTTAGTGATTACTAAAACGTTGCTCGATGCAAAAGAGACAGTTGTGCTGCGGTAGACGTTAGCTCCACTGATGTTCTAATCGAGCTAATTACTAATTAGTTTATAGTCCTATCAGGCGTAGTAGTTCTGATATGTGTATAAATTAAGTTGAATTTTGTAGATTAATTTTAAATTTATAGAATTGTTCCCCATGTCGTCTAAGTCGGTTATAATTACATAGCTAAACTTAATTTGTCATATTTATTTACTGCAGGGCCTTTCTCGAACATCCAATCAGTTATGTTTTTTTATATTATATTTATCGATTGAGGCAGCAAGAAACTTAAATTTGTGAAGTTAATACAGCAGTATTACTGAATAATCATAAATGTTTTGTTTTTATTTTAGAGGTAAAATAGAAATTACTAGACGAAGGTGCTAAATATTAATTAAGCAGTGTATATAGGAAGAAAGAAGAATGCTGAAGAATATAACTGATACTGTTTCATCTAAACTCATCTGGCTCTACTTCCAATATACGCTGCACCTCGGGATTATTGTCATGGACAAATGGGAGATTTATGTGTTTAGTATCCTTTTCATTGGAAATGAGTTTAAAAGTTCTTTGCATTGGTAACAATTTAAAAATCCTTTTAATTGGTAAAATTGTTTAACACTAACGTTTATTTTAATATTATCAATCAGTGACAATCATTAAATCAGTTAATCATTCCGTTCCTGTTGCTATTATTTCAAACTTAATCAACTGTTATTTCTTTTATTTGTATTGCATGTTTATTTCATTTGCCTAGTTATTTTTCAATTTGTATGATTGAGGGGTGGTCAACTAGATAGGTTACTTGTGACCTCTTAGACGGTCTTGTTTTTGTATGTCGCTGTATATTTTGAGTGTATTGAAATAAACATAGTTCTCTCTCTCTCTCTCATTCATATAATCAATTAATCATAGTCTTTTATTAGCACTTTTTAAAATATATTTCAGAAGCTCAATATGAATAAATGTTTTAATAATCGTGACTTGTATTGACTCTCAATCTTTCGATTATCGACCAGGTCTGACTAGTTGAATGCATGGCTTGGCTTTGAGGTCAAGTGAATTCGACGTAAACATTTGAATTTAATAGTCTATGTAATTGAGCACCTTTAACGTACGTGCTAGCGTGCTAAAGATATTACGAGTCAGAATTATTATTTATTTATCGCAACTCTCCTGGCATGCACTATACGCACGGATGCTTAAAGCCAGTCTGCATGTTGTCGTGTTTACAATTAACCATGGGTTCAGGTAGCTTATATACATGTATTGTCACCGTATGTAAACTATTATACATGCAAAGCTGTTGAGGAAGTGACAATAATAGGCCTATGATTCTCAACTAATAGCAGCTCCAGGCATTAAAAGGCCAGTAAAAACACGCTACAATGCTTCGTTTAGCTGTGGAGTAGTTAATTACATGGTGGGTGAAATCTGAGAATTTTGGGTTATATTTTCTTCTTTTACTAAAACTTTAGGGTTATATTTTCTTCTTACCATCTCTTTAGTCCTACCTAAGAAGCCAGGGGCGCCTCAAGTGGAATGGGGTATTTTGGGATATATTGAGGGAATGGGATATTAAATGGGGTATCGCTATATTTTGCTTGAACAGCAAATGTGTAACAGTCTAGGCCATCCAGTATTTGAAAACAATTTAGGATTATATAACTTCAATCTGGAGCGGTGGGTGATCAGAGGTGGGCAGGGGTGGACTAAGTGGTGGGCAGGGGTGGGCTAAGTGGTGGGCAGGGGTGGACTAAGTGGCGGGCAGGGGTGAGCTAAGTGGTGGCAGGGGTGGACTAAGTGGTGGGCAGGGGTGGACTAAGTGGTGGGCTCAGAGGTGGACTAGGTGGTGGGCTCAGAGGTGGACTAGGTGGTGGGCAGGGGTGGACCAAGTGGTGGGTCATTACTAGCAATCCCGCGGTCACCGTAAAAGTTGCCATACTTAATCAGTTTTAACTGAACAGATATCTGTCCAGATATATCTACAGTGGTCTTCAAACAACTGTCAGTGATTGACTTGTGGTAGCTGAAAACATACTTTAATTTGTGATGCTGAAAACATCACTGAAGAATTTTAACTTTAAATATTAAATTACTATATTTTTTTAACGGCTCCTCATCTTCAAATCTTTGTTATCCATCACTCAGAAACGCCTTAACGCCCTTGACTCTCAGTTAGCCTTGAGTTATTTAGACGACCCGTCCTTGGCTATTGTTAGTTTTTATCGATTCATTAACCTGTGCCTATTATAGGTCTCATTGTATATTTTTGTCGTGTGATACGAACAAAAGCAATAGACTCTTATGAATATTGAGTATTTTTGCCGTCATGTGCCGAAGTTTTGTCACACGACTTCCCATCTATTATCATTAGCCCAACTGCAATCTAAATATGTATTATTTATGCCAGCATGTCTATATACAACTCTCCGCTTAAAATAGTCGTTCAGACTGATTTGCACCTGGATGCTTTTGGTTTAAGTCGAAGTCTGTTTCTTCTCTTGAGGTGATATGCGTGTCGTTTGAGCAGAGATCTTAGATATGTAGTTGGAATTGAACTATTTGTAGCTTGCTATTTTAGTGCATTATTAAAGTCACGTCGGAAAGTTTTTGTACCAATTAACGATTAAGTACTGTCGTTCTTACCTGTTTGATTCAGTTATCTCATTCTTATAGGTTTTTAGTTTCTGTGTGACTCTGTTAAGCTTTGCTAAATTTACTAGTTATTTGTACTGTTCTATTTATATTATTCTAACTTTATTATTTATATGGATGATTCTATTAATACATCTAAGTTTACTAGTTTTCTGCATTATTCTGCTATGATTTGTAATTTAGCCGATTATTCATGCTTTATTAGTTACCTCTATGACATGATTTTCCTTATTAATAAAAGTTCACTAAATGTAATTATTGTAATTAACCCGGTCTATTAGGGTTAAATTCGATTTCATTACCGGTACTCTGATTTTTGCGAAAATGTTCATCAATAGAAAGTTTTGACTTAGTACATGGTCCTTTAAAACATGGTAAATACTAAATATTGACTTTTGTGTAACTGAACCAGTGGCACTGTTTAGGTGTGCGCTGTGCAGTAGCTCTGTTTAACTCTAAGCATTTATTAGATACGTTACAATGCAAATGATACGAATTCCTGCATTATTGTGTTATTGTTGATGTTATTTATTGCAGTCTCTCGACCGTGACGATCTGTTAGATCAGAAAAGTTACTAAAATGAGCATAACTTGGTCGCAAATCGGTTTTTAGTAGCCTAAATATTGCAAGTTAGCTCTTACTATCGAATGAATCAAATTAATTTTGCAATATGAAGCTGCTGTAAAAGTGATAACAGCTTATTTTCATATCATTTTTTGACGAACTCATTCTGAGATTTTTCTAACATATTTGTGTCTTGATCGCAGTCTCAGGCTTCACTGCCATTGGTTGCACTGACCCGCCTTAATGGCGACGTCACGCTACGCTGCTTTCCTATTTCTGCTCCTAATCGTAGCGCAGATAAATATAAATAACTTTATTACCGCTGATCCAACACTTGAACTGTTCGTTCTGTAGAAGTTTTGCTTTCTACTACAATCCTAATAGGGCAGTGTCATCTGGACTTGATATCATTGTCTTCTTCTGGATAATAGGACTTGAGATACTCATTTCAACGATAAAGTAAAACCAAGTTTAATGTTCACATCCTCTTCTCTGCTTCTCAAGGATGATGTAAAAAATGCGACTATAATTTGATGCTGTGATCTCCGGCTTATCAAGAAACGATATCGTCCACCCAACCGTTACAACAGACACTGCATGGCTTTTGTATCATGTTGCAGACCATTGAATTCTAATTTATATCATTCGTTACTGTTTTAATTAGTAATAGTAGGCCTATAAGTGTCCAGATCGATACTGAAATCAATCAAAATATCACAAACTACACTAAGTGTTCTTTGATTTCAAAAGTAATTATTACGAGGCTACTTCTAATGTCTATCTGGGTGTTCTTTGTGTATTTATGTATAAACTGGTCATAATTATCAGATTTATATGTTATGATTTTATAGAAAATAACTAACATTTACAGAAAAGAACTATTCATTTCAAACACTATCCTTAACTCTGTTCGCCTATCAGATTGCACATTGCTGGCGCTACTGGCCTGCGCCTCATACACAACCTACTTGTTCCTGCCAGCACATCTACACATGTGGATGAACGTGTTGAGTGGGATTCCAGCTCAGCTTCTGGGTACTCTACAGTCCTCAAACCTTGCCTCCGTCAGCTGGGGAGGAATGGAAGCGGCGTCGAATCAAGGGAACTGAGCATTTATGTCTAATTGTGCGTCATTTTCAGGAGATAAAGTCGTTTTGTTAACCATTACCGCAGAGAAATGAATAAAGAAATTAGATTCTACAGAATCCTGTAGCCTTCAGTTATTAAATTTAAACCTGCAAGGACGTTGGGAAGGTAGGTTTATTGTTTGTGTCAGGAACAGGGAAAGGGTAATCTCTTTCATCTGTCGGTTTATAACATGTAAAAATCTCGCTGTTCATTCAGTTCACTGGTCGAAGGAAAAAACTATCTGGCTCGGTGGGCAAAATATAACCTCAACTAGTATCCATCCTAGTTTCTTATGCAGCTTGAAAATTATCATATTCGTTTACTTTTGAACTCTGCTTGTATCTTTTTCTTCACTGATTAATTTTATGCTGGCTTGTACACGTATTCCTTACTATGATAAATTTGTTGTAAGTGTAGAGGCACGAGTCATTGCCGCTTATTAGATACTTGACTATTATCGTTCAGGAAAAATACAGATAAGCAGTAGCAGCTGAAATGAGTACTGCTATTGCGGAACAACCTCTAATTAAATTTGTATCAATTTATGTGTTTTTAATGTTGCAAAATTGTTGCATTTTGTTCCAGTTATTTTAATGAAACCATATTGAAACCATATCAGTCGAGAACCATTGCTACCGGTTCTGGGCCCAGGAGGAAGCGAGATTAAGATATCTTGTTCTTTGTTATTTAAAAATATACTGGGATGCAGATTTCAATTAGTAAACGCAAATCCAGTCATCATCATCTTCTTCCCTTGAATTCCAGTTTAAATAGGGTCGGGAAACGAATAGACTGTCTCAAATCCTCTCTCTCCTACAGCATATCATCGATCAATCAATCCCCTATTTGAGACTTTTCCATCCGTTTATATTTTTGTTGCAATTTCTGGAGCCTAGGCGCTCACCAGCCAAATGCCCTTTCTGACGTTGGTGTGGATCTTAAACGCAAATCCAATATCTTTAATTATTAAATAGAAAAAGTAGACCTACTGACTAAAAGTCTGAAATCAGGCTTCAAGTTAAAAGTGTTAACTTCGTCTTAATTTGTATATATTATTAAGTCGCATAATTCTTAACGTCATTGACATAATGTGATACGAATTTTGCTATTAATGTATCTAAACTAGAGAAACTAGATTTAAAAATTGCCTCTAATATTATATAGCACAAAAGTTCGATACTATATTAGATATTAGCATTGTTGTGATGCTATCATCGTGTATTACATGATGCTAGCATCACAAATGTTCAACTTTGATTTTAGTTTTAATAGATTTGTTTTAGAGACACTTAGAGCGAGGTATTGATTTTCCGCTGAATCATCACGCAATATATTGCAATCAGTGGCGCCAAAGCATTCGTCATTATGATAACGAGTTACAAACTGTTGACAATATATGGGACAACTAATTAGCCTTATTTTGCCATTTTAAAAATTATAATGTTTAATTACTGTGTCTTCTATGATTCTCTCTCTCTCTCTCTCTCTCTCTCTCTCTCTCTCTCTTCTGTAAATTGCCTTGTTGCATGCTTCTGGAGTGAGTGTAAGTTAGTCACTTTTCTTTGACTCGTTTTATTGCATGTCTGCCTGCGAAGGCGTTCTTAAATCATCTAAAATCCCTACCGTCAGTCTTTTGTTTTAAGTCTTCTAATAGAATGTTCCTTCTTTTAGTATTTATGGTAGCAAACCATAACCTATTTCTCCTGGTAAATTCTCAACCTATATGCATTGTTTTTACTTTAAGGCACTCAACAGCTCACGCTCTCTCTCTCTCTCTCTCTCTCTCTCTCTCCTCACCAACTTCTTTTGTACATGTTCTTTTTCAGTTTATTGTAATTATTACTGATCTCTTCTGTATTGCTAATTACAGACGCATCATGTTTTCTACTGTACTCTTAACTTGGCAACGTTGTTTCATAACCAAATAAACCCATTTTAAATATTTTACCTACCGCCATCTTCATGACTATTTGAGGCATATTGTTAGATGTCTTTCTTTTCGTGTCAGCAATGGCGTTTCATCATACTACAAGAAAATTTTTATACCTAAATGCGAGAGTAATTTTTGTTGTACATATAGTGCATAAATTGTAGTGGAAAATAGACTTCTTCAAATTGCTATAAAAGATTTCATATGTATCCAGTGGTCTAGATTTGTATCAATTGCAATTTCATAGGCGAATAGCATTAATTGTACGTTATGTTTTCTAAATACACTCAGACTTCACAGTGATGCTCAGAGTTATGATGCTCTGTCGACGAAACGTGGAAGTAGAAACCTCGATCAGCATTTGATTTTCGTTAAACTTGTCATCATTTGTCGTCTAATTAACCTATTTGTGCTAATAATTACCAATTAGCCCATAGAGTCGAGGGCTTATTGAATTAGCTTATTGGGCTTTACTGGAACGAGGGGGAGAGGGAGGGGGAAGGAGATGGAGGGCTGTTGTGCACAGTGCTAATATTCAATTAAGTAATTGTGTAATAGATTACGAGGATAGTTTTACTTTATTTTTCTAAAATAAACTCATATTCTTCTCGTATTCTTACTTCTCCTTTGGTCTGGGTGGATTGATCTGTAGTGATGTGTGCTGTTGGGGACGTCTCTGGCATCATCCAGGGGTGAGGAAGCGGACGTTAAACCTGTATTTTTATTACTATTACTATATTATATTTTGAGATAGTTCACGGAATTTTCTAAATGTTTATTATGTTCAATTTTGCCCATTTAATTTTTGATAAAGTTAATTAGTCTAAGCTAATTAATGGACTAATAGCCTAACGGTTTAAACATATGGTATTTAAAGTGATAGATATCAATATTGTTAATCATTTCCCTATAATGCGTGTTTACTTTATCGTGAAATTTGATCAAGTAAATATTTTATTTAAGATTGACTGGTATCACATTATTTCGGCGATTATAGTCAGGTTTCCTGTTGATGTCGATAATGGTGATCTAATCCTTGCTTAATTAAGTTACAATTATTATTTGCTTGAGGACCGTAACACGGGTCCCAGTAACTTCTTTCTTCTCAATACAAGTGCAAATATTACTCGTAGCTTTCGTTTGTGTCAGTTTGGTAGGCCAAACCCTTGCTTAATTGTCGTTATTGCTTTTAATTTTATACTCGTGTAAATCACATGTTCTATAAGACTGTATTTTTCTAGGCTTAACAAGTGTAATGTTCCGCACGTTGTGTCTTAGCTATTTTGGTGCTTATTTTAACGTATAATACTAAAAAACTTTGTAAAGTTAAGCTTTTGACGTCTGCTTCGATGCCTGGGGAGATACTCCTGTAATATCAACCTGTGGTCAACCCAGGCAAGCATGTTACATACTCGACCATGGGTAACTTTATAACTCAATGCTTGCTATAGATTCACAACCGCATATGATGTACAGTAGACCAATGTGTTGCTTTCTATGCACTACAGGCTATTGTATGGAGTAGTTATAGATTATGTTCGTTATACTGTTTGTAAACTTTGTCGATTGAGATAATTACTTCGTATAAGTAAACTCTGAACTATGCCTTAGTTCTTTTAAAAGTTGCGTTTTTTATTCTTGTAGTATCCTTTATACTATATAATTACATTTTTAAAAACATTATGACATTAGGATGCAATAGAAATGACCAATAGCGACAATACAAGTTAATTAAAGAGTACAGAAAATCGTGAGCTTAGAGGAAGCTCGAAGTATATCTAACAACAAATTTTAGAAGAGAAATAATAATAATAAAGGTTTAACGTCCGTTTCCTCATACCAGTATGATGTCAGGGACGTCACAAATAACCAAAACTATATGAAACTGTCAGAAATAACCAAAACTAAATTAAATAAAAAGAATATTTTAATAGAGCAAATCTCACTGCACGTTCATGCTAGCCTGAGTGAGGTCTGTGCCCTTTTACACCCTAGAGTTGTTTGCTTTGAGCAGATGAAGAGTCTTTGATCGCACGCTGCCTCTTTTCGTGAACTGCCGCAGGCCGATTGATTTGTCAGTCATTGGCTGAGTTCGACTCTAAATTACCGCTTTATAAATTCTATTTATAAAGCGGTAAATTATCTAAATTACCGCTTATAAATTCTATTTATAAAGCGGTAAATTATCTCTAAATTACCGCTTATAAATTCTATTTATAAAGCGGTAAATTATCTCTAAATTACCGCTTATAAATTCTATTTATAAAGCGGTAAATTATCTCTAAATTACCGCTTATAAATTCTATTTATAAAGCGGTAAATTATCTCTAAATTACCGCTTATAAATTCTATTTATAAAGCGGTACAAGCGACCTTATGGCAATATGAGCGATACAACAGCAAGAGATGTATTGTTCGATGTATTGCTCGATGCATTGATCGATGTATTGATCAATGTATTACTCGATGCATTGATCGATGCATTGCTCGATATATTGCACGATGTATTGCTCGATGCATTACTCGATGTATTGCACGATGTATTACTCGATGTATTGATCGATGTATTAGTCGATGTATTACTCGATGATTTGCTCGATGTATTACTCGATATATTGATCGATGTATTACTCGATGTATTGCTCGATGTATTGCACAATGTATTGCTCGATGTTTTGCACGATGTATTGCACGATGTATTCCTCGATGTATTGCTTTATTTAAAATTTTTATCAGCGTCACTGACAGACATCTGCAGTCGATAAAAGTGGATAGAGAACTATTTTTATTTTAAAAACAGTCAAATATGCAATAACACAAAATGTATAGGTCAAAGAGGTTAAAGAAACCTATCCAGTTGACCGCCCATCATTCATACAAAAAATGCAAAAAATATGCAAACTAAAAATGAAAAAGCAAACCATGTATATATCGACTCAATGGATAGACGCAATGTGCACATATATACATGTAGACATGCACATACATATACATGCACATACACACATATATACATATGCAGAAATTGACTAACCGATCTAGTGAACCGTTTCGTGATATCCCTCAAGAGTCAATGCATAAATACTACTTGTGCTAGGTTTGATTTGTGGACTTTTGCGTACAGTGATTTAAACAAGCCGTTTGATACTTCTAGATTCGATTAGCACATTAATTTCTACGGTATTGTAGGCCTACAGTTTGTACTTCAAAAGATAAGAATCGAAAGAATATCTCCATTTGCAACAGGGCCAACCCGATTAGCACTTCCGTAGAATTTTCACAAAACGAAATTAAAATAATAGGATCTAACAAAATTAAATAAAAATCACAAGAAATAAAAATTACTGTATATGTTGTAAATTACTGCGTGCAGGTGGCAATGCTAGGCATATGACAAATTGAATGGAGCATTATACCAAAACCTTGTTTTCAAAACGAATGGTTTAATTAGAAAAATTAAGATACTCCATTGACATCTGGTGATTCAATTGAATCAGCAAATTTCCTTCAAATTATAATTTCGTACACTGAGCAGGCCCAAAACTAAATGATTTTAGCTCAAACTGTCTCCGGCTGTCTGACTTAAAATCATTAGAGGCGAAGACTATTGGGCAGGGTGGGCAGTAGCCCTCCAAATGTTTGGTCCTTATGGGCAAGCCCTATCTCTTGCTCTACCATGTTTTGGGTCTGCAAGCAAAATAATTGAAAGCAATTGCCATGTGTTCCCGCACAAAAGACTCTCTATGAGCAGTATTAACAATAGGCAGTAGGCCAATATCAAATTGTATGTTTAACTATAAAGTACCAAAGTACGCAGTAAGGTAGGCCTACTAAGAATTTGTATTATGTTTACAATAGCATAATTTAGAAAGATTGAGAATCTGTTAATGGCAGCTAGATATAGGCCTATCATAATTTTTGAAATTTTTTAATAGTGCGAATATGCAATAGGGGTGAACACTACCATACAGTGGCGGCGCCAGGCATAGGCTGGAGTAGGCTATAGCCTACTCGGTTTTTTCGAAAAAAAAAATTTTTGGTCGTCAAAATGATGTAGTAAACTTTCTCTCCGATCTC
Organism: Enchytraeus crypticus; assembly: GCA_905160935.1. Lineage (NCBI taxonomy): Eukaryota > Metazoa > Annelida > Clitellata > Enchytraeida > Enchytraeidae > Enchytraeus > Enchytraeus crypticus. The sequence goes on along the minus strand of CAJHZI010000448.1, from coordinate 1,569,658 downwards.
TCGTTCAGAAGTCGTTCTACAATTTACAATCTTTTTATTTATGCTTGACGCGAATTGTAATTTATAAGTTTCGTCGACTGTTAAAACAGAAAGATAATATAACGTGTAACTTTTGTAACAAACACTATCATTGGACAACTGTCAGCGAATTAGGTCAGTTAAGATGCGAAACGCTGATTCTGCACTGAAAATCATTCAACGAATGCTGTGATTGGCGCAAATTGGCGCAGTCGTGCCGGTAAACAATATAAGGGAAGCTTTAAAGCCTAAATTAATATTACTTTACATTTGAAGTCAAATTACGGTAATAAATTAATTAATTTTGTGTCAGTGACACTAAATTAATTAAATTAATTTAATTTAATTTAACTTCGTTAAATTCAAAAATTATATATTAATAGATTTAAGATTATTATAACTTAAGTTAAACTATTAGACAGTAATTTATTTCTCTTATAATAATCTATCACACTATCACTAAAAAGTCGTAAATTAATTGAAATGAACTTGATTCTTGATAATTATTTTGATACATTGATATCGATAATTATAAGTTTTATTTTTAATTTAGACAATAATTCCAATTCTTCCAGTCATTTCCCTGACATTTGTGAAATTGTGAATCAAAATGAGTGAAACTGTAGCAGCACCAAGTGACATTAGCAAGGACAAAGATTCCACACCTGTACAGCCTAGATTGAAAACATTTCCTACGACCCAGATAGGAAGGCAAAACCGCAGCTTTAATTCATCTTGGTATGAAAAGTATAACATGTTAGAATATTCGGTCGTAAAAGATCAAGTTTACTGCTTCTGTTGTCGACATTTTCCTACTGCCAACCAAAATTGGTTCATCACCGGATTTTCTGATTGGAAAAATATGCCTAAGCAATTTGAAAACCATTTCGTATCCGGTAAATCCGCACATCAATTTTCATTTGAAAAATATACAGCTTACATCCAGTCGAAGACAAGCGGATCTGTTGCTAGTCAGATATCTGTTCACCACAAAAGTGACATAATAAGGAACCGTGAAGTATTGGCAACTCACGTTCAAGTGATTTTGATGTGTGCGCAACAAGACATTGCCCTGAGAGGTCACCAAGAAAACGATGAATCAACAAACAGGGGGAACTTCTTAGAAATACTTGAGCTTTTGAAACGAAAATGTCCGGACTACAAGCTGAAATCAGAGACCATGCCAAATAATGCTAAGTACATAAATCATGAAGTATAAAACGAAATTTTGAATGTAAGTGGATGTTTGGTAAAAAATATAATTGCCAACGAAATTCGTAATCCGACTGAGGCATTTGCAATCATAGCAGATGAGTCTAAAGATAAAGGAGGTATTGAACAGTTAAGTGTTTGTTTAAGATATGTACATGGTGAAGATGTGAAAGAAAGATTTATTGCATTTCTAGATTTGCACCAATTTGATGCCGAGTCAATTACATCGTATATCATCAAAATTATAAATGAAACAGGGCTAAATATAAAAAAATGTGTTGCACAAACATATTATGGAGCTAGTACAATGTCAGGAGATGTTACTGGTGTGAAAAAACGAATATCCGACATAGTTGGCGGTTTTTGTCCTTATGAGCACTGTTATGCACATCGTCTAAATCTGGTTTTAGTCGACTGTTGCTCAAACATTCCAGAGCTGAAGGACTTATTTGGTTTGCTGCAAGCCATATACAATTTTCAGTCTAATTCTGTCTTGAGAAGTGAATATTTTGAAGAGTCGCAAAAGGAACTTCAACTCGAAGTATTGAAAATGCCTCAAAGTTGCCAAACGAGACGGTCCAGCAAGAAAAAAGGGGTGTTTTATTTCTGAAACAGGATTGACGCTGTAATTATGGCCTTAGAAGAAATAACGGAGAAAGGCAAACCTAGTGAAGCAGCAGAGTGCAAAGGTCACATCAGCCAGCTGCAGTCATTTAATATTTTGCTACTACTAGTACTAATGGACGAAGTACTTGGCACAACAAATACACTGTCGGAGTATCTTCAAGATCCTGAATTAATTTATACACGAGCTATATCCGTGTGCGAAGCTACAATAAGTACTCTGAAAGAAATGAGAAGTGAAGTCAAATTCGAAGAAATATGGAGATCTGCTGCTGTGTTAGCAGAAAAGATATTTGTAGAAGTACCAAATCCTGATTCCGCACCTGGAAGCATGAAACGCCGAAAAATATTATCTAAGCGACTTACAGGCAGCCTACTGTTAAGCACAACCGGAAGCAGTAGCACAAACATTCAAACAATTCGAGTAAGTCTACGATCTATTTATTTTGAAATTATTGATTGATTCATCTCTGAAATGTCGAGACGACTTTTGGATAATATTGCTCTATGTAAAGGACTATTGGCTGCTGAACCTCAAAACAATTTATTCATGAACTCTGAAGAAATATTGAAATTTTGCAAAGAGTTTAGTCGGTTCAGTTTTAATATAGATTCTTTGAAAAATCGGATACCAGTTGCGAAGAATTTATTCATTGCTGAGAAAGCTGACAGCGTCATGGGCTGCTACAGAGTCCTTTTTGCAATGAAAGAAAGCTTCTCCGATTTATTTCTTTATTACAAGCTAGTGTTAACCATACCCGTGTCTAGTGCAAGTAGTGAAAGAAGTTTTAGCTCATTAAATCGAATAAAATCATTACTGCGCACGACTATGGTTGAGGACAGATCATCAAATTTAACATTGTCCATTAACCGAGATTTGAGCAATCGACTGAACGAGGATCCTTTCATGGTGGTTGACGAATTTGCAAAACTTGCCAGTAGGCGAATCTCATTTGCTATTTAAATGGGGTTCATAACCGTTCAGTTAATTATAAAACTCTGATGAAGTTGTAAATATAACTAATTGATCTGTATTCCGAAAACATTTGTTTTTTAAATTGATTTTATGACATTATGTAACTTGTACCAAGTTGGAAAGAATGAAAACTTAACTCTGTAATTCCTGTGGCGTGCGGATTATATTTCATTTATACTACTTTAATTAGTGTAGACGACGTAGACGCCAGGATATTGTAATTTGTAGCCTGTAGTGTACTAGTGTAGTGTTACTAGTGTAGCTTACCGGAAACAAAATTCTCCCGCTCCCGCAGGATTTTTACGGATGCAATTTTACCACATGCAGCCTATACCTATAACTATTGGTATAGGCTGGGGTAGGCTCAGGGTTTCAGGCGCAACTCTGACAGCACAACAACCCCCCCCCCCCGCTCAACTCAGAGTCTGACGAAACATCGAAAAAGAAAATGATGTATTGAACTTGAAGTTTCTAAATTCTGTTACCACCCCCCCCCCCCGGCTCATCACATTATGACGAAAAGAAAAATTTTAGCCTACTCGGAAAAAAATCCTGGCGCCGCTACTGGTAATGCCGTGAACTACCAGTCTCCTCGCCTGCAGAGACACTCGACCCAGGCGCTTAGCAAATACCTGCAGAGACGAACTCGACCTGAGTAATGCCGTGGACTACCAGCCTCCTCGCCTGCAGAGACACACTCGACCCAGGCGCTTAGCAAATACCCGCAGAGACGAACTCGACCCGGGTAATGCCGTGGACTACCAGCCTCCCACCTGCAGAGACACACTCGACCCAGGCGCTTAGCAAATACCCGCAGAGACGAACTAGACACTGTTATTGCCGTGGACTACCTCTGCGGGTATTTGCTAAGCGCCTGGGTCGAGTATGCCTCTGCAGGCGGGAGGCTAATAACGGCATTGCCTGGGTCGAGTTCGTCTCTGCAGGTATTTGCTAAGCGCCTGGGTCGAGTTCGTCTCTGCAGGCGGGAGTAGGATTACAAATTACCAGTTGACTATCAACGAATTTCTCATCGACTACACGGAAGGCCAATTATACTACCTTCAGCAAAGGCGAGAGTAGAAACTACGAAAAGACCAATATAGGAAAAGAGATAAAGAATAAGTCTAAAAAGGGATATAGGGAAGTTTTAATAGGGTAAAGAAGATAAAGTTCGTCGCAATTAAAACAACCAATCATACAATTATCTACTATACCAGTTTGTAAAACTAGGAAGCAGGGTAGAAAATCAAACCGTGACCGCCCAAGATAACGCAGACGCTTCCACTATCGGTTCGAGTCACCATATCACTTCGCCCCGAGAACCACGAATATCACGGGATAGAATCTACCAAGGGAGCATGGCAGAAACTCAACCGTCATCGTCTAAATACTTAGAAGACGTGGAGTACGCTTCTACTCCCGACTCGGGCCAGCGTCGACGCTGTGCACCGGGTTCCAACCCGGTGCACAGCGGGTTGGAACTCGGGTTGAGAACCCAATAACGAAGTAGGCAAGGGGGGTCGGACCTTGGCCTACTCAGTCGGAATGAACGAGAAAGGCCTATCGAGACGGATGATACCGGGAAAGAAGTATGATCTGAAGACGCAGCAACTCGGTTCCTCCTGACAAGCGGTACCCTTAGTAAAACATTCGACGATAAAGCTGCCGTCTCGAAGCACTGCCGACCGGCGAGCGAGTCCAGAAATAGACAACCGCTCGAGGACGAACAGGCAGCAAGGCTGTTCACGACACCATCCTCAGCTCCTACCTTAGTCGCCTCTTACGTACAGGCAGCAAATTGTTTGCGGTTTCCCTATTCTGCAGTGTTCCAACCACACCCGAACACAACATCTAGACATATATTAAATTTAAATTAAGATATAACATAACGGCACACTGGGTCAGGAAGCACAGATGCTTGTTTAAGACCCATTTCCTCCTTCCTCTCCATGGTTATTAGTAATCGTTGCCTTTTTGTGGCGCATCAATTGCAGCCGGATTTTGTGAGATCAATTTTGTGGCGCGGATTTAATAATAACCTTCCATCACCCTGGGATTTCTTCCTTCCTAAGCTTTTACCAACACTCGGTCTTCCAAAGTGGTCACCCACAAAGTACTAACCGAGGTCGATACAGCTTAACTTCGATAATTGACGCGCAACTAAACCAAGTGCGCTAATCCCGCTATCTATCATCATTTGATAAGTAATTTAAATTTATATTTGTCTAAATGTCTGAAATACCATTCCATTAATAAAAGAAGAAATACATAATAAATATATGCGAATATACTGAATATTGCCAGCCGTTATTCTCCCCAGGGAGGTTATATGGTTTATTATTACTCTATGATTCTCCAACTAGGCTTTGTTTATTATGTGAGCAGAGTTACCACTATATATTATAAAAGTCCATAAATGCTTTTTTTACGTAGCATGATAGCATATAGGCCTACTCTGAGTATTAATATTCCATATCTTGGCCCTGTCATTTGACAGAACAGCAGAGAGAACTCTTAACAGTTCAGTAGACGAGATTTAGTCGGTGATTGATATTTTCGTTTTCAGTAGTTTACCGCATGGTGGCACATCTTATAAGGTATTATGATGAAAATAGCTCATAGGAATTTCCAGATGTGGGAAAACCAAAAGTGTAGACGCAATAACAAATTTGCAATTATTATGCAATAACAATACTAAAGATCCGTTCATTTTGCAGCGGTACACCATACAGGCAAAAATAATACGACGGACTGATGGACTTACACATATAATATATAGCCTTACACTCTGAGCTCATAATGGAAATGCATCGCAATTCCATTTGTCAGAATATCTAATCTAAATATAGTAATTCCTACAACTACACGTCACTGTTTGTGGTCTTGCTTAGTAAGCATATCTGGCTGTAGCCCATAGTATTCCCACAAAACAGTAAGATGATCGCCAACGATATATATAATTAGTTGTAATTTATATTGGGTTCAGCTCACCCTATCATTAGGATTACCATACCACCATAATTGTTAATTAGTTAGTAATGCATGAAACGAAATACTCTATACCAAGTTACTTATGTGAATTCGAAAATGGCAGCAATAACTGGGTTAACTTGAACTAGCGCGGAAAGGAAATAGTGCATTCGATGCAAGGAAGTAACTGGGGCTCAAAAGGATGTTATATTGTCCGGATGGGTTCAAATATTGCTATGTTGAAGAGCAGGAAAAGACTATGAGGATCAAGCCGGTTGAGCGATGCGTTGAAATATGTTGATTGATGTGTTGAGTGATGTGCTGAAATGTGTAGAAATCTTTAGGCTGGTTTTCTGGATTTTGGACCGTGTTTGGACCTTTTTTGATCACCTGCTTGGATTTGTTTCTATAGTGCTAGATGTTGTCATTGATGACAGTAGCACTTTTATAAAAGTTATTATTAATAATAACAACAATTAGAGTGCTACAGTCATCAATGACAACATCGAGCACTACTGAGACAAAATTAAGCCGGCGAGCAAAAAAAGAAGGTCCAACAACGGTGCAAATTCCAAAATCCAGAAATTCAGTCCAAAGTATTTCAGTTGATTTGATTATTATTATTATTATGTTATAATTATATTATTATAATCTAATTATTATCTTATTATAATTATTGTTATTATAATTTCTGCAGGGAGCGATCGCCTCCGCAGAAATTATTGGGGGGGGGGAGGGCGATCGCACCCTCTGCTCCCCCAGGATCGCGGTCACTGTGTGTGTGCGTGTGTGTATGTGTGTGTGTGTGTGTGTGCGTGCGTGCAAGCGAGGGCGCGCGCGACGAATTGTTCTTGGCTGACATATTCGGTATGATAAAACTGTACAGGTAGGTAAGAATCTAAATCTAATCCACGGTATAGGGAGTGTATGATGATAGCACTACCGCACAGCACATACCCGGCTTGTCAGTTTCAATTATACCTTAAATTTATATATGAGAACTGCCTTTTCGTGTTTTGTCCGGGACACAGGAGAATAGAACAACCGATAACTACACACGCGTCGCAAGATGCGACTGCGATAAGCACTGCCGTATGTAGATTTTTATAATCTAATTCATTCTTTAAATTGTATATGTTATTATAATTTTTTGATAAATTTTAGAAAATGTTGATCAAGCTACTTCAAGTATCGCTGTTACTCTTTCTACTGTTCCATTAAGTGGCAGGCACAGGCCCACTTATATGGCTTTTTTATTGACATCGCTTTCGAGTGAGGAAACTGAAGTTAACATTAGCTTTACCAGCTTTTTTACGATGGACCCTTTGTCTTTTTTAGTTTTCGGCCAATTGCCATAGACGCATTAACTCTAATCATGTTTCAAATATGGCAGACAATCACTGCTACAATACACTTATTTCTCCAGCAGTGCGTCGAAAGCAAGCAGCTCGTAGGCTGCGAGCACAGTACTAGCGCTGCTTCATAGAATATACGAGGACAAAATCAACCGGCTATATCGTAACGATTTTGGCATAATTTTTTACAAATTTGTAACTAAAAAAATTAAATTGTCTACGTTTCGCGTGAGGATTATCGTCTGCGATTATAACAAACTGACAACTTTTCTGTAATCAAAACAAAATCGTGATTAGAAATTCATAAATGTTCGCTCAGTTTCGTTGGTAAGTATAGGACGCTTATTCAACCTTATTCGCAACACTAATCCCGCATAGTTACAAGATTCTTATGCATATGTATTAGATATTTTTCAATTGACAAACTAAAATTCCCGCATTATTTATAAATCAAATTTCGACAAAAGGTTTAATTAATACTCCCCTTTTCTATATAAAATAAATTTATGTAGTGAAATTTAATTAAAACATTTCAGCTTTAAAATTTCGAAATTTCGTTGTAATTTTGTTGAAACCGAACGACGTTTAATATGCCACCTTGCAATGATATGGCCTTACCATAGAAAGTGAGCGGCTCAGTTCTACAAGGGATCCTTTGTCGAGAATAAAGAATATCTGAGAAATTCGCAGCGAAATCCGATTTAACATTTTCGAAACAAGTTGGTTGAATTTCTGTCTTTTGATGGGTCGACCCTAGAGGGAATTGGAGGGTAAATTTCTAAAGCCCCCAGTGAAAGTAAAAGAGTAACAACGTGATTAATAAAGTTCGTTGTAATGGAGTTGTCGCCATATTGTTGTTATGCATGTGTTTGAAATATCTTAACGGAATTTTTTTGCTTACAAAGTAATTTTCACTATATTATATTTTAATATAATCTGCTACTATTTTATACAAATTCATTAATAAGGTGTTTCAGAGATTATTTAAGGGTTTCAAATTTTATTGAGTTACCGGGTTAAGATACGATTGGAAGGGAGCTTAATGCCGGACATAATGTCGGGGAAATGGATTCATAATTTATTTATTAAAATTTACTCATTAAAATGTTGTAACAGTTGCACTGTTACGTTATTAAATAGGAAACAATTAATCCTCCTGTGCAATTTGAAAATCTGTCGAAGCCTATGCTGTAGCTAATATTTCTGGAATTGACTGGAAGTGTGATTTTATATCAACTTTAAATTATTAATAAATTTAAAAATCTTTTTATTATTTAAATTATAAAGCATATGTTTCACTAAAACACTACTTAATTGAAGAAATCTACAAAGACCCTCAACGTTAGCATGTTCTTGAATTGGCAAAAATGGCAGTTCTAACCAATAAGACATTTAGTGTTCTAGCCTACAGTCACCCAGAAATGGTCACAAAATTACTGCAACAACTTTATCCTTGAAATAAACTGGGCTGTAAGAGTCACATGCTTATGGGAAGGAGATTTTTGTAAACCACAACAGTAGAGATTTGTTACAGATGCTGTTAGTGTTTTCAAAGTATAAGAAGATTCAAAGAAGTAGTGCCAACTTAGTTTTATCAAAAGGAATTCAATCTCCAATGGACTCGACGCCTAAAATTTAGCTGTACTATGATTAATGACATGATTGAAAAGATTTGTTTAATAATAATGAAGGTTTAACGTCCGTTTCCTCATCCAGGGATGATGCCAGGGATGATGTCAGGGACGTCTCCAACAGCACATATCACTGGTAAAGAGTTCCAGGTTGTGGGTGCTGCGTAAGAAAATGAACGTCTGCCCAATGACGTTAGAACATTTGGAACTGAGAGAAGATTGGCATCGGTGGAGCGAAGTGTACATGAGGGACAATAGGGAAGAAGAATTTCAGATAAGTAAGAAGGCTTGCTAAATCGCAGAGTTTTGAAAGTTAATAGAGCTATATTATATTTTATGCGGTGATTAACAGGAGAGAAGAGAAGACTTGAAATAAGAATTAGTAGTAAGGTTAACTAATAACATAACATAAGGACACACTGGGTCAGGAAACGCAGACCCTCTTTTAAGGAATTATATATTTTGGAAAGTCCTTTAGAAGTTTCTAGCAAGAAATTAAATAGAAGGATTAAAAAGCTTCTTGTTATAATGTAAGAAAAATCGATTGGAAAGAATTAATTAACTTGATTAAGAAGGCTTGATTGAAGAATAGTGCATTGAATTATGCTATATTAGGTTGTTAGTAGGCTAACGAAAATACTTGAATAATTTTTTGCAACTTAGGACTTGATATACCAGTAGTAAGAAAACCAATATATGCTTTGAGCCATTTTATATACCTCTTCTTTATCAATTGGATTGGGTTTGGGTTTTATTATGAATTAGAATCATCATGGTAATTTCATGATACTATGGAGAATATCAACAATATGAATGAAGTTTTTTGTAGAGTGAGGCTTTGTTGCAACATTTGATGATGCATTTTGGTTATTGACTTAGACTTGATCATTATATAAAGCTGGCTGAAATGTCTTCCTAGACTGTGAAATAAAATGATACTGTAAATGCACCTTATCTGCAGGCATTTTGATTCGGCTAATAGTTCGCTTTTCTGAAGCCCTAGGTGTGAATCAATGTTTACATGACCATATCTGACAGAACCTCTTTGTACCAAAGGAGCTGTCCATCTACTGCTTCTGAACAAATATCAGAATGTTGCTTTTGCTATTAAAATTGCTTTACTATTTGTCTACATTATTCCTATTATCTTGTAAGTTAATTATCTTACTGAAAGCCATTTACTAGTATTTACTAGTAGTAGCTTGCAATTGTAGTAGGAAGGAACATTAACGAAAAGTCTAAAGAATGCCACAAGGATTAAGGTTGTGTTAACCTTGGTATGGACCATGCTGTTAAATAGTAAAAAAAAGCTAAAGCTACTGTTAACGTCAGTTTCCTCACTCAAAAGTGATGTCAGTGACGGAAAGTATACTGAAAGAGGTCATAGACGGCAGAATGGAAGAAAAGAGATGATGAAGAGGCAGATCGAGATACAGAAGAGTCGAGGCTTTATATGCCATGGACCTGCCAGTAGGCAGTGCTCTGAGAGAGTTAGAACTTACAATTGCAGTTCACATTTTGATCTGGCTATTGTGCTACTATCTATTAGTTACTACACTGACTATGATGAATAATTTAAGAATAAACTGCACTTATTGGTTTGTTTGTTTGTTGTTCTAGATGTCAACGTTGCCTGCTGAAGAATCTCCGCCTGCAAAGCGCTCGAGAGTGGACCACGAACAATCTGGTGTACAAGCAGTGAATTTCAGGAACGGTGATCAGGCTCATCATGTATGCCAAGTTTTGCTTATATAGGGTTAGAAGTGTTCTGAATAGCGTGTGGTTCATGAAGTGCTTGTTACTCACTGAAACCCACTGCTGTTTAAAACATAAACTGTCTTCACTGCTAAGTATTTTAGTATATTTGTATGAGTTTCATAGTTTGTAAATATTAGTGGTTTATGTTGAATCACAATATTCATTGTTCATGAGTGTGGGATGGTTCATTAAATGCACTAAATGCTAATAAGTCTACTTCTTCTTTTCAGAAAAAATCTACCAGATTGTATTTTAAAAACAACACTGGCTAATCAGTATCAAAAGTTTTATTTCTATGAATGGTTTGATATTTTCAGCATTTGTTTCAATTTTTCGGCACTGTCAGTGCATGTTAATTTAATTTATATGTGATAGTAGTTTTATACAATTAACAACTTAAAGTATTCAGAAAACCTTAAAGTTATCTGCATATGTTATTTTATATTTTTAAAGTTTCTTGCTTGTGTGTTTCATCCGCATAACATTGCATTAATCTTCATAATTTTGTAAGTGATCACTTTCAAGCTAATTTTTTCTTTACTGTTTTTATTTAACTAGTTCTATTTCATTTAGATACTTAAATGAAATAAATACTACGATTTATGAATATTTTTTGATAGCCTGCACCTACTTATGCTTACAAAGTTCGATAATTAGTTTGTTAAAGCAGTTTTCTGTAGCTGTCTTTACAGCATTTTGCTTTTAGTACCTCAAGGCAATCCGATCCTATGTTAGTCATTTAATTCTAGAATCTTTTTTAGGTGGCTTATCCATTTCTTTCTTATAACAATTTCAACTTTTACTGTTCAGAAAGTTGTATCTTTTTGTACTGGTGTTAGCTTTCAGTTAACTTTTATATTCCATGGAGTTAATTTACTCTTAGATTGTGGTTCGTATAAAAGTATGGTATGTGACATGCAATTAGGAGGACTACTCTATTAAATTGGGGCTTGCTCGACAGTTATCTATTGGTTACTGTATTTATATTATTTTATGGTCTTGTTCATGTTACATTTAATTATACTGTCTGCCGTTTCTGCACCAGAAATTTCTATATATATATATATATATATATATATATATATATATTGGAACAGTAAGGAGTTTCAAATATTTGGGTCATACTATAACCGATGATGGGAAATGAAAAGAGGTCATAGAAGGTAGAATGGAAGGAAAAAGAGGCAGGGGCAGGCCGAGATTAGGTATGTTAGATGATTTAAAGACCCACTCTTATGTGGAAATGAAGAGGAAGGCGGAAGACAGAGAAAAGTGGAGACGTTATGTACCATGGACCTGCCAGTAGGCAGTGCACTAAGAGATATATATATATATACATATATATATATATATATATATATATATATATATATATATATATATATGATATATATACATATTTTTAAATTATTTTTTTCTCCAAATCCACATTTGGAGAAAATGTGTATATAAAATGTGGATTTGGAGAAGAATGGAGAGGATTAGTTGGACTCAAAAGGCTACAAATGAGGAAGTTCTAGAGAGAGTTGCCACAGATAGACAGTTGATAAATGTATTAAGAAATAGGAAGAAGAGTTGGATAGGACACATTCTAAGGCGGGAAGGTGTATTAAGAGAGGTCATAGAAGGTAGAATGGAAGGAAAAAGAGGCAGGGGCAGGCCGAGATTAGGTATGTTAGATGATTTAAAGACCCACTCATATGTGGAAATCAAGAGGAAGGCAGAAGACAGAGAAGAGTGGAGGCGTTATATACCATGGACCTGCCATATTATATATATTATATATATATATCTATATAATATATATATGTATATATATATATATATATATATATATATATATATATATATATATATATATATATATATATATATATATATATATGTATATATATACACAAGTACTGAAGTACATTATTTTAAAAGTTTTAACCTCCATCTATTAGATTATTATAATTAGTTATATTGGGTTTCTCTCATGCTCTGTTTTTAGCATATTGACGTGGAAATAAGATCATGTTTGACCTAACCATTATATGTTGCCTTATTTTAACCAATTTGCAATTCAATTGTTTCCAGTTAATCTAACCACGTTTGACAGCATTGTTGGAATTTTTCTATGTTCCATGCTTTACTTCTGACTGACTTGACCAAGAGCCAAGTCTATCCTTCTAACAGAATTGTGCCAAATAATATATAGATATATATCTGTATATTATTTGGCACAATTCTGTTAGGCGTGTAGGACATAACGCTAAAAAAGTCCAATCTGAAGCACTTCAGATGTCTGTAGAAAGTCTAACCTCTCTATCGAGTAAATCGGAAAAAGATTGTTCAGAGTGTGTTAAAATGATAGAAATATTAATAGAAAAATGTGCCAAGGAGTCATTCCATCATCCATGTCAACTGGTTCAAATTTTGATAATCTTCCCAGGTGACCCTCTCAGATTTAAACGATATTTTAGCAGTTTAAAGAAAAATAATTCTCTAGTCTAGATTTAAAATTTAAAATTAGTCGGTTGACTTGTTGGAGAGTTATGGCAGTAATTTCGACCCCACCGTAGATCCATTTCAGTGCGAAAAAGAAATCGCATGTTCTTTTTTCTGTACTTTGAACTGCTATAATTTGGCTATTTATGGTCTATCTATATGAAACTTCCCAGCTGTACTATATTTGATGCGTTGATTCAGAAAAAGCACTCAGAATTCAAGTGGCATGTGTACCCTAGCTGCTACAGCAGCTCAAACTTTATGTTTTGCAATAGTAAAAAAATTAGAAAAGTCAACTTTGAGTCCTGATATTTCTCAAAATTGACCAACCACATTACTGCAAGCCATTTAGTTTAATAATATGGACATATCTCAATAATATAAACCAACCGTCACCCTCAGAAGCAGCTTGGGTTTAGAAAACCACTACCTTAAACTTTAAAAAATTGAATCATCATCCAATTTTTGGTCAATTTCAAGGCCATGGTTAGACAGGTAGGCAGTTGACCAGAACCTTCAAACTGCTGTTATTTACAGGTCTGTATGTTACTAACTTACTGTAAAAATACTTACTTCTCAACGCTATCAGAACATATAGCAATTGCCCTGTAAACTTACCCATCGAAGGTCATATTTACTTAAAAAATTAAAAGGCTTATTATTTTTTGCTAGTTTAAAGTGCCATATCTTGGCTGTGTATGGTCCTATCTATATGAATCTAATCCAAAATACTATATATGTTGCATAGATTTGGAATATGCACTCATAATTCTTGTGTCATGTATATCTTGGCAGCTGCAATAGCTCACACCTTATGTTTCATTAAGTTTCGAAACGTTTGAAATTTATGATAGCTAACTTTGAAACCCGTTTATTTACATAGCAGATAAAAAAATCCATTTTGTTTAATAATTTGGACATCTCAAAATAATATAAAACACTTATGAACTCCAAAAACAGCTAGATGGCACAGCATCAGATGGCATCAACTAATGAAATTTTCAACATATTAAAAAAATTGTGAAAAGTAGGGTTAGCATGCGTGACCATACCTAAACTTTAGAAACGAGGTGAGAAGCTAAATTTTTTACAGGATGTTGCTAACATACTAACCTATAAATGACATAAGTTTGAAGGATCTATGCAACTGTCAACATGGGTAGTTCGGTGGGTGAAGTTGGGTGAAAACCGTGATTGGATAAATTTTCTTTCAACTTTGAGGTACTGGTATGAAAATTCTAATCACTTTATCAAACTGCCAAATGTCTTATTTCACTCAGCTATATGCATAGTATCAGAATATATATTTAATCTACAGATGTTGCACACATTATGAGATTTATAGAATCCTAAAGTAACACTTTTTGAAAATTGGACCTTCATTTTTGGTCAAGTTTGGATCGCTATAGTAACCAAGATGCATGTGTGACATGAATATTGACTTCATATTCTACTTCTACACCACAAATATAGTATACTGACAAAGATTCTTGTACATTGGATAAGAACTAACAGAGATGTGGCCCTTCAAAGTTGAGAAAATTTTAGACACATTTTGATTTTCGTACAAAATTCGACCAACGGTGGGGTCACCAAAATCGTCATAACTTCAAAACGGGTGAACCAATTTCATTAAAATTTTTAACTTAGCCTAGAGGCATATTTTACCTCACATGGTGTGAATTTCAAGTAAATCTGAGATGGTCACCTGGGGACCATGGCATATAACGCCTCCATTTTTCTCCATCTTCCACTTTCCTCTTCATGTCCACATATGAGTGGATATTTAAGTATATATATATATATATATATATATATATATATATATATATATATATTGATTGAGGAAGGCATGGCATAAGGGTACACCTCGTCCTAAGCAGAATCACCCAAGATTAATGGCATATCAAAAGGAATGTTAGCTGAATTAGAGATCTACTCGTATGTGGACGTTAAGAGGAAAACAGAAGATTGAGATGAGTGGAGGCGTTATGTAAAACCGACCTGCCAGTAGGCAGTGCACTGAGATAGAGAATAAAATTATATATACATGTATGTATATGTTGAGGCTTAATTGATGTTCACGTAAGCGTGCTGTAAGACTTGATTGATTAGTTGCGTTACAATCTCCTGCTACTGGTGTGTGTGCAGCAATCTGAACGACAAGAAGAAGACATGCAGACTAACCAGGTCAACGGCTCTGCGGCTACTGCCATCGATGACAGCCTCTACTCCCGTCAGCTGTGAGTATATACTTTGAGTACTACTGTTGAAGCTGTGAGTATACACTCGCTGTACTGCCGAGGTTTTAGTCGTAGCACCAGCACAATTCTTTAGTAGCAGATTTCATGTATCTCTTTGAACATTTCAACATTATACAACATGTTGTAAAATCATATATAGAAAGATACTTTATATATGTCGGTAACGTCTGTAATCTTTGAAGTATGCAATTTTTGTATTGTGATTGATTTATTGTAAGGACTTTCTGTGGATGGTAGGTTTGATGTTTAGGTGTATGGGTAATGTTCATGGATATGAAATCTGGAGAAGGCTGATTTTGCTACATTTCTCTCTCCTGTTTGAAATTTTGTTAATTTAAAAGTATTTTATAGTGTAGTGTCTGTAATGTTATCTAGTGTGATGCGTTTGCAGCGTAGTGTCTGTCCCAGTGGCAATATCAGTAAGTTTCGACCGCGGATCAGTATGTGCGAGGTTCAAATCCTGGAGTCGCCCGTCACTGACATACAATGATGCGCAACATTCATTGACATAATGTTGTTGTCACTTTCACAACTTTAGCTTTACCAGCTTTTAGTGATTTGGTTTGTTTATATTAGATTTGATGATGTATTATGACCGATATTCCTAGGTACGTTCTTGGACACGATGCTATGAGAAAGATGGCTGCCTCGGACATTCTGATCTCTGGTATGGGAGGAGTGGGAGTAGAGATAGCTAAGAACGTTGTGCTCGGTGGTGTCAAGTCAGTCACCATCCACGACGAAGCACTAACAGCTCACTCCGACCTCTCCTCACAGGTTGTCTCTTTATTCCAAAACTCCAATACATGTTTTGTTCACATTGCTTTGCTTTTTCAAGGCCCATTTTTTGTTAGGAATTGATTTGTATAAATGATTTGATTTCCGAAAATGATTTGATTTTTCTGAAGATAATTAGAAAGGGGACGCATCTCTATGTTATTAAATTTATTAATGCTCGCTAAGAAAGTTTGATTGAATAAATTTGTAAGTAAGCACCTATTTGCTGATTAGGAATTACATTAAATAAAAAAATAATTTTGAATTTTATTCTTGTGTTTTCATTATTACTTTGATGAAGGTGTGTGGAGAGTATTTTCTTGCGTAGCCAGTGGCGAAGTCGGTAAGATACTCGACCGCGGATCAGTATGTGTTGGGTTCTAATCCTGGGCTCATCCGTCACTGACATCGCTTTCGAGTGAGAAAACTGACGTTAACCTTAGCTTTATCAGCTTTTTCTTGTTTCAGTTCTTCTTGCGCGAGTCAGACATAGGAAAGAACCGCGCAGAGGCGACGCTGCCACGTCTCTCAGAGCTCAACAACTACGTCTCTGTCAGCACCTGCACTCAGAAACTGACGACAGACTATCTCAAGAACTTCACGGTTAGTAACCTTCCAGTGCTTCTCTATAGTTACTGTCCACCTGAGCTCTCCTACCTCTTCTGCCTCACTGATAAGATTCTAGTAACCATGGAGAGAAAGGAGGTACTGGGTCTTGAAACAAGCATTTCTGCTTCCTGACCCAGTGTGCCGTTATGTTATGTTAAAAAAGCTAAAAGCTAAAGCTAAGGTTAACGTCAGTTTCCTCACTCGAAAGCGATGCCAGTGACGGGCAAGCCCAGGATTTGAACTCGCACCTACTGATCCGCGGTCGAATATCTTACCGACTTCGCCATTGGCTGGAGCCAATGGCGAAGTCGGTAAGATATTTGACGATTGGTTAAGATTCATTCTAGTTTGTTTCTTGTTTGTGATTTTGTTTAGATGCTTTTTGCTTGATATATTTGTGCAAGCATTCTGTATTTATTAAGGCCCATTCTGATGATGACATGAAATTTAACATGTATTTCATTGAATCTTGAACCTGTTGATTGGTTTTCTACTGTTTTGCTTGCACTGTAATTTACTCTAATTGACAATTTTGAAATCTTGCTATATTACAGTAGCACTGTATTACAGTGCTGTAATGCAGTGCTACTGCGATAATATAATCATACCAAGACATTTCAACTTTTAGCTGAATGTTCTAATACTACTAAACTGATTGCTTGGACTTTGGGGTCTTTAGTTGTGCTCTAGAAAATTTGAAAGTCACTTCATTTCCATGGCATCTTGGTTTTGCACTTGGCTAAGCACTTGGTTGCAGAGTTAGTCTCTATATTCTGCTGGTGTTGTAAACAATATATCACATGCAACATGTAGGGGTATTAACGTTACTGACATAGTGCAGACGTTTGTTGCTGTACATGTGTGGTATTGTTTGTTCTTTAGTCTATTTGTTGTGCTATTTATGTTAAAGTGTGCATTTACGTTAATTGCTTTTGTGTACTAAACAGGTAGTCGTGTTAACTAACTCATCAATGACTGAACAACTGAGCTTTGGTGATTTCTGTCATCAGAACGGAATTCACTTCATTGTTGCAGACACTCGTGGTCTCTTTGGGTCAGTCACTTGCTATCAGTCTAACATTGTACCAGTTAACTAAACTTACTACGTAATATAGTCATTGTTGGAAATAGTTTTATGCAGTTGTGACTTGTTAGCTAATAACAATTAAAATAGTACTAATATTAATAGGAAGTAGAAAAAACAAAAAATTAGTGTAACAGTCGTTTCATCATTTAAAGATGATGTCAATGTCCGTTGATAAATTGTGAAACTAAATGCAACTCAGTGGACAATATTGTTTTGATCACTTAATTTGGAATTAAGGCTATTGTGCAGTTTTTTGTCACTATGTAGATGTCTCTGTTTTAAGTGTTAACAATTTGATGTATGTGCAGACAAGTGTTCTGTGACTTTGGAGAAAATTTTGTTGTGCACGACACAAATGGAGAGCAGCCTATCAGCAACATGGTGACATCCATAACTAAGGTGTGCTTTCTATCTGGTACTACACAATACATCGAGAGTGCAGTACTTCTCTAGGTCATAAATTAGCAGACCTATCAAACACTACTAAACTATGATTGTTGTTGTAGCAATTTGTAAATACTGGTGATATCTATAGAAATTTAGAAGATAAATTTTTAAGACTATTAAGTAGAGTTGCATCAGAGCAGTGACTCGTTAGAGTTGAGAATATGTTGAAAGTTTATTATGTATGAAATACTACTTAAAATCTAGCTATTAGTTAACTGAACATTGGTAAAAATTAATTTTCCGGCTAATAAACACTTCTGAGATTAGTTTAGAATGATTGATTTAATTGCTAGATGATCATCTTATGAGGAAGTATAATAAAACACGTCTGAGATTTTGTTTGCTAGTTCAGTACTTCTGAAATACTTCAGTACTTCTGTTAGAATTATCCTAAAGCCTGCTTGCTTGAATGATTATAATTATAGTTAGTTACTGCACATCTGTGTATCAATACATGCAAGGAAAACTTGCAATCGTTGGTACAGGGGAAAAGAAGATGGCACACTAATTCCTCTCCACTAAGTAAAATTGTTACGTTTTAAGTTTGATTAAAATGAAATTTAAAAAAATTCATTGAATAGCGAAGCTGAAAAGAGGAAGGGAAAAGAGTTAGAGGAAGACCGAGATATGGGATGCTGGATGATCTGATAAATTCATATATAGAGTTGAAAAAGAAAGCAGAGGATAGAATTGGTTGATAGAGTTATATGCCATGGACCTGCCGTTAGGCAGTGCACTAGAAGAAGAAGAAGCAGAGCCGATAGTTTATTCCTCATTAACTAGTCTGCTCTTATGAAGGATCTCGATATTAGCATAGACTTGAAGTTCATCTGGTTTCGCAAATTGACTTTGTGATTTCAGTTGCTGAGTGGGCTATATTCATAGTAATGTGTGTTCAGGATGCTGATAGTGTCGCGTTGTTGACTTGAGTTTGATAATAGTTTGAATAATTACGTATGTAATTGATTAATTACGTGTTTTAGGACGTAGAAGGTGTCGTTTCACTGGCTGAAGATGTTCGACATGGGTTTGAGAATGGAGACTACGTAACATTCACTGGTATTCAGGGCATGACAGAGCTGAACAGTTGTGAGCCTAGACCTATCACTGTCAAGGGTTTGTGATTGACATGAGCTATTTTACTTTAAAAGTTAATGTGTTTATAATGTAACTTTAATACATCTTTTATTTTGATTGCAATAGTAGAAGATAATCATGCCTTAATTTTGATTTAATTTTTGCTCTCTTCTTTCCTTTAATTTTTCACAGGACCTCCACCATGTCACATTGCTCTGCCAGTGATATACACTACGAGCTCTGTGAAATCAGATGAGCCTTTTAGAGATAGTTACGCTTGGCTTTTGGCATATTCTGCTGCTGTGTTATAGTATGGTACTCCATGAGAGCATTGTAACTCATCTTGTATTATTTATTGAAAACATGGAAATAGATCCATCAAGAATGTGTGTGATTCAAATTAGTCGCCTAATGAAGACAAATGCTGTAATGGAGGAGGTCTGACCATGGTGTATATGGCCTATGTCAGGTTGTGATGCCTTATACAGTTAAAGCATCTGTGAGAACTAGTATATAGAGGTGCTATGACAGTCATTGTATCGAGACTGAAAATTTACTGTAAAGCAACTACTAAGATGTTTATAGGGCAATTTTTGGCAAAATTTTGAAAAGGTTGCACTATTAATATGAGCAATTTTTTCAATAATGATTTCTTTTCTGATACTGAACAGGACCCTATACCTTCAGCATTGGAGACACAACTGGGTTTAGCGACTATGTTAACGGAGGCAACGTAACACAAGTCAAGATGCCTCAGACTATTCACTTCGTAAGTTCTTGTACTTGTTCTCTACAAATATACCTCAGGAATTTTAAATCTCTTTATTATAATTATTAATTCTTAATTTTACACATTTTGAAACTCTTTACATAGCAGGCATATTAATGATGAATCCTATGTTGAGATATTGTGGATTTCTGGTACGCAGATTATTTAGTGGTAAGTATGTTATTGTTGTTGTCTGTTGCAGAAATCGCTGCGTGAATCGCTCCAGGCGCCAGAGTTTCTTCTGACAGACTTCGCTAAGTTTGATCGACCCACACTGCTGCACGTTGCCTTTCAGGCTCTCCATCAGTTTGTTGAGCTCAATGGTCGTCCTCCTAAACCTTACTCTGTAGTGAGTAGTCTATTCATTGGTTTATCTAGCAATACACCAGGTGGCTAATGTAAAATTATGGTTCTGATTTTGAATCTAAAATTTATGTGGAATAGGATTATGTGACTGCTTGCGAGTTAGTTAATATTTAATTGTCTAATTGAATGTAACTGTCACGTAAATGATTGGATTGTAATCTGCTAACAAATAACTGGAAGCGTTTAATTGCTAGCTTCAGATCTATAGTAGGCATAATGCGGTGATATTGGAGAAATGTACATCAGCTAGAAAGTCATTATTTTACAGTGAAAACAGTTAACTTGTTAATTAGTAGAAAGGCCTGGTACTGAGCTAGTGGCTTGTACTTATGTCAAATTTGTGATTCTTTGAACATCAGACAAGCCAAATTTTGAATGTTCTACACAATGGTATCATAGTCTGGTGCTCTGTTGTTTGAGCTGTTGGGTAGATTGTTTATTTGTAATGTTCAGGCTGATGTCATAGTCTGGTGCTCTGTTGTTTTGAGCTGTTGGATATATTGTTTTATTTGTAATGTGTAGGCTGATGGCATAGGCTGGTGCTCTGTTGTTTTGAGCTGTTGGGTATATTGTTTTATTTGTAATGTTCAGGCTGATGTCCTAGTCTGGTGCTCTGTTGTTTTGAGCTGTTGGGTATATTGTTTTATTTGTAATGTGTAGGCTGATGTCATAGTCTGGTGCTCTGTTGCTTTGAGCTGTTGGGTATACTGTTTTATTTGTAATGTGTAGGCTGATGTCATAGTCTGGTGCTCTGTTGTTGTGAGCTATTGGGTATATTGTTTTATTTGTAATGTGTAGGCTGATGTCATAGTCTGGTGCTCTGTTGCTTTGAGCTGTTGGGTATACTGTTTTATTTGTAATGTGTAGGCTGATGTCATAGTCTGGTGCTCTGTTGTTGTGAGCTATTGGGTATATTGTTTTATTTGTAATGTGTAGGCTGATGTCATAGTCTGGTGCTCTGTTGTTATGAGCTGTTGGGTATATTGTTTTATTGGCAATGTTTAGGCTGATGGTGACACGTTGCTGGAGATGACAAGGAAGATTCACACAGGAGAGGATGAGGTAGACGAGAAAGTGCTGAGAACATTTGCTTACACCTGCGCTGGTAACCTCTGCCCTGTGCAGGCGGTCATTGGTGGCACTACTGCACAGGAAGTACTGAAGGTGTGTGTGTTTTGTGTGTGTGTGTGTGTGTGTGAGATAGACATGTAGTCAGGGAGAGAGTGTGTCATAGTATCTTACTCGTGTGCTGATAGCCACTGTCTTGACTGGCTTGAGCTGACTTTCATGGGTTGTGCTGCTTCACTAAAGAACATTGGTGCCATTTCCGTACATTCTATCGTTTCCGTACGGGTCATGGTAGATGCAGAGAAAGTGAGTTTCGCTGAGGTATTTGTGATTCACCTCTTTGCGACTGCGGCCAATCACAAACCATGAAACATATCGTTGAGGAGTGCCCTCTAACCAGCCTACCGGGTGGACTGTCTACGCAAAGTTGCCTTACAAGTGAAGCAACTACCTGGATTACCGCGTACGCTAAATAAAAATAGACTAAAGGACAGAGCAAGAAGCTAAGGACGGGCAGAGGTTATCCATTGACTTTCCTCATTTTGTAGCATCTCTCTTGTGCAGTTGATCTAAGTTATGTCTTACTTATTTCTTGAATAGTTATATAGGTAATTGCTATATTAAACAAGTCTGCATGTTGTATTAAAGAAGATATTTAAAAATAAATTTGTAATAGTTCTGTGGACAGTGTTCGTAAAGTTTCTTGATATATAATTTAATTTATTGAATGAAGTATAATTTATAGACATTTTATCATACTAAATGTCATATGTGTGGACAGGCTTGCACTGGTAAGTTCACGCCAATACGACAGTGGATGTACTTTGATGCTATCGAATGCCTGCCCGAGGATGCTCTCACTTCACTAACTGAAGAAATGTGCACACCTGTAAGATACCTGTTGTCTATATACCTGTTGATTTGATTTAAATCTTGTATACAATATACCACACATTCTTGTTAATAGTAAGTTAATTAAATTCAAGAAATTATTTGTTTAAATCTCTGTTTAAATTATTTGTGTATGCTTAGCTTTGTAATGAAGCTTTCAGAAGTTAACCGTAATTTTTATTTGAGTCTTTTCTTTGAAAATAGTCAAACAGTTGAATAAAATATGAATAAAATGTACAATAGTTGAAGTCAGTTGAATAAAATATAAATAGGTAATTGCTATATTAGTAAATAGTAGTCTTAGCATGATAGTTGAAATGTCAGGAGACATCAGTTTCTGTACTTTAATATATTTGTTTATTATCTTGCCATAAGAGCGAGTGATCACTCACAGACGATGGCGTGTCATTCAGATTTGCTCTGACTACATCCTTATCACAGGATATAGCACCTAGATTTGAGATTTGATTTTTATGATTAAATGTACAAAGAGTCTAGCAATTATTTTACTGCAAGTGATAATTATAATTAATGCAAGTTGTGGCGTAAAATGCATCAGATAATTATCTACTGTTTGTCAAATAAGAGATACCATATTTAAGTTTTAGTATTGATACTTGTAATACAGATAGGAAGCCGCTATGATGGTCAGATAGCCGTGTTTGGTAGGGCTTTCATGGAGACTATTTCCAACTGTCGCTATTTCCTGGTAAGAATGACTCGTCTGTTTTCTATGCATTTATGAACAGTTCTTTAATGAGAAACGTAGTAATCTGAGTACATTTAGAGTACGAGGGCTTTCGTGATACATAACTATAATTTTTGTGATTATCATAATAAAGATTTATTTTTTAAAACTAACTTTACATTTAATGAACTTTATTATATAAAATTTAGTACTTCGTATTTTGATACAAAATCATCAAACAACTATTCTCTTATAGAAGTCTTGTATAGGTATAATATAATTTGACATGATACTGAAAATTAAATCAGGGACATCAAATTTCTGTAGAAACTTCAATTGTTACTTTTGATTTCATAATTTGGTATTTGACTAGCTAAATGTTAGTACTATTGTTCAGTAGTTCTTCAAGAACTTTTCTATAAGAGTGTGTGTAAATTGGAAATTGTTTGAATGGTTTAACTAGAGTGTAAATATATGATCAAATGGGATGGGGACACCCAATATCTGGTCTATGTGTGTGTGTATGTTGATGGTATGTTTAGGTGGGAGCTGGGGCTATCGGCTGTGAGATGTTGAAGAACTGGGCTATGATGGGTGTGGCGACTGGTAACACTGGTAAGGTTATCGTCACCGACATGGACATCATAGAGAAGTCTAATCTTAATCGTCAGTTCCTCTTCAGACATTGGGATGTACAGGTTAGTGCTTATTATTATTGACAAAGTTATCTGTAAATTCATCATAGAAAATTTAGTCATGCAAGCCGTGCTTTGATCGTAATACTATGTAAAATGTTTCATGAAAAATTAAAAGATTTGAAGTTTTATAATTTTTCTTAAACATTTCAATTTTTTATCTCACTAGTGTCACTAAGATTTGCTTGAAATCTTTCAGTGACTGGACTTCATTTTTTTAATTAATGATCTATTTATTGCATACAATTCTTACATTGCACAAAGAAGTCAAATGAATGTTTTCAACTATTGATGAACATTTGATTTTTCAGCTTATATATATATATATATATATATATATATATATATATATATATACTTATTGATTCGTCAACATTTGACAGGAAGGAAAGCAACAGAAAACAAATCAAACGGCATAAACATAAAAAGTAGGATCAAAAATAATAGAGTTACAGTTAGCCTAATTGGATAAAAAATACTCACTTCATACATTCAATTATTGAGTATAGGCTAACAAACAAAACGAAAATCCCATAATATTAAAAGTAAATAAAAAAGTCAGCATTGCACAAAAGAGTAGGCAAATCAAAATATAATTTAAAAATATATGTACTGAACTTCAGCAAATTAACTGCTTTACTGCCGTTAAGAACATCTGGAAATAGTAAGTAGGGTTTTACGTACAGTAGAGGTCGAATAAAAACTAATAGCTACTTCAGCGATATCATCTCTATTGTTTAAATGTTGTAATACAACAGAAGCCCAAGTCGACAACTGCTCGTGACGCAGTGCTGGAGATGAACCCAGATATAAAGATAGAGGCTCAACAGAACAGAGTGGGCGCGGAGACCGAGAGCATCTACACGGACAGCTTCTTCAACGACCTCACCGGGGTCGCCAATGCTCTCGATAACGTCGACGCCAGTTAGTTGTCTACATTAACTCAGAATTCAAGATCGTTATTGTTAGACGTTAGTTTCATTACATAAACACTGAATTCAAGATAGTTATTGTTAGACGTTAGCAAAGTTATACTGGCAGCAATGCACTTGAGGATGCAGAATGGAAATGTGACGTGTGACACGGATTTAATCAATCAATCAATAAGAATTTAACGGCCGGTTCCTCGCTATAAGACAATGTCAGGATGTCTCTTTGTTTATCTGGGTATTTTCTTTTAAAATGGATATTTCTGATTCCTTTTGGTTTGGTAATAAATTTGGTTAAAGATTAGTTCAAGAGTAGTACTCAAACTATTTGCTCTCATTTTCTGCATACACGTTACTTGGTTTCTCTGCTTGCTCTCTAATTGTGTGCAAACTTGATATGTTCATTTTAACCTAATTTTTTATGTTAATACGGAAAATAAATTAAATTTCATGAGTGTCATATTGCAGACAAATATTGTCAATATACAATAAAAATATTTATTTTATTATAAATAAAATATTTATTTTAGTCTTTCATATGACTGACAAGGAATTAATTATGTGGTATCAATATTATTTTGGTTTTTGGCCTTTGAGTATCTTATATTATTGGATGCCAAAATTATTAAAGGGATCGAATTAGATCATCCTGATTATTTATAATTTGAAAGTTTACAAAGGAAATATAATATTTCGTTTGTTGATTCTGTTGCTAAAGTGCGATTAAAATTTTGGATCTACGTTGACAAAATGCTACATATTGAATATTCTAATGAATAATTGAGTTGATTTGATTCTGTTTGTCACTTGTAAACTACTAGGTTTGCATTGCTTAGCTGTACTTGTATGCAAAGTGTTGTTTCTTTTCGTTTATTTTTCTTTCTTTTTTCTATATCTTTGTTTGAAACTAACATGTATTGGTGAAATAAAGTCTATATTATGACTCGACCAATAAATTTCAGCTTAACCAATGTCAGCAAGCAATGAAGGCTGTAGATGAGGTTCACATTAAGATGATTGTGTTTTACTTCCTGTTGTATCTGTTAGGGACTTACGTTGATAGACGCTGCGTGTTTTACAAGAAGCCTCTGCTCGAGTCAGGCACGCTGGGAACTAAGGGCAACGTTCAGGTGGTATTGCCGCACCTAACGGAGTCGTACTCGTCGTCTCAAGACCCACCAGAGAAGTCCATTCCTATCTGCACCCTCAAGAACTTTCCTAACGCCATTGAACATACTCTTCAGGTATAGTAATTTAAATCTTCTACTGATTCTCTTGTGGTCTTAGTGTACTCAGTCGTCATCTTGTGATGCTTTGGCGCCTGTTTGTGTAGAGTCTGAAAGATACGTTCCTGACATTCCCTTATGGCGAGTAACTGTATGCTAAATTTTTATTGACTGATTGATTGATCGTCCACCTAGCTAGCTAAGATATATATCATAGAGTTAATGGATACCATTTTCGGGTAAATTAATTTTGTGAGTGATGTTGTGCATAATTTAACCATAAATTCAGGTGACGTTTTTATTCTGCATTGCATGATTGATGTTAATGAATTTGTAGATATATTTTAAATAGAAATTATTCAAATTATATTTGTTTTAAATTGAGAACCTTTAAGTTATATTAATATTGCTGATAATGGTTTTTTTTAACTCTCTTTCAGTGACTCTACATCATTTTGATATCAGTTACATATATAGCACTGTAGAACAGCTGTCCGAGCAATTAGTTAGCATTTGTATAACTATAAGTATAACAATATTTATTAACTAACTATACTATTAAATATTGTTATACCAATATTATAACAATAGAAGTTATAAAGTTATAACAATATTTATTATTTATTAACTTACTAAATTTATATAACTATAATAGCTGGAAATATTAATTTAAAAAAGTTTATAATTATTTAGTATGTTCTGCTTTTGAATATGTTATATAAAATCTTGTCCTCAGGCTTCAGATATTCTGAATGGTATTAAACTCTATTATTTTATGTAGAACTGCATACTATATGGAATGGGGTGTGTAAACTGAGTGATTGGTGGATTGATGTACGGATTGTTTGATTGATTGATTGGACTGACTGTAGTGGGCTAGAGATCAGTTTGAGGGCATATTCACACAGAACGTGGAGACCGCCCAGCAGTATTTAACTGACCCTAAGTTCACTGATCGAGCCGTTAAAACATCTGGAGGTCAAGCGGTGAGTAGCTACCGTAATTCTCTATGTTCTCATGCTTTGTAATACGTGCTGGACTCGCTTATTCACTTGATAACTAAACAACTGTAACTTATCTTGTGCTAAATATCTTCTACTACTTGTTCTAGATATTTAATACATGAAACTGGCGTCAGTCTATTTAGAAATCTAAATAAATATAATGAATGCGAAGAATAAAAGTACTTGTACCTGTTGTTGCTGTGTAAATCACTATTTGACGTGCTAAAAGAAGTGATAATTTCAAGACCAACATGAGATATTTTAATTTTTTCTTTGTTATTTTGTGAAATATTACTTCTCTTCGAGAAATATTACTTCTTTTGAGGAGTATTACTTCTCAAAGAGAAGTAAGGGGGGGGGGAGTGAGAGAGCTTTAGAGAAATGTTATTTGCTAATAAATAAATGTTGTGTCCAAATAGATAAGATTTTAAGGTATATATTATTTAGTGCATACTCATTTGGCAAACGTTTAGAACTTTACTTAGGTTCAACAATAAGAGTTTCATAACGCTGGTATATTTTAATTTCATTGTGTATTGTTTAAGATATTTTCCTAATTATACAGTGAACAGTAAAATTGTCTTAAGTTATTTGGTATATTATAATCTCGTCTATGCCTGCTTTAGTTTAATTGTATTATTTATAGTCAAAGTACATTCGTATCCCTACCCTAACTAAACTGAGATTCAAGGGATAATGATGATGGGAATGATGATGACGATGATGATGGTGGAGGGAGTGCTAATCATGATGATGGTTGTGGTACTGCTGATGATGGTGGTTGTGGTGGTGGTGGTGGCAATGATGATGGCTGCGGTGGTGGTGGTGATGATGATGATGATGATGATGATGATGATTTAGATTGCCATCTGTGTATTACAGATTGAGGTGCTGGAGGCTGCTAAGTCTGTTCTGGTCGACTCTCGACCTCAGAACTTTCAGGACTGCGTGTCTTGGGCTCGAAATCTCTGGCAAGACAACTACAGCAACACCATACGTCAGCTTCTCTTCAACTTTCCTGAAGCTATGTTGACAAGTAGCGGAACACCCTTTTGGTCCGGACCCAAGAAATGTCCTAAACCTCTCGTGTTTGATCCCAATGAGGTCTGTCCTTTCAGCAGTAATTCAATGAATATTTGATCTTGTGCGTGGTACTGTTGTGTGAAGTGTAATTGTTTGATCTTATAATTGTTATCATGATATATAGCTTTATATAGCAAGAACAACTTAAAAGCAAAAGTCGATGTGATGAGGAACATAGTCGTGTCTTTGAAATAGTTGTGTATGTGTTTAAATTAATAAACATTCGCATCTTTGAATTTTTAGAGAAAGAAATTTGTAAGGAAGCCGTGCTGTGTTTAATTAGCCGCTAAGAAAATCTATATTGGCGCACTGCTCAGTAACCATGACAATTGAATACATTTTGTATAACTGTGTGTAATTTTTTGTATGTATATACTGTATATCTGAAGTTTGAATACATTGGTATGGATTAATTAATTTTTACCGTCTTCTTGTCATCATTTAATTGCACTTTAAGCAGTAACACGAGCTGATCAAGTGATGCTATAGTTTGTTGTTCTCTCTTAACCTGCAGGAGACACACATGTCTTACGTAGTAGCGGCTGCTAATCTCAAGGCCTATATCTACGGCATTCCTGAGAACCGTGACGTTGAGCAGATCAAAGCAATGCTGGCTAACGTGCACGTGCCGACATTTGAGCCTAAGAGCGGTGTTACGATCGCTGTCAATGACTCAGAGGCTTCTCGACAGATGAATGATACACCGGACGGTATGTTGATCTAGCAGTCTGTTGAGATGAGCTCACTTTTATATAAGCAGATTGTTGTAGCCATATAGCTATAATGTGATTACGATGAAACATTTCTTGTGTTCTAGAAGGTATCAATGTATAGAACTGTTTCAATTTTATTGTGGTTGCAGATGTATTGGCTTTACTGATTTCTGTCTGTGTTGTCGAGTTTCTTGCTATGTGATAATAGGAATGTAGTTTTGCCTATTGTTGTTGAGGCTAAAGAGATGAGAATCATTGTGAAGCTTTCGATTTAATGTTACCTTGTACCTAAATTTTATTATATATTACAGTTTAAAATCTATTGCTGCTTAGTTTTAGAGTATCAATCTCCTTGTCACTAACCGACTCTCAGATATATTGATTTAACTGAAAATCGGTCCCGCTGACTTGTTTACTTATCGCACTGTTGTGCTATCAACTAAATTATTGAGCTGTAGTTTGCAAATCTGAAATAAATTCTTTGCATTGTCGATGTGGTAAAGGTAATCTGGATTTGTCTTGATGCGTTTTTTAAACTTAATTTTACAGAGGATGTGATACAGAACTTAATAAGAGATCTGCCGAGCCCACAGTCGCTCCAGAATTTGAAATTGAGGCCTGTAGAATTTGAGAAGGATGATGATACGAACTTCCACATGGACTTCATTGTTGCTGCATCGAATCTGCGTGCGATGAACTACGCAATTGAAACTGCTGACAAGCATAAGGTATGTTTTGATCATTTAATGTGTATTGTATATTTTCGAGAGACTGAACTTCTATTATAACTGTTCATTTCAATAAAGTCTGATGTGATATTGTTGGTAGCTCACTTGCCAGATAAACAGGAGGCCAGATGTTCGATTTTTTCTGTCAGACAGTCTGTGGCAGTATTCTTGTAGTTATGAAACAACATTAATAAAATTTTCTGCTATCTTACATATTTACGATGAATAAATCAACTAAATGAATGACAGTATACTACAGTAAGATATTGAGAATTTCCCACAGGTCATCTCTTCTCTTTGAGAAGAGATGACCTGTAATAATGCCTTCACTCATCTGTGATTAGGCTCAGGCCTGTGATTGGGCTCAGGCATATAATGAGCCTCAGGCCTGTGATTAGGCTCAGTCCTGTGATTAGGCTCAGGCCTGTGATTAGGTTCAGGCGTGTGATTAGGCGCAGGCGTGTGACGTGGCTAAGGCCTGTGACGAAGCTAAGGCCTGTGATGAGCCTCAGGCCTGCGGTGAGCCTCAGGCCTGCGGTGAGCCTCAGGCCTGCGATGAGGCTCAGGCCTGCGATGAGACTCAGGCCTGCAATGAGGCTTAGGCCTGTGATGAGCCTCAAGCGTGTGAAGAAGATAAGGCTTGTGATGAAAATACTCATTCAAGAGCGTAACTGAGAACCGCCTTTTCATTTTAAAATGCAATTCTTTCTTTTATTTAGCATCCTTATTCCTGTCCCTATTTAATTAACCTTATGACAAAGACACTTGTAGAATAATATTTATTTGTGTGGTATTATGAAACATTGTATGCATATTGTTAAGACGCACTATATAAATGGCTTACTATTATCATTTGATATATAATTAATCATTTAGTTGGCTTGATTGGTGTTTGTAGAGTAAGTTAATAGCTGGAAAGATCATACCGGCTATTGCCACCACTACTTCTCTGGTTGTTGGACTAGTGTGTCTGGAAATGTACAAGGTTATTAGTTACACATCATTGCCTGTTATGTATGAATTTGTGTCGTATATCTCTGCTGTTCTGTAAAGCAATTTTATGAAGAGTTTACTGAAGACTTGATTGCACATATTAACATGCTGTAATTCACATTAAATGTAATGAATTGTTTAACTGCTATAAGTGCTGTTATATCTCAACTAGATAAGCGTCTATACTAGGATTCTAGTCATTTTTGGAATAACAAAACAAAAATTCTGTCTTGCTTGAGAAACTGTTTTTTGTACAGTGTAGGTATAGTACAGAGTAGCTAGATATTGTAGTTATAATAGGCAATTTTTAAATAGAGGAGATTTAACTCTAGAACTTTTTCTTGTATATTTCACATAGCTATGTTATACATAGAATGATTGGTCCTTTTGACTGTACATTTGGGCGATGAAGCTGACCTATTATAATTATATATTAATAAGTATTGCATGGGTGTGTGTGTAGTTTTACGTACTAAAATGGGCAATGTTTATGCCATTCATGCACTACATACGTGTATACTGTGCATATTTGTGTGTTTGCAGATACTGCAAGGTCATTCCAAAATCACCCTGTACAAAGACGCTTTCCTCAACCTCGCTATACCTTTCATAGCCTTCTCTGAACCCAAGCCTGCTCCGAAGCTCAAGGTGCCTTCTAGCATTATCAAATACTTAATACTCAGGCATTTCTAGACTTAAAAAATTCGTTTTCCTATTGTTATGAAGTTTTTCTCTATTGGTACTGTTGTTGCAATATTTAAAATTATAAACAAATAGCAATTTGATCATATAACAGAGTCATAGCTTTACGAACCTCAGTGTAATGCTTAGCTGCGGACGAGTGTGATTTTTTAAGTGATTTGCTCATTTACTTTCGTCAGTCAATGATTAGTCTCCTCTTTCAGTACGCACAATATTCATTTAGTATATTCCGCTGTAGCCCGGGCCCAAGACAGGTATTTATAGTTTAATATTTCTATTTTGAATGAAATAGTAATACATGCATAGTTTTTACATAGGATTTACCTCTTTAGTAACTCATGTTCCAATCTGAAAATGACCTAACTAGAGGTATGTGATTAAAGCACTAAGTATCATTTTAGATCATCAATTGTGATTAAGTTTTGCTTGCCTTTGTGTTGCTAGTATTACGACAATGAGTTCACGCTGTGGGACAGATTTGAGATCAATGGAGACATCACTCTAGAAGAGTTCCTCAGATATTTCAAGGTCTGTTGCTTACATTAATTATTCTATTATCTGTTAGATTTTCCTCTGTGTGAATGGTAAGCCTTCCCATTTTACTAAACTTATTCAATGTTGCAATGAAGTCCAGCCTTTTTCATATAGCGGACCTAAAAGGTTATAGCCAATTTTAGCATCAGGTTCCTGCTCAGTAGCATGTCAGGAACTGGATTTGAACCCTGCATCTACTGATCTGCTGTCAAAAAGCATACAAATGTGCCACTCGCTCTGCCAAAAAGCCGAACATGTTAATATAAGATATGCCCAGTAGAAGGTGTTGATAAATTCCGTGTAGCACTTAGAACTAGTAATTAGATGATAATGATAATTAAATGTGTGTGATTCTGAACACACAATGAATGATCAATTAACACAACTATGATTCAGAATTAATTTTCTCTTACGAGGATGATGTCAGGGTTAACAGACGTTATTAAAGTGAAGGCCTTCGTCTACTTAATCATCTTGCACTTGTTACTACATGGTATTTCATTTATTTGAAGCACCATATAATGATGGTACAAAATATAGTCCAGATTTATTTCACTGGAAATATTTCACATGTTTTCTTATTTCTCTGTTGCTAAAATTTCTTCTCAATATGTACAGTTTGACTATGACCTCAGCCTTATTTCCTTCCACCACTCCATTGTCATAAAATGGTGAATAGCATGAGTGTATAATTAAGTTAAAAAAAAGTAAACACGCACTATAGCGAAACGCTCAACTATGTTGATATCTATCACTTTTTAATACCACATGTTTAAACCGTTAGGCAATTTATTCCATTTTCCGTGTAGCCAGTTCAGTGAATGTCCGAGATTTTACTCTCAGATCAGCGCAGCCGGGATTCGAACCCACGAGGGTTCATTTCACCTCAGGATCAAGTCATTTATAATTTCATGACGTTACCCCTACGCTATTAAGATATTCAATAAAATACATATAATAAGCTTTCATGAAAATACAATTCTTACTGTGTGTTTTCCTTGCTTTGGTGTGTTTCTAATTTTTATTTTTCAGACATCGTCCCTGACCTGTAAATGAAGTCGTTCTTATTAATCAGTTTATTTGTATGATTATATTGCTTGAATTAAGCAATTTATTTGTATGATTATATTGCTTTAGGACGAGCACAAATTGAACATTTCTATGTTGTCGCAAGGAGTCAGCATGCTCTATTCCTTCTTTCAATCTAAGGACAAGATGAATGAGAGAATGGGCAAGAAGTTAGTTAAAGTCTATGCTATGTTATACATCAAATACCATGAATTAAGTTTATTCCATAAATAGGTTAAGATTAGACATGAAATATATATCTTTAAAATATGCTGGTACATTATTAACTTCCGTAAATTTGCTTTTTCTGAATATTGCCTACTTCTAACCATATATGTACATATTTAATTATTTATTTAGCTGCAAATCGAGTATCAGTTTGTACTTGTTGCCGTGTCAGAAATGTTTAGGATTTGTAACTTTGAGATAGTGAGTACTGCATTGTACACTGATTGCTAACCGATGTGGATGATATGATGCAGATTTTAGTCTAATGACTCATCATTTTCCTTTAGTACTAAAACACTACGCTGTCATATGACATGTAATCTGACTTTAAAGTTCTTTGATTTATAACCACCTATTACTAGCAGATAGGTATATAATATTCACGTTGTCATACTTAATGATAAACAGTTATATAATGAAGAAAGCAATATTGTCTTTTTGATGTTAGATGAATAACTGTGAAGATAGGCTGACTGACGTACTGAATGACGAACTGATTGATTGACGTAGGATGACTGAGCTGGTGACCAGTATAACGAAGAAGCCGATACCAGACTACGTGGGCTCCCTGGTGTTTGAGCTCCTCTGTGACAGCGAGGATGGAGAGGATCTCGATGTTCCCTATGTCAAGTACAACTTTAGAGCAACGCCGTAGCGCAGTACAACTGCATAGTACAATATTCGCAGTACTGCTACGAGAGGACTAACAGTGTCAACTCGT
Organism: Enchytraeus crypticus; assembly: GCA_905160935.1. Lineage (NCBI taxonomy): Eukaryota > Metazoa > Annelida > Clitellata > Enchytraeida > Enchytraeidae > Enchytraeus > Enchytraeus crypticus. The sequence goes on along the minus strand of CAJHZI010000448.1, from coordinate 1,535,957 downwards.
CGATCTACTTGTAGACTGTATAAACATCATCGGCATCACTCTACCGAATATCTTTCTGAACATACAATAATCGTGGTTTTTTGTAATAATAGCTTTTGTAGTTTGAATTAGAAGTGTATTTGTAAATGAACTTCAACCTTCGATAGGATATAAAATATAACTCATGTGTGTTAACTATCTACTTAAGAGAATGAATATTAAAAGCTTGAACTATTATACAAATAAAAAATTTGTAGCTAAAATTAGAAAAAGAATAGATGCTTCAAATAAACTAGATGCTTAAAAATAACTAACTGGACGTTTTCGACTTATGTATAGTGATGCTATTCTTTCTTACTCGAACATTTCTGCTAACATCTTATGGTTGTGTGATATAGGACTAACGGATCACATCAGGTTCACATAATAATTTGTCACATCAATGATGCTTAATTTTATCACGACGAGTTTGTTTAGGAGATGTTTGCTGTTGTATGTCTGCACAATGTGTTGTCGTTTTTCGTTATGTTTTCGTCGCAGCATGCTATTGTGCTTTGATTGACACTCACATCTAGTAGAGGTAGAGTAGTTGTTCAAATTAACTAAGAAGAATTTACCATGTTTTAGTAGTGATTTGAATTATATTCTAAGAACTTCTATATACTATAGAACTTCTATATACTAAGTGCAGAATATTGCTCTGACTATTTTCATATCATATTTTAGACGTTCTGCCTACAGTCAATTAGTCATGATTTTACCGAATGGGGTTAACTTAGAATCCAATTAAATGCTTATTGCAAGCAACTAGCTATTCTCCATCTGAGCATATATGTCTTGTCAGTAGTTGTAATGTACTCGACTAAACTCTCTTTATATAGTTCTGTATGGATGGGATTGAATAAAGAGTTTCATTGTACAATTTGTGTTAGACTTAAAAATTATAGAAAATAAAATACTAAATGAGACCATATCTACTCTGGATGGTTTATATAAAATACTAATTTAGGCTATATGTACTCTTGATGGTTTGGGGCTGCGCTTGTGTGAATTAATGAACACTTATAAAGATTTAATTTTTTTTCAAGTCATAAAGATTTAATTTTTTTTTCAAGTCTTTGCTATTGTGCTCATGATCTTTACATGCAAAATAGGACTACGAAAGCAGAGAGTAAAACAGGCAAATCTTTCACGAGTAGTGTTGCCATTCAGTCCGTTAGACAACTTACAATAGAACGATATGCAAAATTATATTCTGATTACCTTAAGACAGTAAGAGTAATCGGATTTTGATGTAATCGCACTTGCGCTGACGTCAATTAATGACATTAATTTAAAATATGATTACTCAGTCCAGGATGACATGGGATACATCCACAGCAGTACATAAAAATGTGACTATGTCTTCATTACAAGCTGATTTGCTTTTTAGCAGAAGCTATTTAGGTAGCTAACAAGTATATATTATGTTCCTCCCACAATCGCTATCATTCACATTAAATCATTAGGCTGTTACAACTTTAACTGAATAAGCTTTCTAAACTACAAGCAAATGCCCTAAACATCTAATAGCCCATTCTGTACGCTTCATTTAGGGTCTTTACTGTTGAGATATTTGTACCATAACGAAACATTCGTGCACTGGTAATTCTAATGAAACCAATGTATCATAAAAACTCTATTATCAGTAATCTGATTTTAACCAGGAAGCTACAGTTCAGAGACGACGGTCAGAAACGGAATTCAACTGACTCGAGCATCTTTTAATATCCATTCAATCACGTATGCTTAGAAGCTACAGTTCAGATTCGACGGGCTGTGGTACGAGGTAGCCGTCAGGTACGTCATGGAAATGCGAGTATGTGGCGTCCAGTGCCACGGGATCAGATCTGCGCTGACTTGCCTCCAGGCTGGTGATCAGATCACGGATGTCCATCGAGAGGTCGACAAAAGTGGGTCTCTCGTTGGGTTCCGGGTGCCAGCAGTCCAGTGCCAGCTGATAGCTGAGCAACAACAACCTTAACAAAATTAGAGAGCCGTTGTGCAAGACAACATCAAGTATCTTAGCGTCAACCAACGAGCGTAGTAATAAGATGTTCATGAAACGGTGGAAATTAAATTTCAGGAAATCAGACAAAAATATACAGAAACGTTAGTATTGATTGATGAGATCCATTTTCGTAACAGTTAAACTAATCAATCCTGCTTCCACACTCCATCCTACCCTCCCACAAAGTTACCTTATACAATCAAAGCTTTGCTAAGTTTCTTGTTATACTACATTTTGTCATTCTACATTTTATTGGAGATAATATAGTCAAGTTATATGTTGCTAGTGAAATCTTGAGAAAGAGATTGCATATGCCGGAGTTAAAAGCTCATCTAAATATTAATAGATTTAACAAAAATGACATGGCCGTGATATTACTAGTTTGGTTGTCGATTAGGTTAACGATTAATTATGTGAACCAGCTAGCAATAGCGATCAGTTAAATGAACTAATTAAAGGTAGAGTTAAACGTCGATTTCTTGTCTCAAAAGATGATAAAATACGACACTGGTGCGACCAGGGTCGTATTTGCTGGGGGTGGGGTTAGGGGTTCGTGGGACCCGTAAAGTCTTAAACCCTCTTCGCAGTTTTAACTCCTCCCTCTGGACAAAGTCAGAATGACCCCCCTGGCAAGCTTCGATTGGCTAAAGACCTCCTTGGAAAAATTAAACAAATACAATATTCTAGCAACTACCTCAGGATTTGAACCCTACACCTAGCCTATTGATCTGCGAATACCTCATCGATTTGCTACTGACTCAGCCCTTTTCTCCAAAAATCTCTAAACACTTGTCTAATTATAATTAGACAAGACTTAGTGTTCAATTATAACACCTTTTATCTGTCTTTTGATTTCTGTACATTTGAATGATTCAAATGATTCAAATTTTTTATTCAAGTGATTTGAATAATATAATTATTCAAATGTGCAGAAATCAAAAGGCCCACAATTAGATAAGAACTGATCGCACTCACAGCGCATGAGGACAGTAGGAGGGCTGCAGTAGACGTCTACCACTCCTCAGATATCTGATGATGTCCCAGCTGTCGACGTCAGCGTAAGGGGTGACCCCTCTCGTCATCAACTCCCAGATCACCACTCCGAATGACCACTGAAATATGCATAGCTTTGTACGTCAAGTTCTCTTAGTGCACTGCCCACTGGCAGGTCCATGGTATATAACGCCTCCACTCTTCTCTGTCTTCCGCCTTCCTCTTCATTTCCACATATGAGTGGGTCTTTAAATCATCTAACATACCTAATCTCGGCCTGCCCCTGCCTCTTTTTTACGTTAATATCTTCTTCTTCTTCAGTGCACTGCCAAGTGGCAGGTTCAAAGTAAATATTCATACTCAAAGTCTGTTTTCTCGCTCCATAAGAGCACTCCTTAGATCAACAAGTCCATCCCTTCACAAAGTCCATGCCTTATCCATACCTTATGTAACCTATAGCTTGGGAACAATATGGCTTCCGAGGTGGTTTCCCGTTGCCTTCCTCAGTTAGGTGGATTAATTACCATTTAATCCTGGGGGAAAATATTTCATGGTGAGATGGGTCCCCTCTTGCCATCCTCAGCTCCTGCCTTTAGTCGCCTCTTACGTACACGCGGCAGATTGTTTGCGGTTGCCCAATTCTGCAGTGATCCAACCACACCCGAGCACAACACGGGGAATATATAATATATACACGTTAATATATGCTATAATAATACGCTATAAATAGTTATCTTCCATTAAATTCCAGTTTAACCAAGGTCGGGATACGAATAGACTTTCTCCAGGCAAGTTTATCCATTCGTTTAAGTTTTTGTAGCAATTTCTGGAGCATAGGCGCTCACCAACCGAATGCCCTTTCTGACGTTGGTTTGGATCCAGTTTTTATGTCGCTTTCTACGACACGTGCATATTTACACGGTCGGTCTATTCTTCAAACAACCCGGATACAACACGGGGAAATAATATGGATAAAAATATGCTGTAAATAATTAAATTAAATAAAATAATTAATTGCAATAATTAATTTTAATTAATGAACATTTTGCTGACACTCAGGAAAGATTTGTTAGTTTTCCTGCAAAGTATCATTATGTTCGAGATTCAAATCCTGAACTCTTTTTTTTCTTTTAGCTTTTGATGAGTGAATCACTATGATGAGTCAGACTCTGATGAATCACCATGATGAGTCAGACTCTGATGAATCACCATGATGAGTCCGACTCTGATGAATCACTATGATGAGTCAGACTCTGATGAATCTTTATGAATTGTTAGACTCTGATGAATCTTTATGAATTGTTAGACTCTGATGAATCTTTATGAATTGTTAGACTCTGTATTTAAAATGATATTTATCATATCATATTCTAGCATCAAATGAGTTTAAATATTGATTCTAATGAATAAATACCAATTTCAAGCAAATAGGGTTTCTAAGACCGATACCAACCACATCGGATTTGCTGCTGTATATTCCTTTCTCCAGACTCTCCAATGCCATCCATTTCACCGGTAGCTTGGCCTTCCTATCAACACTACTGTAATAGTCACGCTCATAGATGTCACGTGATAGGCCAAAGTCTGCCACCTTAACCAGCATGCTGTCGTCCAACCTAAACGAGATAAAATACTTCAAATCATCAACCTGACCAACAAATACCAACAAATACCTAATAAAGCAAAATAGAACTTAAAATGTCTTAACGTCACGAAGTTTTAAATGACTGATCCTGAGCTGAATTGAACCCTCGTGGGTTCGAATCCCAGCCGCGCTAATCTGAGAGTAAAATCTCGGACATTCGCTGGACTGGTTATACGGAAAATGGTCTAAATTGCCTAACGATTTGAACATGTGTTATGAAAAAGTGATAGGTATCAACATAGTTGGTCATTTCACTATAATGAGTGTTTACTTTTTAAAGCAAATATGCCTCAATAAGAAACAGTTACAATTGCACAACTGTACAACGAAATTTGAAGTATAATTCTGGATTAGAATGAATATATGAACTTGATAAATGCAATCCAAGCTTTTCAATAAACTAAACTACTAATGTTCGCATTCCGCCAATTAGTCTAAAGAACACAGGGTTGAGTACGGTAGTAATATGAATTTCAGAGTTCAAAGTCCGGTGAATTCAAGAGGCGAACCACAGTTAAAATCTTTAATAAATTGATTTATATTGACTTGAATGGATTTAAGACGACAGATACAAGACAACGATACAGTAAATCACACTATAAGTAGACAAGAGGGATAGGTAAGATTAGAGCGACAGGACTGGTAGACAAGAATAACTTTATAAAATCTAGGACATTTATCACAGATCATCTTAGAGGTCAAAGTCATACGTTTGTACCAGAACTGCTACCACAAAATTATTCATCACGCCTATTCTTATAGCATATTTAATAGAATGAATTGATAAGAAAGCATAAAGCTTATTTCAATCCCCAATTAATCAGAATGACATATCAAATTATCCAACTTATCAAATTATTGAATAGATTAACCGACATCTCCTGAACGACCTCCTTAATCAAAGTACTCTGTCAATCAATCACTCTAACATGAATAGATAATTTGCCAATTTCTGTCATCACTCAGGCTTAAACAACTTATACAGGCATGACCACTTAATATATTTGAAGAAAAAATTAAAAGATCCCTATGCTCTAAATTTGAAGGTAAGACTATGCGTAATTTTATAAATCTCTATTAGATCCCTTCTGGTTTCCAATGTTGTTAGGTGAACTGCACTTAGCCTACTCATAGTTTAATGCGCATTATACTCATACTTTAATTAATGCGCATAATTAAATATGTATTTTATAATACATTTTCTATATTATAATTCACTTTATTTTATGCTTGATGATATGTAGACTTCTTATATTTTGTTTATTTATTATATTGGAGCGATTTACTTACATACAGTTTCGCGTAGCTAGATCCCTGTGCACAAACTTTAGACTGGATAGGTAAGCCATACCGTCAGCAATCTGTGTCGCGAACGTCATCAGATCTTTTACTGTTGGACTCTACACATAACATAAGATAACAACAATTAGAGTGCTACAGTCATCGATGACATCATTGAGACAAAATCAAGCCGGCGAGCAAAAAGAAGGTCCAAGAACGGTGCAAATTCCAAAATCCAACAAATCAGTCCAAAGCTAATACGACATAATCAAGTGCATTTCAATAATTAATAGGCTACCACTGAACAGGCTTATAGTAGAACATGCAGTAATTTAGTAGACCTAAAGGATCATGCAAAATTAAGATCTTTTTCAACGGAGCATGAAACAACTAACATTATTTATTAGAATATATTATTTTTCATACTTGCGTATATTATAATCAATTAGCGTATTAATTAATACTAATCAATAGATCTAATAAATCGTGACATAATTACTGCATTTTAATATGTCTAATAATGTATTTTATAATAAATATGTCTTATTTTGTGGAGGTACTTTATTGCTAAATCAGACATTGCAAACATCATAAATTATGTGCTTATAAAATAAAATGTGAGTTATAAAATTAAAAACTTTCACAATACATACAATTTATACAAACTGTCAGTACCAAAATTTCAATTAATAAAAAATAGAATTTAGTTTTAGTTTTATTATAGTAACAAATTAATTAATGCACAGTTTAGCCTTTCAGGAAAATGAGTTGAATAAACTGAATATAGGCCTATATGCATTTCATGCATGTATGTACACATTATACAGCACACTCCCATTCAAACACAAAATATATTATTTAGGTCTATATCAATTACATCTATATAAGCCATATCATTGTTAGACTTATATTTTTATATTTAATAAGAACACCAAAAAGGGTCACACAACCCTGTACAGTTCAAAAACAATACAGCCAATCTAGCACATGCAACAAGTCAACACAAAATAATTTCACATCGATGTTAGACCAGGAAAATGACGTTAAATGCTAGATTAAAATCATATGAACAATCGTAAAATACATTTTTTTCGTCTCTGATGTACGACAGTAGGTCTCCATGCTTCATGAAGGGCAGCACAACCATTGGCTGCCTCCTGATCTCGTCCAGCACAATTCCGATCAGCTTGAGGATGTGTCTGTGGTTGAACTCCCTCATAACCATCGCCTCTTCGATGAACTTACGAGACTCCACCCCCCTGCTGGCGCCCCCGTACAGACAGTCTAGAGCACATCAAAAGTGACGAAACAATTACTATACTAATGCATCAGTAATGATAATAGCTATTATTATTAAAGAGATATGAATCCATATATAAGATCCATACCAACGTCAGAAGGGGCATTCGGTTGGTGAGCGCCTAGGCTTCAGAAATTGCTAGAAATATTTAAACGATGGAAGTCTAAAATAGGGGATTGGCTGGTGGTGTGGTGTAGGACATAGAGGATTTGAGACAGTCTATTTGTATGGCGACCCTGGTTAAACTGGGATTCAAGGCAGGATGATGATGACGATGAAAGGGATATGAAAAATAGGGGATTGAAAATATTGTGTGGGACAAAGAAGTTTAGAGAAGGTCTATTTGGGGGATCTCAATTAAACTAGGATTCAAGGGAAGATGACGATCAATAGCTTGTGGGCGATCAATAGATGTACAGAGCAGTATATTAGGTATAGCACAACATATTAAGTCCAACACAGTGTATTAAGTATAAATGTACTGTATAGAAGTGTAAGTACAGTATATATGTACAGCACAGTATTTTAAGTATAGCACATCATATTAAGTATAGCACAGTGTTTTAAATTTAGCACAGTATATTAACTTATGAAGTATATAGCACGGTATATTTAGTATAGAACAACAGTATATTAAGTAGAGCATAGTATACTATAAGTAGCATCTTTGCATATATAGAAGTCAGAAGACTAAACTTGTAATAGTTTTACAGCAGTTAGAGTAGCAATAAGTAAAAACTCGTAAAATAGTAAGCATCAAATAATACGTGTACATGTTTGTTAGAGTTAAGTTTCAATTATTAAAGTACTAAAATCATTCAGTGCAAAAACATTCCATCTGTAATATACATTGTAGAATATAGAAAAAAGTAGCTTAATATAATATCTTAAGTGTCTTCCCAAGTGGCAGATCCAGGGTACATATTCCTACTCAAAATATGCTTCACGATCAACAACATCACCCGGTTGACCAATAAGTTGATCTTATCGTTACAAAGGCTAAGCCTTTACCATAGTTTAATAGTGCCTTTAACTTGACAGATAAGAGCTTTTAAGGTGGTTTCCCATTGTCAATTGCCTTTCTCAGTTTCCAATTAGTCGGCCCTCAAGCAATTTACAGTTGGCCTATTCTGTAGAAACACAAATATGGTCTCCTATAAATTTATAATTTCATTTTCATTAGCTTATCTGTTTTAAGCTTGCATTTAGTTTATAATATTATATGTACTATTTTCAATTGCCGCCTGTTTGTGTAGAGTCTGCAAGAGACTTTCTTGACATTGCCTTATGGCGAGGAACCGGGCGTTAAATTCTTTTTGATTGATCGATTATGAATAAATGTAAATGATGAAACAAATATCCAAGTATAAACCTGTTAAACTCTTCAGAGTCTTGACAGCGACTTCGTCTTCGCCCTTACCCTCATTCATCAGGTATCCCCTGTATACACAACCGAAGTTACCTGAGCACAATCATACAATCTCTATGTAAGAAATACAGTAGGCAGCTTGAAAAAGTTATTTAATGCAGATTTATTTAATGATCAATGTGTATACTGTGTAATAAATTAAAGTTAAATAATCACATATATTGTAAAAATTAAAAAACAAAAAGAAATAACAAATTAATGTCAATTAATGCGTAGAACTAAGCGAATAAACAGAAAACAATTTGGCATAATTAATTCCTTATGTACGATTTATAATTTGATATGGCACTAAAGAAATTAATGTACTGCAAAATAATGAATATTACTAAGCCAATAATTCACACGAAAATTCCGGTAATTTTCGTTCCTGTTACCATTGAATATCATGCAATTCAATGTAGACGGCAGACATAGGGTACATAAAACATCATATGAGGTTTTTCGCCAACTTTTACTTCACATCTATGTTATTAACGCAAACGATCAGTCAAATGGACTGAATTCTAAAGAATTAAGGGTTTAGAAAAAGTAAGTCAAGTCTTCTTCAGTGCACTGCCGTGTGGCAGGTTCAAGGTACATATTCGTACTCAAAGTCTGTTTTCTCGCTCCATAAGAGCACTCCTTAGATCAACACATTAATCCCTTCACAAAGTCTATGCCTTATCCATGCCTTATGTAGCCTATAGCTTGGGAAAAAATATGGCTTCTGAAGTGGTATCCCGTTGCCTTCCTCAGTTAGGTGGATTAATTACCATTTAATCCTGGGGGAAAATATTTCATGGTGAGATGGGTCCCCTCTTTCTATCCTCAGCTCCTGCCTTTGGTCGCCTCTTACGTACACGCGGCAGATTGTTTGCGGTTGCCCTATTCTGCAGTGGTCCAACCACACCCGAGCACAACACGGGGAGTAAGTCAAGTAAGGTCGAAGAAAACGAACTGAAGCGATAATTCATAAAGCGGAATTTTGGTAGAAAATATGGAAACTTGTCGTTATGTTGCCTAATATCTAACGAGTCTAAAATGTTGCTGGAACTTTCACAATCGAGACCTAGAGAGAAGAAAAATACGATTGAAGAACACTATACAAGCAAACGTTACTTATTTTACTAATTTTAATCTAAGGAAAATCGACACAAGGATTGTTGTTGGGGGATTTGACGATGGAATCTTACATAAAACGAGATTGAGTGATTTGAAAAAATTAGAGAGAGAAAGAGAGAGAGAGAAACCTTGCCCTATGATGTCACAAAGCATGAGCCTTTCACGTGATATCAGTAATTGAGAATCTAGCAATAGATTGTAGACATCGGCGTCATCTTGTACACATGCTAAAGGTTGAGAGGCATCGTTTTCGAAACAGTACGCTGCACAGCAAAATAAAAATATGTGAAAACAAAAGATTAATGTCAATGTACATCATATCACAGCATAACATGACAATTCACAACAGAAAGTTCAATTATGCAAGTAAAATCAAATGAATTTAAGTAGATAAAACTTTATATTTATTAGATAATATAATGCGTAGACAACATATTGAACTTGACTGATAGTTATTTGACAAAGAAAGTCAGTATATTCGATAGAATTCAGTTGTTTTTCAATAAGACTTTTTATATAGCTAGTTCATACAATTAGTCTAAATTTCGATATTTATATTTTGCATTTTTGTATGTCTAGACCTTTTCCATCATCGCTGCTTTCAAATTCGTGTTACTTATGTACACCATTTTCGTAACAGAGCAACTAGCAGCGCTTTTAATATTTTATGCACTTACATACAGGGTGGTCCAGAATAAATGAAACTACTTTGAAGGCTAATAACTTTGACAATTTTTATCCAAAAGTCCTACTTGATACATTAAATTAAAGGCAATTCTCTTTTCAATTAACTTGCTAAATATCTAAGAGATACTAATACAAATGTCTGAGAAATTATCATTAGTCGCCTATATGTAATTTTCAATGAAATTGCGTGAAAACTCAAAATCTAAAAAACAAGAATTTCACAGTTATGCATTAGGCCTTAACTATTTCAAAAAGCGCATTGCAGTTTCTATCAATGCCCTAAATGAAACGAGAATTAATCGAACAAATGTTCAATGTGTGCACCATGTGCCCGAAACACTGCATTAACCCGCTGGGACCACTGATCAATTGCCAAGTCCACGAATGTCTGACTGATCTCAACCAAACGGAGGACAATGACTCGTATGAAATGTTCAACGTCGTGTATTGGTTCACGATAGACTAATTGCTGAAGACATAGTAAACGATCGAATAGCAAATCGAGTTCAAATCGGGGGGGAACTATTAGGTGGCCGGTTATACAGTTCAATAAACTCCGGCAGGTTTACTTTCGTACAGGCGATCATCTGACATGAAAATTACATATCGGCGGCTAATGATAATTTCTCAAACATGTGTAATAGTATCTTTAATATATTTAGCAAGTTAATAGAAAAGGAATTTAATGTATCAAGTAGGACGTTTGGATAAAAATTGTCAAAGTTATTAGCCTTCAAAGTACATTCATTTATTCTGAACCACCTTGTAATTCATATAATATAAACTAAGTATTATTATACATGTAAATCAAGTAACTTTATAAATTAAATAAATAAGTATAAGCTGAGTATAAGGCAACTAAGTATATTAACTAAGCAAATGTACATACAACTTGTTACAAGCATACATTTAAATGCCGCATAATTATATCAAAAGATTACTTAGAGAGAATTCAATAAGCCTACTAAAACTGTATCAATATATAGCCTAGGCCTACAAGTATTATATGTTTTTGTATACTGTTTATGTGTTTCTTTCATATACTATATATATATTACTTAGAGGGAGGAAGACCCCAGCTGAAGTGGTATGTGGTGATTAAGAGAGATATGAATAAGAGAGAATGGGATTATTATATTATATTATATTATACATACATACATACATACATACATACATACATACATACATACATACATACATACATACATACATACATACATACATACATACATACATACATACATACATACATACATACATACATACATACATACATACATACATACATACATATATATATATATATACATATATTATATAAAAATACCATTATTGGTTTGAAGATTATTCAACACCGCGGGTTGTGTGAACCCTACACTGGCGCCCTCAGAATTGTACAGAACATTAGCGACGGCTCTAAACTCTTTCTTGAGGTAACGTCTGCGTCCACATCTCATCCACAGCAGTGCGGCCAGGCAGATCACTGCAAGGGTGAAGGTCACGATGATCCCAATCCAGACCATCAGATCATTCTTGTGAGGAGTCAGGGAGTGGAGTACAGAGGACGCGCGTCCCACGCTGCCAATGTTAAACGTGAGAGATCCTACCTTTACCTGCAATAAGTGCACGAAATGAACTTGCAAATAGTTAATACATAAAAATAGCTTTCAAATGATAAATTCATAAGAATAGCCTTCAAATAATAAATATATGTGCACAAAATAGCTTTCAAATAAAAATACCTAAAAGTAGCTTTCAAATAATATATACATAAAAATAGCTTTCAAATATTAAATAATGAAAAAATGAAAATATATGCATGCTAGTCAATAATTTTTATAGTAGCTCACATCATTTCAAATTCCAATCAAAGTTAATAGTTACTGACAATATCAATAAAATATAGTAAAGTTATATGAACCGTTGAATCCAAATGTTACAATGATCGAAATTAGAAAATTTTGTCGCAATTTTTTGAGTCAAGGCGCTCACGACCGAATATGAATCATCAGTACACACATAGTATATATCCTTAATTGTTACTTATTATCTTTTACAGTACACAAAAGCACACAACATTTACAACTCAAATTGCATATAACTTGGCAACAAGAGAATATAATAAAGTTCTTACCACCAGAGGGCACCGATATGTGCAGGATGAGTCAATATCTCCTGCAGACATTTCACATGTGATTTCCGTCTCCTCCACAGTCACATTCCTGCATTCACCGCGTCCCATCGTAATCACATAATCACTTCCTGTCACGGCTTGATTCAATCTCTCTCCCTAACATCAGAATACAGTACGATGGTTATCAACTGAATTTCTATTTTAACAAATACGCAGACATATTTTATATGCGAATATACAGTTGGCTCTGTTCAGTTGATTCTGAAATTAAAATTATCCACATTTAGGATCCACTATTGTAATATCATTTACAGTAATAACCGCTTCTTACAACAAAAATTAAAAAATGATATAGAAGCAGAAATTGAATGAGTTGAAAGGTAAATAAAATAAGTAAAAAGTTAAGATTAGGCCCTACCCTCACAAATAACAATATAATACAATTAAATTTTTCTAGCTTAACTACAAACCTTTCCGGTACTATCTAAGCTAGTGACATCACCGGTAAAGCTTCTGACTGCGGATTAGCAGACGTGTTCAAAACCGAAGCTTAGCAGTCACTGATATCCTTTCGAGAGATGAAACCGAAGGTAAACTAGGAATTCGTTTCAAGCTTTCGACTTTAGCAGTAAAATGTAGAATTGCAACTTTTTCTAATTTAATTTTCGTTTCAATCTTGTGCCAATGAAAGCAATGAACTTGTTAAAATTCAATCAAACCTGTATCCTTAGCCTAATCACTTCTTCGTCAATTGCTACATAGGATTCTGTGAAACCATGCACTCGAGGATCGGCATAGTAGCTCATATAAGTTGAATTAGAAAGAAGCTCTATAAGATCTTGGGGATCAGTCAGCCCGTTGCCCATGACCAATGAAATGCGGGAAGTCAGCGGGAATGAATCATTGACGAGAGTGGTGACATTAGGGGAAGGACATATCATCAACGTGCCAGCTGAATTCGATGTACAATTCTGAACAACCAATAAATGAACAACTGAAAACCATTTATTGTGATCACAGTTTAATATAGTTAGTTGTAATTAGATTACTAATATGATAATAAAGGCAGTATAAAGAGCTGTCTATATTTATGATAGATATCTAGAGGACATTAACATTGACACTAACTTTAAAGGGTAGGCTAATTAGAAAAAACAATAATTAATTATAGCTACGGTAAGAAAATAAATCTAAGGCACTACTGTTAGCAGAGAGCACTATTAATTTGTTGCTATTCTTAAACAGTCCTATTTCACAAAATGTTGCGTCAGACACAAAGGCTCATCAAAATGGCTTCCATGTTCACCAAAATGGCTTCCATCTTCATGCTACACAGACTCTCAACGGTTTAGACGTCCTCCTTTGCCGCCTTTTCAATCAGTCTGCTACAAAAATGCCCAGAATTAAACAATGCCTTGAATCATTCGACAACAGTCGATTGAGAATAATTAAAAATCGTTTTATTTTAATTAGTACTTTGTGAGATTTGTAAATTGTTAAATATACCGTTGAAGACACCACTGAAGCTTTGTTCTCAGCTGACGAGTCAACTAAGGCAGCAGTTAAAACTGGTTGTTGAATAGCGTGTAGATTATTTCCTGTCAGAGTTAAGCGCACTCCACCACTGAGAACAATAAAAGTATAAGAGTGTATAAAAGTTAAAACAAAGTATAAAAGTGAAAAGTGTATAAAAGTGTATAAAAGTATATAAAAGTGAAAAGTGCATAAAAGTGTATAAAGGTGAAAACAACAAGTAAAAGTATAAAGTGAGTAAAGTAAAGATCGAGTTTCTTTTGTGCCCAGACATCAAAATGTTAGCCAAAGCGAAGAATATTATTCTGATTGTTCTGCGAATTATTTATACTAAATTCTCTTTCATTCTACTTAAATTTATATTTCTACTGATGTAATAGGGACCGCAATTATTTATTGCACTTTCAATTTGTCCATTGAATCTACCAATTCATGTTAATAGTTTGATACCGTCTTAGAACTTGAATGTGGTACTATTATAATTACATCTAGTACACCAACTATATAGGGTCCTTATAGTGCCATGCGCTTACGATAGCCCTGATAACCCATTATATTTTATCCATTAATGATACGTATTGACCTGTGCGCGTTGAACTAATAATAAATAATTAAATAATTAATTAGAATAGAACCAAAAGCAAAGCCTTTAAAATTGTAAATTCATAAATAATATCATATTACTGATTCATACTATGCAATTTATATTAAGCTCTATTTGTAATTTCTTTATAAAGTAAAGTTCGAGCAATCTAATCGATGTCTGGAATTGAAGCAGGCATTTGGTTAATTATTTAGAGAAATGAATTATAAACTGATGCGACATGACTAACCTGACAAAACTCGTTAGAGGCGAGACACCGGTGATTACTGGATCAGCCACAGAGATAAACAACTTCTCAAGTTCTAATTCAGCCGAGTCAATGGCCAGCACCAAGCGTTCACTGACTGGAACTTCAACACCAGAGGGCAGAGAAGAGGTGACACACGTTACACACGAAGGTGATGAACTGCAAATATCAATTAATTAATTAATTCAATTAGTTTACTTTTCGAAAATCTTAAGATTTAACATTTAGTTAGATTTAAAATATGAGATTAAACTGACCAAAACCTGCTGAGTTATGCAATATGAATGATAAGAGCAGAAATTTAAGGAGCTCCGACACAAGGAATACTTACAAACGGCACCAGGAACACTAACAAATGGTACTAGGAATACTAACATATTTGTGCTAAAAATTTATGCTCGATATTGCCATAGACGATAATGGCACTCAAATTGTTGTTGTTAACAAATGGCATCAGGAATATTAACAAATATTACAGACTGCAAATTATTCCATATATCCATCGTTCACTCTTTCCATTTACATCCCATGTGTACTCAACCTTTTTAATTCGTCTAGTTATACACATAACCTATGCGTTTTAGAAGTACCTTGCTTAGTAACTGTTTTGAAATTTTTGTTATTTCCAATTTTATCTATGATCACTTTCTACCTATGTAATCTCTGCAAGACTTTTTAACCCAATGTTCTACTATGTTCTACTGGTAATAATTAATTAATTATTTAATTCCCTTTACTTTGGACTGATTTTCTGGATTTTGGAATTTGCACCGCTTTTGGAACATCTTTTTGCTCGACGGCTTGATTTTGACTCAATAGTGCTCGATGTTGTCATTGATGACTGTAGCACTCTAATTGTTGTTGTTATTATTATTGTTAATAAAATAAATAGAAATAAAAGAACCTTGTAATGTTACAGTTTCTCCCTCCTATAGTGACGTTGTGTCGTGATCCAATATCTAGACTCCTCCCCCTCAGAGTCACCAGAGTACCACCTGATCTCATGCCAACCTGCGGACTGAACGCCTCCAGGACCGGCACCTGCCACCAATAATAATAATAATAAAAAACCTAAAGCTGGTAAAGCTAAGGTTAATGTCAGTTTCCTCACTCGAAAGCGATGTCAGTGACGGGCGAGTCCTGGATTTGAATCCCGCAACATACTGATCTAATAATAACAACAATTACAGTGATACAGTCATCAATGACAACATCGAGCACTATTGAGACAAAATCAAGCCGGCGAGCGAAATGAAGGTCCAAAAACGCTACCAAAAAGAAGGTGCAAAATCGGTGTAAAAAGCGGTGCACCAATAGAATCAAGAACTCGACAGCTACATTCTGCAAAACAAATGACTTGGCTGCATAGAGCTGCTTAGAACTTTTGCTTATAACAACACAAAATATCCAAGTTCAAGACTTAAGTCATTCTAATTCTGTACCTGACTCGATTCGTAGTAGCTAACAATACTTGGAAGGACTATTTTTATAGCGCTTGATATAGTTTTTCGTTCAAACTAAGAAGTATGAACTCACAATATACGAGAATGTCTGAGATGATGAAGCAGAACCTTCGATACTGTATCCTACGTCATCATGACGTGCAGTGACGTCATGAGCTGCGTCACTCTTGAATACGATCAAGACCTTGTCAATCTTGGGCGAGTCCACGGATTCGGTCTGACAAGTTATGCTACAAATATACAAGTCAAATTTAAGTTTATCGCTAGGATGTTCACAAACGATCTCTGTTAACATTTTCAGTAAAACAATTAAACTTGATATCAATTCATATAGGCTTATAGCACTCGATTTAGTCATGGATGACAGTAGTTATATAAATATATTGTATGGAATGGGGTGACGTCTATAACATCATCGTTGTGCGAGGAAAAGAGCGTTAAGCTTTAAAGTAAAGCTAATGTTAACGTAAGTTTTCTCACTCGAAAGTCATGTCAGTGACGGGCGAGCCCAGGTTTTGAACACCACACATACTGATCCGCGGTCGAATATCTTACTGACATCGCCACTGGCTCCAGCCATTTAGTAGTAGTAGTAGTATTAATTTTATCATAAGTGGCGCTGATGAGGTGAAATTATTATTATTATTTTCGGTTATAATTTAACGTGCTTTCTTCACTGCACCTAAGAATGGCTGTAAAGGCAAAAGTATATAACAGGTTACTGTAGTAAACATTATTTAAGTGCCGCTATACGTATATCATATCAAACTATTTGTACTTATATAAATTTAAATATTTTAAAATTAATATTTGTTAATTTAAGAATTCATTATATAATTTTTATATTTATTCATTTATAATTGAAGAAATATTAAATAATTTGTACATTTTAATTTTGAAATTTGCAATTTTCCAAAATTCTGACGTAAAACAAAAATAAACTGTGCGAAACCTTATTTTAAATTTTTAAATTCAAATTCAAAGCAGACTAATTACAATGTGTTGTTGCAGCTCTTGATTGGACAGTTGACACCGGCCACCGTGACACTGGCTGAACGCTGTTCTCCAAAATTAGATCCTTGAATTTTCACCAGAGTCCCCGCTTTAGTGGGACCAGAAACTGGATCAAACTGCCGTAAAACAATAAATTACTTGGATAAGAGAATCTACCTCTAGACGAATAGAAGTGCTATAGTGCATAGCATTAGTGCTATAGTGTATAGCATTGCAGCAGTAAACACATGTAGTCAGTGATCATTCAAGATGATATACATGTATATTGTTCGTATTTCTATTATTCATTCCTTTTTACCGATTATTAAATTGTAGTGGATTTTAACATAAATAGAAAGTTAAACGTCTAATTAGATATATTTTGTTACCTACAATCCATAATTCAAAATTAACAATATAATTATGCCACGTAAACGCTAATGGTTAGTAGTTGTTGAGACAAAGAAAACACGCAAATGATAGTATCACCTTCTAGGCCTACATCCAAAATAAGAAATTATACGAAAATTACTAATTACAGGTATTAAATTTAGGCTATGAGCAGTATTCGGACTATAAAATTCCAACTTTTTGTAATCAATTCAAATTATAACTATTAACAAGAATATATCAACAAGAACATATTAACAAGAACATATTAACAAGAACATATCAACAAGAACACATTAACAAGAACCTATTAACAAGAACGTATTAACAAGAACATAATTACATATATTTTTCGTTTTAAGGCCTTCCGAATGATTGAATTACACTAAACCCCCAAAATAATACATATATATATTTTAAAGAAGAAACTATATTTTCGTTAATTTCGAGCATCACAGTAGTAATTACACATTCTATGACTGGCGGACACTTCTTCACAGTCCATGTGGAATCACACAGAGGTTGTGAGGTACATTGACCCTGACCATGACACCAGCCACATATGAGATGATCATTGCTGGTCACACACGAGGCGCAGTCTGAATAGAAACCACAGGAAAACAAC